>WNNG01000304.1:0-322394 GCA_018208015.1 Medicago ruthenica | reverse complement strand
TTAACCCACCCAAAAACATCAACCATGAATGCGTGAATCTTACGCCAATGCTATCCCAGCTGACCCCAATGATGAGTTTACATTCACCACTTTTGTCTGAGGCCGCACAATCCATTTCAACTGAAATGCCATAAATTCCTATCTAGGCAACCCACTGGATCTTAGCTATCACTTAGACCCGGTAGACATGGACACATTGTGTGCCTTTCACAAACATCAAGCCCGTGGGAATTGGGATCATGAGACCATCGCACAAACCATCTTTTAAGAGGGGAAGTCTTATGACATTAGCCCAGCCACTGGGAAACCTTTCCGAGCTCTCAAAGAAAACATGAATACACCGGCTCAGGTAATCCTAACCCTCATCCTTCATAACATCCAGCCACGTAGTCATACTTCCTCCACCACCCTGGATGTCACACCCCTTCTCTACTACATCCTCAGCAACCAAGAGGTTGATGTTGCGAGGATCATTGCTAGTGAGATTAGAACGGTCACCGAGAGTGGCATTGTGCCTCTAACAAAGCCAAAATGCCCCTTACCATTTCCCGGTCTTATCATGGGTAAAAGCAACTATGCTAAAATACACAAAAGTTGAACAAACCCTAACGAGTAATAAATGGACAATCCTAACAGGTAGAAAATAGAACCCGAAACAAACGAGCATCCATCACGAGCACAACCAATCAAACTCGTGTACAAGTGTGAAACTAGATGGTAAAAAAATTATGGTGTGTGGACGTTTGCAATCACCAAACCAGATTCAAACCTAAACGAATCTGAACCCATATATTGGAAACTGTTAAATGAACCCGTCCACCAACATGTAAGCATGTCCACTAACTAACAACTCATTGCGAACGAAAACAATAACAACAAGCATCAACAACTATCAAATAAATTGAAACACAAAAAGCATCCAAAGTGCTAAGCCAAATCTTTTTCAAGCAAAAGTGTATGAAGCCAATTTGAAGGACGAGACCCAATAATTGTAGTAAGGAACTGGACAACAAAAAGAAGATGCCGTAAATCGTCCAAATTGTAAAGCTTACAAACTTAGCAAACAAATCCCGCATAGGATGGTAGCGTGGGTTGTAGAGATGAAGATGCTTCCCTCTAAACCTTTAACGAGTTATGAAGTATTCTGAAACGATCAAAACCCAGTTCCATAAAATAAACCAAAGTCAGATCCATAAAAGGATAGATTGAACCAGATGAACGAGTAGAAGCGTGACGAGAAACCCATAGAAGGGCGAAGAATAACAACAAACCCTAATTCAAGAAATACCACACACCTAAAATTGCCACAACGAACCTAATTGCGAGATACACCACACCTAGACACATGAACAAATTGACGAACACTAAACTGATTTGTACTTCCGCAAAAACAAAGTGTGAACTAGCCAACGAATACAAATGCATTTGGAGAGCCGCTAGAGCAAGAGTAAGAAATGATGATGTCGACGATGAAGTGGTTTGAGTAAATTAACTTTCAATTTAATTTAAAATAATATTTTTTATATTAAATTAAATTGAAAAAAAAACAAGCAATTGAGGTCAAGTGGTTAACGAGATTCACTAATGACGAATTATTCAGGAGAACCCAAGTTCGATTCCTAGGTGGAACAATTTTTGACCAGACTATCTTTACCTTACGACCGAACTCCGGATTAGCACGTCTCTTTCCTATGAGAACCAAAGGGTTAACGTCAAAAAAATGAAAAAAGTAAAATCTGTTGAATTTTCTGGGATGAAATTGTGTTGAAATTGAACCAACCAACGTGACCGATTCCGTAGAAAACCAAAGTCGTAGTCTTCTTCTTCAGTTTCACAGATGCTTCTTCAGATTGTTGATTTGTATTATCAAAAGTTTAATTCATTATCCTTTTTCTACCATGAACTTGGTAAGGAAAATGCTTGGTATGTTAAGTGTTCATGCTTGAGTAAGAACTCTATGAACTTCATTTGGTGATCATGAAATTTTGCATGTGATAATGATTTTATAATGTAAGTTGTTGATCTTGATTGAAATTGTATACTGATATGATAGATAAATTGCTTACTTGAGGTTTTTCCTACTGTAAAATGATGATATTGTAGGAAATAAGTTGAGAATATCGCTGCAATATTTGTTTTGCTATCTCCACAAAAGAAATTTTTTTTTTGAAAAGTTTTTGTTGTTGTTTGAAAAATATAGTTTCTTGATATGTTGAGTTCCTATTTGAATATTTAAATGATCCACATCATATTGCATCTGATTGGTATTTAAATTATGGATCTAATGAATGAAGGAATGATATTTGTCTGTACATTATAACAAATAACAAATGCCTAAGGTTTTAAGACTTTTTTTTTTGAAGAGGGGAAGGGAAGATTTTGGAAGGTTGAAAATATATGGGAAAATGGTAAAATCTTTCATATTTTTTTAAAAGAGTGGTTTTTTAAAGAATGATAAATTAATGTTTATTATTAGTATATTTTTAATTTTAAGAATATTATAACAACATAAATTAAATTTTAAGAATATTATAACTACATAATTATTCAATGAACCTAAAAAAAGAATCTTTTTTTATACATGAGAGCGGAGGGAGGGAGTATGAAATATCATGATTCCTTAAGTTCTTTATTTGTTTTTTTTTTGAAAGGATGATCCCTTAAGTTCTCTTGTTAGTAGTTTAGGCTTTCATGTTATTTTCGCGTTCACAATCCTAAATGCTTAGACATAAAGTATATACAAATCTTCCTACTTTTATTGTTATAATTAAGAGTATGAACTGATTAAGCTTTCTTAGTCGAAAATCCACGGCGATAGTAATTATCATTCCATTTTATTGTAATATCCCGTTTAGACGTAACTTTTATCATTATCAGAGAAATTACGAGCGAGTAAGGGCAAAATTGTAATTACGAGAAGGAAGGGTTTTATATGAGGGAAAACCAAGATTTTCTTCACTTTCCTCATTTCCCTTCTCTCTCTAAATTTCAGATTTTCCCTCCCTCTCTCTAGAAAATTCGGCCCTCACCATCCCATGCTCTAATCCATCACTTTTCTTCCCAAATCTATTGAATCACAAGCAAGCTAACTTTGGGGAAAGATTGAAGCAAGAGAAGCTTAAGGAAAAACCAAGTAAGGAGGAAGAACCAAGCTAGAGTTTTGGTAGTAGGAAGCTTAGCAAAACATCAATCAAGGATCAAGGTGAGCTCCCTTAGATTATTACCCTTTTTGGGGTAGTTTTTGAGGTTTTAGTGAGGAAAGGAAAACTTGAATGATTAAGTTTAATTTCTTGTTTGTTAGTTTCCCTTTGTTAATACTTGACATGTTATGATCTTCCTAGTTAAAAACCCTTAATTTTGATGTATATGGACTTGTTGGTGCTGTGAATTTGTTAAAATTCGTGTTAGAACTTTCTGGAAAAGCTACAGGGCCTGGCACCACTGAGTTTATCGTACCACGAGCACATCCATCGTGCCATGATCATATGGACCTGGGCACCATCGTGCCACGACAGGTACCCATCGTTGCCTTTGACACGTCTCACTAGGAAGGATGTGCCCTTTGTATGGAACGAAGAGTGCGAAAAGAGTTTCAGGACTTTGAGGAAGAAATTATCTAAGGCCCTAGTGTTAGCAATACCGGATCCTGACAACATATATGTTGTATTTTGCGATGCGTCCTCTAAGGGACTTGGTAGCGTGCTCATGCAAGAAGGTAATGTAATAGCCTATGCTTCACGACAACTTAAATCTCACGAAGAGAATTACCCTACTCATGATCTTGAGTTAGCAGCTATAGTCTTTGAATTAAAGGTGTGGAGGCATCATTTATATGGTGCGCAGTTTGACTTGTTCAGTGACCGTAAGAGCTTGAAATATTTATTTGACCAATGGGAACTGAACATGAGGCAAAGGAGATGGATGAAATATTTGAAGGATTTTGATTTTGATTTAAAGTACCACCCAGGAAAGGCGAACATGGTAGCTGATGCCTTAAGCAGGAAGGCCTTGATTAGAGCAGAAGTGATGATGCATACTTGTGGCCTGTATGAGAAGTTCAGAGATCTTAATCTTAACGTCACCGAGGTGGATAATGGCATTATGTTGCATAAGCTAGAGAATGTGATCTGCGGTCTAGAATCGCACAGGCTCAGGGAATGGATATGGACCTCCAGAGGAGGGTCAGTCAATCAGAGTTTTCTAAGGCCTCAGATGGCACGCTGTTGTTTGAAGGTAGGATTTGTGTTCCAAACGATGCAGAATTGAAGAGGTTGATTTTGGAAGAAGCACATAAGAGTAGTTTTAGTATCCATCCGGGTGCCACTAAAATGTACCAAGATTTGAAAAGAGATTATTGGTGGCCCGGTATGAAAACCGACATTGCAGAATTTGTATCATGATGTATTGTGTGTCAACAGATGAAGATTGAACATCAAAGGCCAGCATGGATGCTTGTACCATTGGAAATTCCTCAGTGGAAATGGGAAGAGATAACTATGGACTTTGTGAGTGGTTTAACTCGAACTCAGCGTGGGCATGACTCGATTTGGGTAATTGTGGGCCGGTTAACCAAGTCTGCTCATTTCTTGCCGGTTAAGACTACGTTCAGAGCTTCTCAGTATGCAGAATTGTTTATTGCAGAGATTGTGAAACTTCATGGTGTTCCAACTAGTATTGTTTTAGATAGAGACCCAATATTTACCTCTCATTTTTGGAAAGCTATTCAGAGGGCCTTAGGAACGAGGTTAAAGATGAGCACGTCCCATCATCCTCAGACATATGGTCAATCTGAGAGAACTATTCAGACGTTGGAGGATATGCTATGTGCGTGCATTCTAGAAGATAGAGGAAGTTGGAATGATCATTTGCCTTTGATTGAATTCTCTTATAACAATAGTTACCATTCTAGTATAGGGATGGCACCTTATGAGGCATTGTATGGCAGGAAGTGTATGACACCATTATGTTGGGCTGAGGTCGGAGATAAGAGTATTTTGGAACCCGAGATTATTCAGGAGACTACCCTGAAGATTAAATCCATTCAGGATAATATTAGGACTTCCCAGAATCGTCAGAAAAGTTATGCAGATAAGAGGCGAAGGCCTTTAGAGTTCGAAGTGGGAGATCATGTGTTCTTGAAAGTTACACCTAAGTTGGGTCTACGAGGAGTTTTCAGGACAAAGAAACTATGTCCAAGATTTATTGGGCCATTTCAGATACTCAAATGCGTTGGTCCGGCAGGTTATCAGTTGGCTATGCCACCGGCTATGTCAGAATTGCATGATGTTTTCCATGTCTCTCAGTTGAGGAAATTCATCCCCAATCCTTTTCAGCCAATAAAGTTGGGTACTATCGACATGAGATCAGATTTAACATTTTAGCCTGAACCAGAACAGATTGTTGATCGAGATGTCAAATCCTTGAGGAACAAAGAGATTCAAATTGTCAAGGTTGTGTGGAAAGGTTCTCCCAACGGTGAAGCTACATGGGAGCTAGAATCAGAGATGCGAAAGAGCTATCCGCAGGTAAATTCTAAAATGTCGAGGACGAAATTTCTTTAAGAGGGGTAGAGTGTAATATCCCGCTTAGACGTAACTTTTATCAGTATTAGAGAAATTATGAGCGAGTAAGGGCAAAATTGTAATTACGAGAAGGAAGGGTTTTATATGAGGGAAAACCAAGATTTTCTTCACTTTCCTCATTTCCCTTCTTTCTCTAAAATTCAGATTTTCCCTCCCTCTCTCTAGAAAATTCGGCCCTCACCATCCCATGCTATAATCCATCACTTTTCTTCCCAAATCTATTGAATCACAAGCAAGCTAACTTTGGGGAAAGATTGAAGCAAGAGAAACTTAAGGAAAAACCAAGTAAGGAGGAAGAACCAAGCTAGGGTTTTGGTAGTAGGAAGCTTAGCAAAACATCAATCAAGGATCAAGGTGAGCTCCCTTAGATTATTACCCTTTTTGGGGTAGTTTTTGAGGTTTTAGTGAGGAAAGGAAACTTGAATGATTAAGTTTAATTTCTTGTTTGTTAGTTTCCCTTTGTTAATACTTTACATGTTATGATCTTCCTAGATAAAAACCCTTAATTTTGATGTATATGGACTTGCTGGTGCTGTGAATTTGTTAAAATTCGTGTTAGAATTGTCTGGAAAAGCTACAGGGCCTGACACCACTGAGTTTATCGTGCCACGAGCACATCCATCGTGCCATGATCATATGGGCCTGGGCACCATCGTGCCACGACAGGTACCCATCGTGCCACGATAAAAACAAGAAGCCACCCTCTTTTTGAAAAGTGTTTTATGGCCAGAAAACCATTCTCACAGCGCCAGAACGTCTTTGTACATTCAGTAATGGAAGAAAAGGTCATAGACATTCCTTGTATTAACACGAGAGTGGTGAACGGTGTTTAAAACATCATTAGGGATTAATCTCAGTAGAATTCAGACATCTTTTATGACAGATGGGTAGAGTTATCCATAGGCATCAGATAAGTTAAGGGTATAGATTTCTCAGGATACCCTTGACCAGGCAGTTTATAGGGTACCATAGTTAGTGGTACAAGGTTCCCCAGTTACAGGTACATTTACATGTACATCAGGACGTGCCTCAGTTCTTCACGTCAGAGTGACACTGAGGGTACACGTAACAGTTTAGGACAAAACATCAGGAATAATTAATTATCAGGATAAATTGTGTGTCTTCTGTGCTCTCGTCAGGTAGATACCACAGAGGGTTCCGGATACAGCTGGAATAGGCAGGAACTTTCCGCGAGGATAACCACACCTACAAGCAAGAGGAGTCCGGTGACTAGCCTTTGATAGGAGTTTTCACCGGTTATCAGGGAAGTGTACTCCGGGGTTACTCCACTCGGGGACATTCCGTAAAATCAAATCAGATAATAATGTTTGTTACACGCTAACATACTAACAGTTTAATATCAGGAAGATACTTTCTGTTGAGTATTTTGGTGTTGGCTGCATGTTTTGGCAAATCCAATGTGTTGAATAGAAGCATCTCCATATTTATAACAACACTTCAGTTGCAAGAAATTTCATTTGAAGCTGTTCAGAAGCTCAAAATGACTTCAGAAGCTGAAAGTTGCTTCAGAAGCACTGTAGCACTTCAGAAGCTAAAATTCAGAATCTGATGCCAGCGTTGACTTTGGTTGACTTCATCAGAAGCTGATCTTTTTCAAGTTGTTTCTGCGCGAATCTTGGCGAGATTTAAACAGGAATTATCCTCGTATATTGCTTCTAGAATGTTGTTTGTTTTGGAGAAGATCTTATTGAAGATTTGGTTCAGTTTTCATGAACTTCGTATTTTTCTGTTACAATCTTATTAAGATTCTTTTTTGGTTTATTTGTTTCCTTATTGGACCAATCATAATTCAGAAACAAATCAATTTGGAAGATTGGATTGGGTTTTATGCTGTTTGTTGAAGGTTATAAAAGGAGGAGTGCTGCTGCTTTCAAGACTTACGAAAAACAGAGTATTATTCAGAGAATAGAGTCTTTGTTTTAAACTTAGAGTTTTATTTGTGCACCACTCATTGGTTGAGTTGGTTTAGAGTTTTTATAGAGTTGTAATTCATTCTAAGCCTTTAGGTACGAATGAAGTTGTGTTATTGAAGTGTTTCTTCTAAACAGGGTGTTTTTGTTAAGGGGTTCAGTAACTGGGTTTAGTTACTTGAATAGGAAGTTAGAGGTTTTCTAATACTCAACGTGTTGGGTAGAATTCAGACTAGGAGGAAGTTAATTGCTTAGGCTGGGAACTGGGTGTTCAGTGTCTTGAGTCATAAGGATTAATTCCTATAGTGGAATTCCTTCCTGGATTGGTATCCCCCAGAGTAGGAGGTGTTTACTCCGAACTGGGTTAACAAACCTTGTGTGTTTTTAGGTTTCCTGCACTTTTATTTTCTGCTGGTTATTTGCTTTTATATTGTGCTTAGTCTTGTTCAGAACCTGTTAGTCTCTTATTGCCTGGCCAGAATTTCAATTGGCATCAGAGCAGGCACCTTGCCTGTGTTTTGGGTGAGATCCAGAGGAGTTGATATCTGGCAAGCATGGATAGAGAAGGAGGCTATGGCAATAGACCACCCATACTAGATGGCACAAACTATGAGTATTGGAAGTCTAGGATGTGTGCTTTTCTAAAGTCTATTGACAGCAAGACTTGGAAAGCTGTGATTAAAGGTTGGGATCATCCTGTGTTTACAGACAAAGATGGTAATAAGACTGAGGTTTTGAAGCCTGAAGAGGAATGTACCAAAGCTGAAGATGATCTGTCACTGGGAAATTCAAAAGCTTTGAATGCTATTTTCAATGGTGTTTATCAGAATATGTTCAGACTCATCAAACAATGTACTGTTGCAAAAGATGCTTGGGAAATATTGAAAACAACCCATGAAGGAACTTCTAAGGTGAAGATGTCCAGACTCCAGTTGCTGACCACCAAATTTGAGAACCTGAAGATGATGGAAGATGAAACCATACAAGATTTCTACATGAATGTGCTGGACATGGCAAATTCTTTTGATTCTCTTGGTGAAAAGATGTCTGATGAGAAGTTAGTAAGAAAAATCCTCAGGTCCCTGCCCAGAAGATTTGATATGAAGGTTACAGCCATAGAAGAAGCTCATGACATCACCACCATGAAGGTTGAGGAGCTGATTGGGTCTTTGTTGAACTTTGAGACTGCTTTTTGTAAACAGCCTGAGAAGAAAGGAAAAGGTGTAGCTTTTACTGTGAATTCTGAAGCTGATGATCAACAAGAGTCTGATGAGGATGACTTAACAGAAGCTCTAGTGTTGCTGGGAAAACAATTCAACAAGATTCTGAAGAATGTTGACAGAAAAGCCAAAGCCAAAGGTCAGAACTTCAGATTCAACAACAAGAAGCAACAAACTGATGTAAAAAAGACCAAGTCTGAGGAGAAAAGTAATCAAGCTAAAGGTCTGCAGTGCTATGAGTGTGAAGGTTATGGACATATCAAAACTGAATGTCCTACTTTTCTTAAGAAGCAGAAGAAGAAGAGCCTAGCTGTTGCATGGTCTGATGATGATTCTGAAGAAGATGCTGTAAGTGAATCTGGTATGTGTGATACTGGTCTGGTAGTAAGGTCAGGAGCTATCTTGAAGAAGGAAGCTGTTTTAGAGTCTGAGACTCTTTCAGAGTTTGACTCAAAGTCTGATGCTTCATCTGTGTCTGATGTTGCTAAAACCTCATATGATGAACTGGCTGACAACCATAGGAAGCTATATACCAGAAGTGCTGAGGTTTGCAAACAAGTTTTGGATCAGAAGGAGACTATTTTTCAACTGGAGTCTGAAAAAGGAGAACTTCTAGTGCAGAATTCAGAACTAAAAGAAGAAGTGAACCAGCTAAATTCCCAACTTGAGCATATGAAAAAGCAGGTCAGAATGATGAATACTGCTACTGATGTGTTGGAGGAAATTTTAGGTGCTCAGCAACAAGGAAAAGCTGGTTTAGGTTTTGTTGATCAGACTCAGAACCCCAAACAGAAGATTCCTGTTAAAAAATTTGTTCCTGCCACTAAAACTGATAATCCTATGATTGGGATATCTCAGATGAGACCTCAGAAACTAGGTCAGAAGCAAGCCCAGATGCAAGCACATAAGCTTGCTCAGAAGCAACCCCAGAAGTTCAACAGAAGAAGGAGGAATCATACCTGGATCTGTCATCATTGTGGAAAGAAAGGGCATATCAAACCATGCAGCTTCAAACTTTATGGCTATCCTGAACATTTTCAGTATAGAAGAGTGGAACCAGCTGCTATCAGACACAATGTTCGGAAGGTGTGGAAGCCCAAAGTTCAGAATGTAGGCCTGATTGCTCATACCTCTTTGAGAGCCACCTCAAAAGAAGACTGGTATTTTGATAGTGGGTGTTCAAGACACATGACTGGTGTTAAGAAACTGCTGAGTAATATAAGACCTTATTCCAGAAGCTATGTGACATTTGGAGATGGAGTAAAAGGTCAGATTCTGGGTATTGGTGATTTGATCAGTGAAGGGTTGCCCAGACTTAATGATGTGCTACTGGTGGAAGGATTAACTTCTAATCTGATCAGTATTATCCAACTTTGTGATCAAGACTTGAAGGTTAATTTCAATAAGCAAGAGTGCTTTGTGACTGATCAAGAAGATAAGATTCAGATGAGAGGCTGCAGATCCAAAGATAACTGTTATTTATGGGTGTCTGAAGAAGAAAGAAGTCTGACTTCTTGTCTCATGAGCTCAGAAGAGGAAGTCAAACTCTGGCACCAGAAACTGGGACATCTGCATCTGAAAGGCATGAAAAAAATCCTAAGTACTGAAGCTATCAGAGGTGTACCTAATCTGAAGATCAATGAGGACAATGTTTGTGGTGATTGTCAAATTGGTAAACAAACAAGAAAGTCTCATCCCAGATTAGTTCATCAGGTAACTACTAAAGTACTAGAACTTATTCGTATGGATTTAATGGGGCCTATGCAAGTAGAAAGTATTGGAGGAAAAAGGTATGCTTTTGTAATGGTTGATGACTACTCAAGATTCACATGGGTTAGCTTTGTCAGAGAGAAGTCAGATACTTTTGAATTTTTTAGAGACTTGTGCATCCAGTTACAAAGAGAAAAAGACTGTGGTATTGTCAGAATCAGAAGTGATCATGACAAAGAATTTGAAAACAAGAGTTTCTCAGAATTCTGTGCTTCTGAAGGTATAAAACATGAGTTTTCTGCACCTATCACACCTCAGCAAAATGGTGTAGTTGAGAGGAAGAATAGGACATTAGCAGAATGTGCAAGGGTTATGCTACATGCAAAGAAGCTGCCTTATATGTTTTGGGCTGAAGCCATGAACACTGCCTGCTATATCCATAATAGAGTTACTTTGAAGAAGGGAACAGCTTGCACCTTATATGAATTATGGAAAGGGAGAAAGCCAACTGTGAAATACTTTCATGTGTTTGGGAGCAGATGTTACATCTTGGCTGACAGGGAAAATAGAAGAAAACTGGATCCTAAGTCTGATGAAGGTATATTTTTGGGATATTCAGAAAACAGCAGAGCCTATAGGGTGTTTAACTCAAGAACCAAAGTTGTGATGGAGAGCATAAATGTGGTTATTGATGATATGTCTGCTGAGAATGAAAAGAATGAATCTGAAGTTATTCCAGAGTCTGAAGCCTCAGAAGAACAAACTTCAAAAGCAGAAAAGCATCCAGAGTCTGAAGAAGCAGAAGTGCATCCAGATCATGATCCTACCAATAAAGGGCCATCAATTAGAGTTCAGAAGGATCATCCTAAGGAGCTTATCATTGGGAGTTTGGATCAAGGGGTCAGAACCAGGAGATCAGACCCAGCTGCTACTGATTCTTGTTTTGTGTCTAAGTTTGAACCCAAAAATGTGAAAGAAGCCCTAACTGATGAATTTTGGATTGAAGCTATGCAAGATGAGTTGAATCAATTCAAAAGGAGTGAAGTGTGGGATCTGGTTCCAAGACCTGAAGGGTTGAATGTGATTGGTACTAAGTGGATATACAAGAATAAAACAGATGAAAATGGTACTGTAGTCAAATAAAGCAAGGTTGGTTGCTCAGGGTTATACTCAAGTAGAGGGTCTTGATTTTGATGAAACCTTTGCACCTGTGGCCAGACTAGAGTCCATAAGATTACTGTTGGGTGTTTCTTGTATTCTCAAGTTCAAACTATTCCAGATGGATGTGAAGAGTGCATTTCTGAATGGATATCTGCAAGAAGAAGTTTATGTAGAACAGCCTAAGGGTTTTGTGGATCATCAGTTTCTAGATCATGTGTACAAATTGAAGAAAGCCTTATATGGACTCAAGCAAGCACCAAGAGCATGGTATGAAAGGCTTACCCAATTTCTTGTGGCTCAAGGTTACAGAAAAGGAGGTTCTGATAAGACATTATTTGTGAAGAATGAACATGGAAGTCTGATGATTGCTCGATCTATGTTGATGACATAGTATTTGGTGGAATGTCTCAGAAGATGGTCAAATTGTTTGTTCAGCAAATGCAGTCAGAATTTGAAATGAGCTTGGTTGGTGAACTGACATACTTTCTTGGACTGCAAGTCAAGCAAATGGAAAATACAATTTTTATTTCTCAGAGTAAATATGCTAAGAATATTGTGAAGAAATTTGGAATGGAATCTGCTGCTCATAAGAGGACACCTGCTGCTACTCATCTGAAATTAACTAAGGATGAACATGGAGTTTCAGTAGATCAAAGCCAATATAGAAGTATGATAGGAAGCTTATTGTACTTGACTGCAAGCAGACCTGATATCACATTTGCTGTTGGAGTTTGTGCAAGATACCAAGCTGATCCTAAGATGAGTCATCTGACACAAGTTAAAAGGATCCTGAAGTATGTGAATAGCACAAGTGACTATGGAATCATGTATTCTCATAGTTCAAGTTCTGAATTAATGGGATTTTGTGATGCTGACTGAGCTGGAAGTGTTGATGACAGGAAGAGCACCTCAGGAGGTTGTTTCTTTTTAGGTAATAACTTAATTTCTTGGTTCAGCAAGAAACAAAATTGTGTTTCATTGTCAACTGCTGAAGCTGAGTATATTGCTGCTGGGAGTAGTTGTTCACAACTGGTTTGGATGAAACAGATGCTTGAAGAGTATAACATTGAACAAAGAACTATGACATTATTTTGTGACAATTTGAGTGCTATCAACATCTCTAAGAACCCAATACAGCACAGCAGAACTAAGCACATAGACATCAGACACCATTTTATCAGAAACCTTGTGGAGGACAAGATTATACAGCTGGAACATGTGGACACTGAGAATCAAACTGCTGACATTTTCACAAAAGCCTTAGATGCTAAGCAATTTGAGAATCTGAGGAGTAAGTTAGGTGTGTGTTTGCATGAAGGATTATAGCAATTACTGCAAACTGGATGTGAGGAAGATAGAGTACCTGCCAGTTGTGCTCATGCTAAGTGTGATCCTGCATCTGATAGTTTTACCAGGATCTGTGTTACTTGTTTTGGTTTTACTCCCTATTTGAGGTCTGAGATTTGTCAGAATTTTGTAGCTAAAAAGGGGGAGAAAATCTTATGCTTGAGCTGTTCAAAATTAGAAGATGTGTCGCTGCTCAGAATTAGTTCAAATTTCAGATGTTCAGCTTTCAGTGCTATTCAGAAGTTATTTGTGAAACTCAGAGTTCAGAACCAATGCAACAAGAGTTGTCAAGATGTTATTGAGGGGGAGTATGTGTCTCAGGGGGAGTACAAGGTCATTACATTCATGAGTGAAGAGCTGTCTGAAATTCCTGGCCAGGCAATACTTAAGAGATTACAGGTTCTGAACCAGTCAGGTTCTGAACTATACGCAGGGCACAATAGTTTGCTTAAAACAGAGCACACAAAAACACAATGCAAAGAAAATAAAGTGCAGGAAAGTAAAAAGGCACACAAGGTTTGTTAACCCAGTTCGGAGTAAACACCTCCTACTCTGGGGGATACCAATCCAGGAAGGAAATCCACTATAGGATTTAACCCAAAGACTCAAGACACTGACTCCCAGTTCCCAGCCTTAGCAATTAAACTCCTCCTAGTCAGACTTCTACCCAACTCTGAGTATTAGAATCCTCTAACTTCCTATTCAAGCAACTAAACCCAGCTACTTGAACAACCCTTAACAATCCCCTGTTTTTGAACACAATTTCAATGACAACACTTCATTCGTACCTAAAGGCTTAGAATGAATTACAACTCAATGAAAACTCTAAACCAACTCAGACAATGAGTGGTGTACAAAGTAAAACTCTAAGTTAAAAACACAGACTCAATTTTCTGAAATCTAACTCTAAATTCGTAAGTCTTCAATAGCATAGCTCCTCCTTTTATAATCTTCAGCAAGCCTCTTAATTTTGCTCCAAATCTTCTGAATTGATTTGTTACTGGAATAAGATTGTTCCAATAAGGTAACAAATAAAACAGGAATGTATCTTTTAAAGATTCTGCAAAAATAATACGATCTTCATATTTTAAAATCAAATCTTCATTAAATCTTCTCCAATCCAACAGCAATCTAGAAGCAATAATTCTGGAACAAATCCTTGTCAAATGTTGCTAAGATTCGCATAAAGATAACTTGAAAAACATCAGCTTCTGATGAAGTCAACAAAAGTCAACACATCCATCAGAACCTGAATTCAGCTTCTGAACAGCTACAGTGCTTCTGATGAGGCATTCAGCTTCTGATGTCACTTTGAGCTTCTGAACATCTTCAAATGAAATTTCTTGCAACTGAAGACTTGTTATAAATGTGGAGATGCTTCCAAACAACACTTTGGTTTTGCCAAAACATGCAGCCAATACCAAAAGACTCAACAATCTCCCCCTTTGGCAAATTTTTGGCTAAAACCATCCAAGTTCTTCAATCTCCCTTAATCAACTTAGCAAAGAAGAACTCCACAAAGATACATCATAGCAATCAGTTTAGGCAGCGGATTCAGCTATGTTAAACAAACAAACAGCTTCAGCTTCTGATCTCCTGAAGCACACAAACATACTTAAACACATCAGAGCTACTCCAAGGTATCAGAACTGCTGATCAACTCCTGATCATCACACATACTCTGAATCTCCACAACACTCCCCCTGCAACTCAGCTTCTCACACAAACTCCCCCTCACTACTGAACTACAGAGAAACATGGTATCAGAGCATATCAGATGCATCAGATGCACACTTCAGGATCACTAAAACACTCAGGATCAGAACAACCTTACACTCCCCCTGAGACACATATTCCCCCTTGATCATATCTGGACATATATTTCTCCCCCTTTTTAGCCATAAAATTCTGACACATCATAGTCTTCAAATAGGGAAGGAAAACTGCACAAACATCTTCAACTACTGTCCCAGTTTGAACTTCAGACTTAGTATCAGAGACAGGATCACACTTAGCACTAGCAAAGCTGGCAGGTACTCTGTCTTCCTCACAACCAATTTGCTTTAATTGCTAGAATTCTTCAAATAAACATACACCTAACTTGCTCCTCAAGTTTTCAAACTGTTTAGCATCCAAGGCCTTGGTGAATATGTCAGCAATTTGTTCTTCAGTGTCCACATGTTCCAGTTGAATAATCTTGTCCTCCACAAGGTTTCTGATAAAATGGTGTCTGATGTCTATGTGTTTGGTTCTGCTATGCTGAATTGGGTTTTTAGAGATGTTGATAGCACTCAAATTATCACAAAACAATGTCATAACACCTTGTTTCATGTTGTATTCCTCCAGCATCTGTTTCATCCACACCAGTTGTGAGCAACTACTCCCAGCAGCAATGTACTCAGCTTCAGCAGTTGACAATGACACACAGTTTTGCTTCTTGCTAAACCATGAAATTAAGTTATTTCCCAAAAAGAAACAACCTCCTGAGGTGCTCTTCCTATCATCAGCACTTCCAGCCCAGTCAGCATCACAATATCCCATCAGTTCAGAACTTGTACTATGAGAATACATGATTCCATAGTCACTTGTGCTATTAACATACTTCAGGATTCTTTTAACTTGTGTCAGATGACTCATCTTAGGATCAGCTTGGTATCTGGCACATACTCCAACAGCATAAGTGATATCAGGCCTGCTTGCAGTTAAGTACAATAGGCTCCCAATCATGCTTCTGTACTGACTTTGGTCTACTGAAACTCCATGCTCATCCTTAGTTAACTTCAGGTGGGTAGCAGCTGGTGTCCTCTTGTGAGCAGCTGATTCCATTCCAAACTTCTTCACTATGTTCTTGGCATACTTACTTTGAGAAATGAAGATTGTATCTTCCATTTGTTTGACTTGTAACCCAAGAAAGTATGTCAGCTCACCAACTAGGCTCATTTCAAATTCTGACTGCATCTGCTGAACAAACACTTTGACCATCTTCTGAGACATCCCTCCAAACACTATATCATCCACATAAATCTGAGCTATCATCAGATTCCCATCTTCATCTTTCACAAACAAAGTCTTATCAGAACCTCCTTTTCTGTAACCTTGTGCCACAAGAAATTGAGTAAGCCTTTCATACCATGCCCTTGGTGCTTGCTTTAATCCATACAAGGCCTTCTTCAGTTTGTAAACATGATTAGGAAACTGATGATCCACAAAACCCTTGGGCTGTTCAACATAAACCTCTTCTTGTAAATATCCATTCAGAAATGCACTCTTCACATCCATCTGGAATAATTTGAACTTGAGAATGCAGGATACACCCAATAGCAGTCTTATGGACTCTAGTCTGGCCACAGGTGCAAAGGTTTCATCAAAATCCAATCCTTCTACTTGAGTATAGCCCTGAGCAACCAACCTAGCCTTGTTTCTGACCACAGTACCATTTTCATCTGTTTTATTCTTGAATATCCACTTAGTGCCAATCACATTCAGCCCTTCAGGTCTTGGAACCAGATCCCATACTTCACTCCTTTTGAATTGATTCAACTCATCTTGCATTGCTTCAATCCAAAATTCATCAGTCAGGGCTTCTTTTACATTTTTAGGCTCAACCTTTGACACAAAACATGAATCAGTAGCAACTGGTTCTGATCTCCTGGTTCTGACCCCTTGATCCAAACTCCCAATGATAAGCTCCTTAGGATGATCCTTCTGAACTCTAATTGATGGCCCTTTATTGGTAGGATCATGTTCTGGATGTACATCTGCTTCTTCAGACTCTGGATGAATTTCTGCTTCTGAAGTTTGTTCATCTGATGGTTCAGGCTCTGGAACAACTTCAGACTCACTTCTATCTTTCTCAGCAGTCAGATCATCAATTACCACATTAATAGACTCCATCACGACCTTGGTTCTGGAATTAAACACCCTGTATGCTCTGCTGTTTACTGAATAACCCAGGAATATGCCCTCATCAGACTTAGGATCCAGTTTTCTTCTATTCTCTCTGTCAGCCAAGATATAGCATCTGCTCCCAAAAACATGGAAATATTTCACAGTTGGCTTCCTCCCTTTCCACAATTCATACAGAGTAGATGTTGTTCCCCTTTTTAAAGTGACTCTATTGTGTATGTAACCTGCAGTATTCATTGCTTCAGCCCAAAACATATATGGCAGCTTCTTAGCATGCAGCATAACCCTTGCACATTCTGCTAAAGTCCTGTTCTTCCTCTCAACTACACCATTTTGCTGAGGTGTAATAGGTGCAGAAAACTCATGCTTTATACCTTCAGAAGCACAGAATTCTGAAAAACTCTTGTTTTCAAATTCTTTGCCATGGTCACTTCTGATTCTGATTATGCCACAATCTTTTTCTCTTTGTAGTTGAATGCATAAGTCTTTAAATACTTCAAATGTATCAGACTTTTCTCTAACAAAGCTGATCCATGTGAATCTTGAGTAGTCATCTACCATTACAAAAGCATACCTCTTGCCTCCAATACTCTCAACTTGCATAGGCCCCATTAAATCCATATGAACAAGTTCTAGTACTTTGGTAGTTACCTGGTGAACCAATCTGGGATGAGACTTTCTTGTTTGTTTACCAATCTGACAATCACCACAAACACTGTCCTCATTGACCTTCAGATTAGGCACACCTCTGATAGCTTCAGTACTTAGGATTTTCTTCATACCTTTCAAGTGCAAATGTCCCAGTTTCTGGTGCCAGAGTTTGACTTCTTCTTCTGAACTCATAAGACAAGAAGTCAGACTTCTTTCTTCTTCAGAAATCCACAAGTAACAATTATCTTTGGATCTGCAGCCTCTCATCTGAATCTTATCTTCCTGATCAGTAACAATGCATTCTTGCTTGTTGAAATTAACCTTCAATTCTTGATCACAAAGTTGGCTGATACTGATCAGATTAGAGGTTAATCCTTCCACCAGTAGCACATCATTAAGTCTGGGTAAACCTTCTCTGATCAAATCTCCAATACCCAGAATCTGACCTTTTACACCATCTCCAAATGTCACATAACTTCTGGAGTATGACCTGATATTGCTTAGCAGCTTCTTCACACCAGTCATATGCCTTGAACACCCACTATCAAAATACCAGTCTTCTTTTGAGGTGGCTCTCAGTGAAGTATGAGCAATCAGGCCCACATTCTGAACCTTAGGTTTCCACACCTTCTGAACACTGTGTCTGGGTGCAGCTGGTTGCACTCTTCTAAATTGAAAGTGTTCAGGGTAACCATACAATTTAAAGCAGAATGGTTTGATATGCCCTCTCTTCCCACAATGGTGACAGACCCATGGATGATTCCTCCTCCTTCTGTTTCTGAAAGATTTCTGGGGTTGCTTCTGAGGTAGCATCTGACCATGCTTCTGACCTTGCATCTGAACATACTTCTGAGCTTGCATCTGGGATTGTTTCTGAGGTCTCATCTGAGATGCTCCAATCACAGGATTATCAGTTTTAGTGGCAGGAACAAACTCTTTAACAAGAATCTTCTGTTTGGAGTTCTGAGTCTGATCATCATAGCCTAATCCAGTTTTTCCTTGTTGCTGAGCACCCAAGATTTCATCCAACACATTAGTAGCAGTATTCATCATTCTAACCTGCTTTTTCATATGTTCAAGTTGGGAATTTAACTGGTTTACTTCTTCTTTCAAATTTGAATTCTGCACAAGAAGTTCTCCCTTTTCAGCCTCTAGTTGAAAAATAGTCTCCTTCTGATCCAGCACTTGTTTGCAAACCTCAGCACTTCTGGTATACAACTTCTTGTAGTTATCAGCTAGTTCATCATATGAGGTTTTAGCAGCTTCAGACTCAGATGAGGCTTCAGACTCTGAGTCAGACTCTGAAAAGGTCTCAGACTCTAAAACAGCTTCCTTCTTCATGATAGCTCCTGACCTTACAACCAGACCAGTATCACACACATCAGATTCACTGTCATCATCATCTTCAGAACCATCATCAGACCATGCAACAGCTAGGCTCTTCTTTTGTTTCTTGAGGAAAGTAGGACATTCAGATTTGATGTGTCCATAACCCTCACATTCATAGCACTGCACACCTTTAGCTTGATTACTTTTCTCCTCAGACTTAATCTTCTTCTCATCAGTTTGTTGCTTTTTATTGAATCTGAAATTCTGACCTTTGGCTTTGGCTTTTCTGTTAACATTCTTCAGAATCTTGTTGAATTGTTTTCCCAGCAACACAAGAGCTTCTGATAAGTCATCTTCTTCAGACTCTTGTTGTTCATCAGCTTCAGAATTCACACTAAAAGCTACACCTTTTCCTTTCTTCTCAGTCTGTTTACAAAAGGCAGTTTCAAAGTTGAGCAAAGACCCAATCAGCTCCTCAAGCTTCATAGTGGTGATATCATGAGCCTCTTCAATTGCTGTAACCTTCATATCAAACCTTCTGGGCAGGGACCTGAGGATTTTTCTTACTAACTTCTCATCAGACATCTTTTCACCAAGAGAATCAAAAGAATTTGCCATGTCAAGCACATTCATATAAAAATCCTGGATATTTTCATCCTCCTTCATCTTCAGGTTCTCAAACTTGGTGGTCAGCAGCTGCAATCTGGACATCTTCACCTTAGAAGTTCCTTCATGAGTGGTCTTCAGAATTTCCCAAGCATCCTTAGCCACAGTACATTGTTTGATGAGTCTAAACATGTTCTGATCAACACCATTAAAGATAGCATTCAAAGCTTTTGAATTTCCCAGTGACAGATCATCTTCAGCTTTGGTCCATTCCTCCTCAGGCTTCAGAACCTCAGTCTTGTTACCATCTTTGTCTGTATACACAGGATGATCCCAGCCTTTAATCACAGCTTTCCAAGTCCTGCTATCAATAGATTTTAGAAAGGCACACATCCTAGACTTCCAGTACTCATAGTTTGTGCCATCTAGTAGGGGTGGTCTATTGACATATCCTCCTTCTCTATCCATGCTTGCCAGAAATTAAGTCCTCTGGATCTCACCCAAAGTACAGGCAGGGTGCCTGCTCTGATGCCAATTGAAATTCCTGGCCAGGCAATACTTAAGAGATTACAGGTTCTGAACCAGTCAGGTTCTGAACTATACGCAGGGCACAATAGTTTGCTTAAAACAGAGCACACAAAAACACAATGCAAAGAAAATAAAGTGCAGGAAAGTAAAAAGGCACACAAGGTTTGTTAACCCAGTTCGGAGTAAACACCTCCTACTCTGGGGGATACCAATCCAGGAAGGAAATCCACTATAGGATTTAACCCAAAGACTCAAGACACTGACTCCCAGTTCCCAGCCTTAGCAATTAAACTCCTCCTAGTCAGACTTCTACCCAACTCTGAGTATTAGAATCCTCTAACTTCCTATTCAAGCAACTAAACCCAGCTACTTGAACAACCCTTAACAATCCCCTGTTTTTGAACACAATTTCAATGACAACACTTCATTCGTACCTAAAGGCTTAGAATGAATTACAACTCAATGAAAACTCTAAACCAACTCAGACAATGAGTGGTGTACAAAGTAAAACTCTAAGTTAAAAACACAGACTCAATTTTCTGAAATCTAACTCTAAATTCGTAAGTCTTCAATAGCATAGCTCCTCCTTTTATAATCTTCAGCAAGCCTCTTAATTTTGCTCCAAATCTTCTGAATTGATTTGTTACTGGAATAAGATTGTTCCAATAAGGTAACAAATAAAACAGGAATGTATCTTTTAAAGATTCTGCAAAAATAATACGATCTTCATATTTTAAAATCAAATCTTCATTAAATCTTCTCCAATCCAACAGCAATCTAGAAGCAATAATTCTGGAACAAATCCTTGTCAAATGTTGCTAAGATTCGCATAAAGATAACTTGAAAAACATCAGCTTCTGATGAAGTCAACAAAAGTCAACACATCCATCAGAACCTGAATTCAGCTTCTGAACAGCTACAGTGCTTCTGATGAGGCATTCAGCTTCTGATGTCACTTTGAGCTTCTGAACATCTTCAAATGAAATTTCTTGCAACTGAAGACTTGTTATAAATGTGGAGATGCTTCCAAACAACACTTTGGTTTTGCCAAAACATGCAGCCAATACCAAAAGACTCAACACTGTCCTTGGTCCTGAAGTGTGGTCCTGAAGAACAATTGTGCTCTGATACCATTTTTCACTGCAGTTCAGAAGTAAGGGGGAGTTTTATGAGTTGCAGGGGGAGAGTTCAGATGCTGGAGTGGTTGTACATGTGGTTATTTAGTTGTGAAGCTTCAGGGGGAGTGTTTTATGTGGTTTTAGTGATCCTGAAGTGGTGCTGAGCTTGTTCAGAAGCTGCAATGTGTGTTTCAGTGGTCTGATACTGAAACTGTTTGGTTTTTAGTGTGTAACATAGTTGTATCCGCTGCTACAAACTCTTAGCTATGTTTGGTTTGATTGTTTTTGTGGAGTTCTTCATTGTTGAGATAGTCTTATGGGAGATTGAAGAGCTTGTCATGTGTGAACATTGGTTTTAGCCAAAAATTTGCCAAAGGGGGAGATTGTTGAGTATTTTGGTGTTGGCTGCATGTTTTGGCAAATCCAATGTGTTGAATAGAAGCATCTCCATATTTATAACAAGTCTTCAGTTGCAAGAAATTTCATTTGAAGCTGTTCAGAAGCTCAAAATGACTTCAGAAGCTGAAAGTTGCTTCAGAAGCACTGTAGCACTTCAGAAGCTAAAATTCAGAATCTGATGCCAGCGTTGACTTTGGTTGACTTCATCAGAAGCTGATCTTTTTCAAGTTGTTTCTGCGCGAATCTTGGCGAGATTTAAACAGGAATTATCCTCGTATATTGCTTCAAGAATGTTGTTTGTTTTGGAGAAGATCTTATTGAAGGTTTGGTTCAGTGCTCATGAACTTCGTATTTTTCTGTTACAATCTTATTAAGATTCTTTTTTGGTTTATTTGTTTCCTTATTGGACCAATCATAATTCAGAAACAAATCAATTTGGAAGATTGGATTGGGTTTTATGCTGTTTGTTGAAGGTTATAAAAGGAGGAGTGCTGCTGCTTTCAAGACTTACGAAAAATAGAGTATTATTCAGAGAATAGAGTCTTTGTTTTAAACTTAGAGTTTTATTTGTGCACCACTCATTGGTTGAGTTGGTTTAGAGTTTTTATAGAGTTGTAATTCATTCTAAGCCTTTAGGTACGAATGAAGTTGTGTTATTGAAGTGTTTCTTCTAAACAGGGTGTTTTTGTTAAGGGGTTCAGTAACTGGGTTTAGTTACTTGAATAGGAAGTTAGAGGTTTTCTAATACTCAACGTGTTGGGTAGAATTCAGACTAGGAGGAAGTTAATTGCTTAGGCTGGGAACTGGGTGTTCAGTGTCTTGAGTCATAAGGATTAATTCCTATAGTGGAATTCCTTCCTGGATTGGTATCCCCCAGAGTAGGAGGTTTTTACTCCGAACTGGGTTAACAAACCTTGTGTGTTTTTAGCTTTCCTGCATTTTTATTTTCTGCTGGTTATTTGCTTTTATATTGTGCTTAGTCTTGTTCAGAACCTGTTGGTTCAGAACCTGTTAGTCTCTTATTGCCTGGCCAGAATTTCACTTTCATAATATCAGGTAGATATCAGTTATCAGATAGTGATCCTAGTTTCCCCTCAATCACTAGATTAGCAGAGCGTAGTCCAGTTATCATGACTACATAGTATAGCAGAGACAAACAGGTATAGACCCGATATGGGTTAAGGGTAGTGCCTGGCGATCATAGGTTTCCCTGAGGTTGCCAGCAGTTGGGATGGGTGGAGCTCACTGAGACATTATGTCTCATCCCAATCCTTCTGATTGCAGGTTCACATGTAGCACGCAGCAAGGGTAAGGAGAAGGCTATGGAGTTATCGTGCTGGTTCTATGCTTAATTTTAGATGTGGTGAACTCGGATATTGTATATGATGTATTGTACCAGAACTACTTTGTATTAGGAAGCAGTTGTACTGACACTCTATATTATGTATCTTTATCAGTCAAACTTTTTGTATTGTAAATTAATGTATCCATTACGAAATTTTAACACTTGTATGAGATCCTAGTCAATCTTTATATGGGTGTTACATTTATCATAGTTAGAAGGTAAGAAATAGGGCTGAGCATGAGAACCGAACCCGCCCAAAACCCGCCTAAACCGCTGCTCATTTTAGTTAAATGGGTGGGTCGGGTCGGTTATTGGGTCCAAAAAATGAACAAAATCAAGTCCATTCGGTTTCCAAAGATCGGTTGCGGTTCCTGATTTTAGTACCCATCGGTACCCACAACCGACCGAGTAATAGCCTCTTTCCCCTGACCATTGTCTTCTATCACATGTAAAGAGTTAACTTTATGTCACTTGTCAACTAGTATTATATTATAGCCAGCTAAAATTCTACTACCAATGCTTCTTGAGACAACAAAAGCACAGTAGCACACTGCCAAGTGCTCATGAATGGCTTTTACAAGCGACACGTTTGAAGTTTTGCTGCTACAGTTTTTTAAATATTATTATTTATTACTACCAACTGCTCATTAATTTTATTTTATTCTTTTATATTTTCCATAAATAAAAAACAATTTATTGGTCTTCTTGTTCTCTGTATAAAGACTCTACCATAGTACCCTTGAGATTCCTTTCTATCCTTTTTTTCTTTCTCCTTCTTTTGAAAAGCCCTCAAGCAATCTTCTTTTAAAAACTTCTGCAACTATGAAGTGAAATAGAAAGAGAAAATAGTAGAGATTCCTAACTATGAAGCCATCTTCATTGTTTTTCCATTTGTGCTTATGTAAAAAAAAAAACCATTCTTCACCCTTCTTTTCATGTTGGTCTCATTGTTTTCATTTACACTTGAGATGCTCATAACCGCTCAAACCCGCCCGAATGACCCGCACAACCGTCGAACCGAGACCCGCCCAAACTGAACACATCCACGGTTGAATTTGGGCCTGAATATGGTGTGTTCGGTTTCATCTCGCATGGCTTTTCGTGGCCCGAACCCGCCCGAGCCCGTCCGGTGCTCTACCCTAGTAAGAAACCTGAGAAGTAGTGTATCAGGGGAGTTTTGGGGTTGTTAATAAGTGTGAAATTCCTAATTATTTATATGACACTTATTAACTTATTTCACAAGTAATCTAAGTAAAAATCTCTAATTTATTGTAAATATCTAATACTTATAGTGTTTGAGCCAGTTAAGCTGCTTATACCTATTTCCCTTCATATTTTGTAAATTTTTGAGGTTATTGACCAAGAACGATAAAGGTCAAGGATTATGATCCATAGTATGCCCGCTAGGTGAGCCAAGGCGAGTTAGAAGTAAGGAATTTCAGAGAGTCCCAAGAAAAAAAATGTAAGAGCACCTTCGTTGGACGAGCGTTGATTCGCCCAGCGAAGTAAGATGGTTTAGTGACCTTCCAGAATGAGCATTTTCCTCCAAGTAAAGAAAGCTCAAATTCACTAGGTGAGCATCAATTCACTTAGCGGAAATCCACTTACGAGATTCCTATAAATAAATGTCTTGTTTCTTTTCAATAATCATTCACCACCACGCCACAAAAAACTCGTTCAGTGCAGAGAAGAAGAATTAAAAAAACCAAGATAGATAAAGAGACATAGAGAGAGGGAGAGATATAGAGAGAGGACGAGTAGTCTACAGGAAGAGAACTAGGATAACAGAGATTGAGGAATCAGATTTGGCATCCATCTTCTTTTCATCTTGTTTAGAAGTGTAAGGTTATGTATAACTAATCATCTATATTGTTGGGAATAGGTATAATTGCTATGAATATGATGTAGATACTTAATATGGTTGATTATTTATAAAATTTATTTCGTAATGTCTTTGGTTTAATTTCGTTCTTAATGCTTTTTATAACATGCAATCCGAAAATGAATTTTTTATTTAGAAAGTGCGAGACATGGACTTTTTATCCAAATGATCTGAATTAAATCATGTGTAGATACTAATGTCTAGACATAAGGTTAAGTTTGCACTCACACACACTGTTTGGTCATATGTCATTGAAGCAATCGACTATTTTGCTTAGCTTGAAAAGTCAATTGATATAGTGGATTTTGCATCTTTAGTCGGACATGGTGACATGCGATGAAGGACAAGTGGAGGTATAATTGAAATATGAGGGGTATATAATCAATTAAGGAAAGGCATTAGAAGATTAGTTAACGAATCTTAATCCCCACAATACGATCTCTCTATTCTTGTTTCATTATTTACACGGCAGAGACCAAAACATATGCTAAATCAATCAACTTTCTTTACTCAAAACAGTTTTAATTGTTGAACAACTTAGGTATCGCACGAATCCATGCGAATATGTGTATTTTTGCTTCGTTTTATATTAGTTTGATGTGGCTTTAGCCATAAAATTCCAAAGACCACCTATGATGCACCATTAGTGTTAACACTGTTGTAATATGTTATAGATAGTTA
Organism: Medicago ruthenica; assembly: GCA_018208015.1. Taxonomy (NCBI): domain Eukaryota; kingdom Viridiplantae; phylum Streptophyta; class Magnoliopsida; order Fabales; family Fabaceae; genus Medicago; species Medicago ruthenica. Next base: position 296,998 of record WNNG01000304.1, on the reverse strand, counting down.
TGTATTGTGAGGGTGTTGAATTCCACTCGTAAACACTTAGTGTGTGTTAGTTTTATCGGTATGCTCTTTGAAATAAAAACTGTCAATTATTAAATTTTATGAGTTTTCAATTTTGTAGATTGTATTTATGTAATTTAAATCATGAGAATGATATAATCTTGAGAAGAGAATAGGATAAGGCCCAAATTGGGTCATATCAGCAAAATACAAAGAGGTCAAGGAAGAACCCATTTAGATTGGTCTGGTTAGTTTGAGAGTGTGGTCTTCTCAAAGTCTTAGGTTCGATTCTCCTTATGCTAATTTTGGGGGTTAGTTCGACTTCTTAAAAAAAGTCAAGGAAGGAGGAATATATGTTGTCCGCACCCCCTTCGTGAATAGTAACTATATATTTAGCTGAATTGTGGGTTACCTATTCCTATTTGTGTGAACAAATCCAATGGACTCAAAACGTTTAAGTTGAAAGGTAAGTAGTAGACATAACAACATAAGACATAATGGTACATCAAAAGACAAACAATACATGACAAACTTTTATGATATTGAACATTTTTTTGTCTTATACGATGTTTGGTGGACAAAAAGTTATTTTGTTATTTTAGACAACTTGTACTTGACACAAAAAGTTGCGTTGTGGTTTGGTGAAAGACAAGAATTTCAGTTTTCGTCTTGTCTCTTGCCCTTAGTTTGTCATGTCATTGAAACAGTTTTAAAATCAAATCAAACATAGTACAACTGAAGTTGTTTTCTACCTTACTTTTTAGCTTATCAAACACACCTTAGCTAACTTTTAAGAACAAAAATGAGAGTGTATTTTTATTTCTTGTCATTTCAATATTTTTGTGATTTATTTATTTTAAGATACGCAATCTATTAAGTATATACATATATTTTTTGGTAAATTTTTTTACATATTTATTTTTGGCTAATATATGATTATTTGTTATTTTTTAAAATTTTGTAATTTTTTTACAAGATAAAAAGGATTGTTACCGGCTATTTTATTATATTTTTTCGATTTTATAGTTTCAATTTTTTTAACAATTATATAATTAACAAATAGATATTTTAAGTTTTAGTGTTATTTAACATAATTCATATGTTATGCGTTTATGATTTGACTTTTTTTGTCAAATAGTCTGATGGTTAAATTCACACGTGTTATGTGTAGAGAAGGGGTGAATTTGAGGTTCGAATTCCGGCCTTATAGATAATGTCCTGACTGCCCAATTGAGCTAGACTTTTTTATGAATTTACTTTACTCCCTTAAAAAATGATTTTACTTTACCACTGTTTAAAAATAAAATACTTAACTAATCCACCTAATTTCAGGGTTTTTTTACTTTTCGAAGGTTTTGCTTTTATGTCCCACATTCTTCATTTGGTTTGCATTTTGCTCTTTTTATTAATATAGTATAGTATGGGATTATAGCCTTTGCTGCAATTCTCTTTGCTTAAAAAACTTAAATAATGATTTTCTAGTCTAATAAAAAAAATGAAATCCATCATCAATAATACAATACATATCTCGCGGATGAAAAATGCGGTAAACTTCCGTAAAACTCAATTCACGTGACAATATTTTTTTAAAAGGTCTCTAAAAAAAAAATACTTTTTTTAAAAGGTTACACATTTTTCATAGGTATATATATTCAAACTCATGATAATCCTTTGTGTTGTGAGTTTTTAGTTTTTACATGTAATTTCATGAGACACAAAAAAAATAGTGCAAGTTTATTCATAATTTCATGATAATTTATATCCATTATAGATTTCTTTTTGGTGAAATCAATTACGTTTCTTAAACAAAAAAAACATTTTTTAAAATCAAATTACAGTTTTTTTGGTCACCATAAGTTTTTATTGTCGTATAGACTAATTTCTGTCAAAAATATGTGAAACACATCAATTAAATTCTTCACTTTTAATCAAATTTTTTATTCTTTTTATATACAGAGAGCTCAGAGATCGAATCCTACTTAAGAAATCCAAATTTATAACCATTTGACCGATCTACTATTGATATTGATATTGATATTGATATTGATATTAAGTGATAGTTAATATTTTGCATCAATGAAATTCAAAGAAAATGATAAATTTTGTTATTAAAAAAAAAAGGAAAAAAAGTAAAATTTGTTGAAAATTCTTAGATGAAATTGTGTTGAAATCGAATTCAACACATTCCGTAGAAAACCAAAGTCAAGTCTTCTTCAGAGATGCTTCGCATTTGAGTTTTCATCTTCTTCCATTTCGAAGCCATTCCTTTTGGATTGGCTTCATTGTCACCATTCATTTGCTACCAATTTTTTATTCAAGAAATCAATAAAAAATTCAAAAACCCTTCATCAAGAACCACATCAGACAAACAAATTCGTAGATTACAAGGCAAATTAACAAGATCTTCTTCAATTTCCCTTGTCTTTTAAGGTTGTCGGTTTTGCAACAACAACAACGTTGTTGTAAATTCGAATAGATCTTTGTGAAATGGCGAGAGGGAGTAGATCAGTGAGTGGTAGTAGCAGTAAATGGAAATACTGTAATCCAGCTTATTACTTGAAGCGTCCAAAGCGTCTTGCTATGCTTTTCATCGTTTTTGTTTCCGTTTCTTTTATTGTTTGGGATCGTCAAACTTTAGTCAGAGAATACCAGGTATTTCTTCATTTGTTTCTGGATCTCATTCTTTTGTTTCAATTGTGTGTTTGGAGATCATGATTATGATTATATTATATATATTCATCTCACACCTCTGATCAAAGTCGTGTCTTGTGTCTGTCTCTGTCTGACACGTGTCAGTGTCTGACATGTGATTGCATTTAATTAATTCATTTTCTTATATACTATTGGTGTGGACGTGTCAGTGTTGATGTCGTGTCTTGTGTTCATAGAATACATGTATTGCATATGAAGATCATATAGGATTTGTAAGAAGCAAATGATTATTCATAGAATAGCACTTGAGTGCTACTGTTTATTTGACATCCTATACTGATTTGATATTACTAAGGCCCATTTGGATTAGCTCTTAGTTTATGGGTGCTTCTTAGATAAAATATGTTTATGATTTTTCACTTAGGAATAGTGTTGTTAAATAGAGGCTATGATGGCGCAATCGAGATATAGTGTAGTGAAATTTTACTAAATTGATATTGTTCTGTGATACGGTGTTTGATATTAAATGTTGTCAAATAGCGGCTGTATAGCTTTGCTGTGTAGCGGGATTTGAATGAACCACCCTTTTCTGCGACCCGCGATTGATAACTGCGTAGAAAGAACTTTTAATAAAATTGTAGATATTTTTTTAACAGGTGAATGAGAGAACTTCGGAAAATATTGAGACACAGAAGCTAATTTTAACTTACTAGAGAAGTCGTTTTAGTTTTTTCTTTTTTATAGTTATTGCCTATGAAGCACCAACACAGACATTGATACTGACATGTGAACATCAGTAATAATTTGAGAACATGTAATAATTGAATGTAACCACATGTGCATCGACACGTGTCGTACTCCAGACACACTTTCAATTTGAAGCATTGTTGCTACATATTGCAAGATTCATTTAGTATTTCTCTTTCATAAGTACTTCTTGAGAAGGTTAATATAGCAATGATACTTTTGGAGGTTTTTTGTATATGCAAAATTGAGTATGGTGCGGCTGAAATCAGACTATAGGTTGAGAATAGGGTTTATTCCATTTTTAATCTATTGTACAAGATAATGAGTAGTTGTGGAGTTTTCATGTTTGACTCCTGCCAAACAACCAAATTGGAAGTTATAGAATACTACAACGGCGGGTGCTGATTATTTGGCAAAACTTTGTAGGATATACTGTGGGTGTGATTTTAGTGTATGGTTTAGCTTTGTTTCAAGTGTAACTTTATTTTTAGAGGGACAATGAAATTATTTTTGATTTTTTTGGCACTTGAATAACTTGGTTAATTTCACTGCCAGTAGATAACTGTTTTTATTAAATACAGGTTGAAGTTGCTGAGCTACAGAAAGAAATAACTGACTTGCAAAATTTGGTAAGAAAATATCATATATGCTTAAACTTTGCTGTTACACGTGTTGTGATTTTAGTTCCTTAAAAACATTCCATTTCATTTTGCCAATAAATAACAATGCTTAGAAACTCACCACTCCTCCGACGTGAGTTGTCGTCTGCCATTCAATCTGGCACAAAACTAAATCTCATCTTTTCCATTAGCAAGTGAACTCTTTCCTTGTGGCTGTGTTACAGGGCAGAGTTCTTATTTGAATGATTGACTTTTGAAACTATTTTTTATTATTATTTCTTCTTTGGGGGCTAAGCAATTGGAATTGTTTCAGTTGGAAGAGTCAAATAAAGTGCACGATGGCACTGCCGGGAAGGTTTCTAAAGGAAAAACTAACATGTCCACTAAAGAGGTCTTGGATGATCCCATTGATATCCAGAGAAGGGAAAAAGTAAAAGAAGCAATGCTTCATGCTTGGAGTTCTTATGAGAAATATGCATGGGGCCAAGATGAACTACAGGTGTGGTCAATCTCTATTGCGAACACTCAGCCTTTTACTTTTTTGTTTTATTGCATAATGATCTAATGGAGTGATGTGGTGGTTATTTGGTGACACTTATGTTATATGTTCTAGTACTGATTGTATGTTCTTGAATGGTACATGATATAAATTTTGTTTTTAGTATAATAATCAAACACTTCGCTTGTTAAATTTACATTTTTCTTAGTTAATTGTTTTTATTGTTATTGCTACCAGCCACAGTCAAAAAGTGGTGTCAATAGCTTTGGAGGTCTTGGAGCAACTTTAATTGATTCTCTTGATACACTATACATTATGGGTCTCGATGAACAGTTTCAGAAAGCCCGAGAGTAAGTGTAACCTTTTCCCCTGCATATGAAGACCTGATTGTTATTGTTCTTTGCTTCCACCTCTATACTCGTTTAGAATCACCGGGTTGTTTCTAATATTATATTTGGTAAAGGTTCTTGCATATAGAGTAGAATTTTTTTTTTAATCTCTTTCAATTTTATTGCTGTTCTAGATGAACATTTCATGGTTATAGTGTTTAACTTGTATGGTTTGATTCTAATACATGTATTTTTTTGTCCTATTTAACTCTTCATTGCTGCAAATTTTCCTAATTCATATATAAAAGTTACATTAACTTGCTTTAATCACTTTCTATATCTGTATATCTAATGTTCAATTGTGATACTCCTAGTTAGGCTTTATTACATTTCTTGTGACAGTAATACATTATCCTTACAGCTGGGTCGCAAACTCTCTGGATTTTAACAAGGATTATGAAGCAAGTGTTTTCGAGACAACCATAAGGTTACTTTATAAGGTTTACATAGCAGTTTAAAGTCCCTTCCAATTAAAAAAGTATAATAAACTTAACTTATGTGGTTGACAACTAATTTTTTTTCTTCTTTTTGTTGGTCTATTTTCACCACAATCCAGAGTAGTTGGTGGCCTTCTTAGTACATATGATCTTTCAGGCGACAAAATTTTCCTTGACAAAGCTAGAGATATTGCAGATAGATTACTGCCTGCATGGAACACACCTACAGGAATTCCTTATAACATAATCAACTTGTCACAAGGACGTGCACACAATCCTGGATGGACCGGGGTAAGTTTCTACACATGCATTTCAATCTTACTGAACAGTGAACACTTAAGATTTAGGATATTGCTTTCATGTTCCATAAGCCTCAATGTTAAGTTAACTACGAGCCATTGTCTACAACTTTTGTGTCCATAGAGATGTGACTTTTATGGGTTTACTCCTTGATCTTAACCTTAAAGCTTGGATATTGTGGCTGCAAGTCATCTTTCATGCTTTATGTAACCTTTCGATCAAAATATAGTACTAGCTTGATGACATTGGATCTGCTATTTTGTGGCTTGTTTGGATGAGTTTTTAATAGAAGGCTTTTTTATATGAGCTTCTTCAGTAGTCAAGTAAAAAACATAAAAAATATGTTTAGATGCAACACTCTAGAAGTCTTTTTTTTTTTTTTTTGTGTTTGAAACTTCTCCATGTTTTCCTGATTATCTTTTGCTTGGTCCTTTTCTGTTTTCTTTCATTGACATGAAAAAACAATGTAGGGACCTTTCTTGCTAAGTATTGATCAAAGCAATTACTGCTTTCTAATTTTATCCGTGGAAAAATAGTATTTCATTTCCATATTTGTATTAGAGGCATGGATTTTGGCTAGTTAATTTTGCATAGATCATTCACATGCCTGATTTTAGGTCAAAGGCTTTCTATGTTAGTTCTACGGGAGTATGATTAACCAATTTTAACTTTTATACAAGTTTTGGATTCCTGACTCTGGCTGTGTTGGTCACGGACACATGAGCTGCTTTATTAGAGTTTCTGATTCCTTTTTGTCTTCATTTTTCAAGGGTGAGAGTATTTTGGCAGATTCTGGCACCGAACAACTAGAGTTCATTGCTCTATCTCAAAGGACCGGAGACCCAAAGTATCAGCAGAAGGTTTTTAAATTCAACTCCACATATTCAGTTTTTTTACGGGGAAGGGGGAGGAGTTACATTTTTCTAGCAATGCATCAATTGGTTTGCTCCCTGCTTTTTCAGGTCGAGAATGTAATAACAGTGCTTAATAAAGCATTTCCTGATGATGGATTACTTCCTATCTATATTAATCCTAATAGCGGAACAACAGGCTACTCTCCCATCACATTTGGCGCCATGGGTGACAGGTATTGGCACAATTTAATGACATCTTTTTACATGATAAAAGCATAACAAACTTCTGCATTCATTAGTACTATCTGGGCATTGTTAACTTCTAATCATCTTATTCTGTGTTAATTTGGTCTAACTTGTGAATGACACCAATTGCAGTTTTTATGAATACTTGCTTAAAGTTTGGGTACAAGGGAATAAGACTTCAGCTGTAAAACTTTATAGGTGAGAATAATGCACCACCTACTTCATCACATTTTGTACCCTTTGGGATGAATTGTTATTTCATGAGTTCATATAATCAAATTGTCATTAGAATGATAGCTAAAATGGATTTTACTTCCTTGGGTCAATGAAAGAATTATGTATTTTTGTATTTCAATTATCCTGGTTAAAGATCTTACAATTTTTATTTTCAAATAAACGTAGAATAGGAAGATAAAGAATTAGAAGTTTGAACTGTTCTTTGGCTGATTTTTTCTTCCATTTCTTTTTAATCTCCAAAACAGAGATATGTGGGAGAAATCAATGAAAGGTCTGTTAAGTTTGATTCGGAAGTCAACGCCGTCTTCCTTTACTTATATATGTGAGAAGAGTGGAGGATCTCTCACTGACAAAGTATGATATATGATATTGCATTGCAATACTGGTAGTGCCACATTTAATATTTACCATTGATGTATTGGATGAAAGTATAATTTTTTCATTCAACCGAGTACCTGCAGATGGATGAACTAGCGTGCTTTGCTCCAGGGATGCTTGCTTTGGGATCGTCTGGTTATGGTCCTGATGATTCACAGAAGTTTATGTCACTTGCTGAAGAGGTTTGTTTTAATAGAGCCATTTAAAAAGCCTTAACGTGCTTGTCTGTTGCCTAACTTATTTTAGTCTTGACCTATCAATATACTAAAGCCATGTTTGGATAAACAACTTAATTAAGTGCTTACAGTATAAGTGCTAATCATATAAATGCTTTTTTATAAGCTATTTCTATAAGAAAAGATAAAATAAAGTCAAATTGTTTTCACTTATAAGCGGTTTTCATAAACTATCACGGAGAGCTTATGAAAGTAAGCTGAAAACAACTTATGGACGTATCATAAGCTATTACCATAACCTCTTCCAAATCATCTCATAAGTGTTTATGATAATCAATTAGTTCAATCCAAACTTACTCTATGTTTTTCACATCAACTTAGTTTAACCATCTTTATGAAGTTGTCGTACTCATGAGACTTTATTTGCAGCTTGCTTGGACATGTTATAACTTCTACCAATCAACTCCAACAAAATTGGCTGGAGAGAACTATTTCTTTCATTCTGGGGAGGTTAGTTACTAGTTTATTTAAGTTATGCAATTTGAAAATTGTCTCATCTGAAATTCAATTCTGAATTTTTAAGGACATGAGTGTGGGTACATCATGGAACATCCTAAGGCCAGAGACAGTTGAGTCACTCTTTTACCTTTGGCGCCTAACCGGCAACAAGACATACCAAGACTGGGGTTGGAATATATTTCAAGCTTTCGAGAAGAACTCTCGCATAGAGTCGGGCTATGTTGGACTAAAGGATGTAAGTACACCTCAATTTGACATTTAATAATGTGTTTGTGCTTGCGTTATTGTTGTTTTGTACTCTCTTTGTCCCATATTGACTATTAAGTGCCACGTTGGCAAAAAAAAAAGTCTCATAGTAAGTGCCACTTTATATTTTTAATATATCATTACTCCCAAATTAATACTATGTGCATCACTCCCAAACTAATTATTTATATTTCACTATACATTTATGACAATGATTAATATACATTTATGACAATGATTAATACCCAAATAAGGATAATTTTATAAATTTGTTACACTCTTTCATTTATTTACAACTTTTTTAATCTGTGTGAAAACCTAAAGTGACATTTATTGTATGACAGATAGAGTATATTATGGAAGCACACCATATGAAAATTTAGAATAATTTGTTTTGGTTCTTCAAAGGAATGTCCTTATTAGTCTATTGCTGGACAATCATTTACTATTTTTAGCTGCTGATCATTTACTATTTTTAGCTGCTATATCACATGTTCTGTCACTTCCCAGGTTAACACTGGTGTTAAAGACAACATGATGCAAAGTTTCTTTCTCGCGGAGACACTGAAATATCTTTATCTTCTCTTTTCGCCTTCTTCGGTCATTCCATTAGATGAATGGGTATTCAACACAGAGGCACACCCTTTGAGGATTGTGACAAGGAACGAAGCGGAACCTGTTAAGCATTCAAATGAGAAGCAAAAATCTTTTCCTAGAATAGGTGGCAGAAAGGAAGGTCGGTCGGGTTAGACATCCGTTCATGCTTCTCTACCATGACTAGTTGATGAACCACTTCAACCAAGATTCAAAGACGAGGAATTTGTTCCATCTTGGAGCCTGTAAGATGTCAGAATTCCTTCATTGGGAAGCAATTGTGAAACAGGTTGAGAAATTAAGTTCATGTCATGATGAGTAATATAGGAAATAGAAATAGGTCTTCATATCTTGCAAAATGGGTTTATTCAAGGTGACTTGGCCTTTTTGTTGATGACTGGTCCTTTTAGAATCTTGACTAAAATAGGCTGTGGCCCTTAATTTTATTTTTTGTGGAACCAAATTTTGAGTGCATTTCATACATGATTTATGTAACTGAGGCCTATATATCTGCGCATTCTATAGAAGACAGATACCATAAGCATTCAATATCTGAGATATACAAGTAATGTTTTACTTTGGTTGTTATTTTAAAGTGGTTCTCCGTTTTTAATTTGTTTCCTCACCAAGAAAGAATAAACCAACAATGGATTGGTCCAAGTAGTAAGGGACTTGGGGTCAGGGGTTTGATTCATGACTCATGTGTATGGAAAAAATTTGGTTGGGAGGGGAGAACCCACCTTATGTGCCCCCACAATTTCTTCGATGGAGATTAATCATTGCTAAGCGGCGATGGAAACTTTGAACCAATATCATAGTAACCAAAAAAAAAGAAGGAAAAAAAAACTTGCATCGTCTTGTTATCTTTTTGTTGAGCTATACTTGTAAGATATGATTAGTGATAGAATTATTGCTTGCCAAACATATATGGACGGACGTGTATTAGATTAGATCAAAATACAATTATGTTGTTTTAACACATAAATTTTACATCGAATTTCAACAATTTAAATGACTAACAGTGTAAATATGTGGTTAATTATGTCTAGTGGATAATTAGTTAATATAACAAGATGCTATACCTCAATAACCATTTAGTGAATACAATTAAATATAATAGATGATCTTCAATAGACTTTGGTATCATCTTAGAATTTAGGTTGAAGCTAACCCATCTTTACAAAATTGGTTTTTAAGGTAATAACTGTCCTCACTTATACATCCATCTTCGAACCTTATTCCTTTCGATTAAGGTTTTACAACTCAAAAGTTTACATTAACTCGTTTTACCTAGGTAAACTTGACTCGAGAACTCGTACGAGTTTATCTAAAATTAAAATTATATACGATTTATTATATACATGACATACATAAGCTAATATAATATTGTAAATAGGTCAATAGTGCAAAATATGACTTAATTATAAAGGCAAAGTATACACAACCACAATAATAAAATGTTATGTTAAACTTAACATCAAAACACAAAAATTAACACGCAAAATCATAAGTTTCATAAGTTACCGAGTCATTAAAAAAAACCATTCAAAAAAACAAGTTCCATAAGTACTTTGGGCGAGTGTTCTCTATTGTGTTATGTGTTTTGTTGTTCGTTTTTGAGAAGAACACTGCTTTCAATGTGGGACTCGTAAACAATTTTGAACGTCATTAATCACAATTTTCTATTGTTCAAATGTACATTCATCAATAATTCAAATCATGTTCAAATATATACAATTTTTAGGTATTTAAACATAGATGATATTTAGACATTGCATGATATATGTGTAAGGGTTGAAGTTCGAATCCCAGACATTCTACTTATTTATCTTAATAGGTGAATTTGTAGCCATTAGACTGCTTGACCAAATAAAACATAGATAATATTCATTAACCATGGATTGTGTTATCTTGATTTCATTGTCTCTTAAACTTTTCACTAGATGTTGGTCTTCATTACATCATACCAAGACATATCTCTTTCGTTGAGTGAACACATGCTCTAAATCCTATCTTCTTAGCCACACAAGGTTCACTTTTTAGTTTAGTTGACTGTACTGTTTTCGTGAGATATTTGCATGTCTATGGCTAGTTAAGAATTGTTACTTTCGTGCACAGCCGCTTGACATCTACAAACTATTGAATGACTTAGCTAAGAATTGGACTAAATTTGCATAATCTGAAAGTTTCGTTTACCAAAATTGAATGATTAACATTTTTTTATAAATAAAAAATCATAGAAAATTACACAATTCGTCTCTTAACTAAATTTCAGATAACAATTTTGTCTTTTATCTTTTTCTTTTCTCGATTTAGTTTTTTATATTATAAAATATCAACATTGTTATATTTTTTTACCAAGACAAAATCAAAAGATTCATAAAAAAAAACTTATAAAAATTCATAAAATCATAAATAAACTCAAATCTTTCATCATGCAAATATAAAAACTCAAATTTCATTGAAGAAATTTCATAAAAAGGATAACAATGTTGACATTATTGTTTTTGTTGAATAAAATGTGCTTATAACATTTTATTGATAATCAAATATTCAAAAATAGTGAAACTAGCTAATAACGTGGTAACTCTAGCAAAATTAACAAGTGGCAATTACCATTATACAATCTCCAGATACTTTGGTAGTACATGAAATTGAGTGATGATTTGTAATTAAAGGGTTGGGTTATTATTTACTTGAACTGATGGGTGGAATATTCTAGAAGAATAATCACATTTCCTTCCTTCTATCTCAAAAATCAAAATCTTCATGATAGTACACTTCTCCATTTCCACTTTCATCGTCAAAATTCACCACACGAATTTCGCATTATTTCATCATCAAAATTCGTAATGATAACATCCTATAACCTTCTTCGTTCTCGTTTTCGTCGTTCTCATCAACATTGGTTTTGTACCATTGTCGCTCTCAAACCTGAACCTCCTCAACCACCACCAACCACCGTCACAACCACCACCTCCTATTTGCTTCCTTCTAGACGATTCCTTTTTCTTGGATTTGATTCTCGCCGACATCTTCATCATACTCATTATCACTCTTTCCATCGAAGTGTGTTTCTCTCTTCTTCTAACGCATTTTTCTCTATAATCGATTATTTTAAGCTTATTCGTTGAATTATTATATCTTTTTTCTCTCTCTGTTTTAGGTTTCTTTACAAGAGCTAAACCAGCTAAGATTATTGAATTCAACGATAAACACAGGTTTTTATTTATTTTTTTGTTTTTGTTTAATTTGGCATTGTGTTATTATATACTCGTATAACTAATTTAAGGCTTTGTTTGGATAAACAACTTATATCACAAGCGCTTAATATGGCAAGTGCTTATGCGTAAGCTATTTCTATAGCAAAAGATAAAATATAGTTAAATTGCTTTTGTATTGGCTGCAAGCTGTTTTCATAAGCTATAAGCTGTTTTCATAAGTTCTCTCAAACCGTCTCACAAAACTTATGCTAGTAGATAAGCTCGAATAAACCAATCCAAACGGGCCTTATTTCTGTATCAAAAGATAGAATGAAGTTAAATTGTCTGCTTTTCATCAGGTACAAAATAGACAGGGATTGCATAAAATTTAATTTGACATTATGTTTTTGTTTACTTTGGCATTATGTTATTATATAACCAATTTAGGGTCTGTTTGGACGAGCTTATATATTGACATAAGCACTTGTGAGACTGCTTGAGAGAACTTATGAAAACAGCTTATTACTTGTCCATAAACTCTCAAAGTTAGCTTATGAAAACAACTTATAGATTATACAAAAACAATTTAACGTTATTTTATCTTTTGTTATAGAAACAAGTTATACATAAGCGCTTATGCCATAACTTGCAAACTAATCCGTTTATCCAAACAGGGAGTTAAATTGCCATGGAAGATGTTTGATGTCTGTCATTTCTCTTTGTTGTTACTTTTTTTTTGGTTCTTAATGTGTGATGTGAGATAATGCTACTTGCATAACTTGTGTATTTGTTTTTATTGTAGTCAGCGAGCTGTTAAAACTGCATTGTGGTGTAACTTTCTTGTTTTTTCACTCAAATTTGGAGTATGGTTAGCTTCCTCTAGTCATGTTATGTTAGCTGAAGTTGTTCATTCGGTTGCCGATTTTGCAAACCAGGTAAATTTGTTAATGTTGTCTGATAGGTTCCTTAGGCTTTGTTTGAGATTTGAATTGATGGAATGGAGTAGAGTAATAATATTATGACCCTTTGTTTGGATTTGTTTAAAATGGGATTGGATGGAACATGATGGAATGCATTTGAAAACATTCCATCATGACCAACATTTTATTCCATAGTTTAGCATCTCATTTCATTATATTCCACTCCCCAGTTAATGTCCAAACATGGCCATAATGTTAATAAGAAACTAATATGATACATGTCTTATTTTGTAGGCACTACTTGCTTATGGTCTATCTAGCTCTAGGCGTGCACCAGATGCTATTCATCCGTGAGTTACATACCCCTCCCCCCCCCCAAAAAAAAAAAATGAATATTTGTTACGGGCATTTACATGTGGTGTGATTCATGAACTTTTATTCATGTGATGAATGAACGCATATATATAGTTAAGCCTTATCTCTCTGAAATTGTGCTTCAATTACTATTTGTGCTGTGTGATAGATCTTTGGTATTTAAGAGACTAATGGATAACTGATTTTTTATTTTATTTTTGTAGTTGTTGATTACATATAACTGAATATTATTGATAGAAATTTTTTGCAGTAACTACCAGAAGTAGCAGTTACTTAACAGAGGGAAATACAACTGCTGCAATAAGAATAATAAACTGCTAATAACCAAAATAATGAAATACCCTCTAGGAATTAGAGAGCCTAGTCTCTCCCTCCCAAACCAAACCAACATACGAAATACCTAATGACATCCCTTTTCCCTTTCAACCTATATTTATAAGGTGACAACTTGGGTACCCATCAATAAAAGGTGGGTAACACAACCCATGCTGAGTTGGCACCAATCAAAGTTATTTGTTTGTTTTCTATTATTTTTAATGTTATATAAATACATTGTTTTGATTGGACCAACTCAACATGGGTAGTATTACCCACCTTTTATTGATGGGTAAACAAGAATTTCCCATTTATAATTCTGACTACCTACACGGTTAGACACACAACATTTAATAATAAAAAAATAAATAAACTGCCTAGTACTAACATAGTGCAAAATTTAACAAGCCTTGGTGTATGATGATAAGTTATTCTATCCATTTCTATTTCATATTATGAATTGGGATACGGCTTCTGTCTTTGCATGATTTTGAAATTTAATACGTGCCGCATAATGGTGATGTCTTCTATTTCTACAGTTATGGTTATTCCAAGGAAAGATTTGTTTGGTCATTGATATCTGCTGTTGGGATATTTTGTCTTGGTTCTGGTGCTACGGTTGTTAATGGAGTTCAAAACTTGTGGGTTGCACAGGTATTCAACCAAACTGATTATCTAAAATGTTTTCATTCAAATTCTTTACTCATAAGCTCGTCATTTTTTTATTTTGATTATTGGTCTGTGAATTATCTCTTATTTAATTTATTGACTTTTGAGAAATTCTTTGTCAGGCCCCTGAGAATATGCAATTAGCAGCTTTGGTGCTATGCGGTTCATTCGTCATTGAAGGTACTATTGTCTGCATTTGCAATCCAGTGCAGTCCAATCTCTTTTATCTGTTCTACTCTATTCGTTTTTTAATAGTTATTTTTCGTTAGGTGCCTCTCTTATTGTTGCAATTCAAGCTGTCAAGGAAGGTGCAAATGCAGAGGGAATGAAATTAAGAGACTATATTTGGCGTGGACATGATCCTACATCTGTTGCAGTAATGACAGAGGTGAGCTTGGATTCTCAACAGTGCTGCACCCTCTGCAGCAGCAAAAAAATTATAAGAGGAGAGAGAAGATGGACAGTAGATGGGGAGATAATGACATGAGAGGGAGATAAAAATCATGAGGGATGGAGTGGTTGATAGGTAGGCGATGTAGAGGACGGTGTGCTTCAAAGGAGTCAAATGCAGTAGGAGGGGGAGGGTTTTGCATAAAGTGAATCACTTCTCAATTATCACGTATTCGGCTATTTTTCTCGTTGGAAACTTTTAAGTAAAGCTAGGCACATTTTTCCAGCTATCTCACTAAATGGAACTTCATTTATACACTCTTCAAGCCTCAAGGGCCATGATAAAGAAAATGTATTTTTAGTCATTTGTATTTGAAAAAGGAAAGGGGGAGAGTGACTTTAAGCTTTCATTGCTAAGAGTTGTTTATTAATCTCTCTACTGGGTTATGCGGCAATATTTTGTTTGGTATTTAGTTCTTTTTCTTCAAATTCCTTTAGTAACGGATTAAGATTCTGTCCTTGTATTCGTTCTTATAAATAGTTGCAAATTATGCAGGATGGTGCTGCAGTAACTGGCCTTGCTATTGCTGGGGCATCATTGGTGGCAGTGCATTATACCGGAAATGCCATTTATGATCCCATAGGCTCAATCTTGGTTGGCAACTTACTTGGAATGGTAAAGAGGTTTCACAAGACAGCAAATGTTCCCAACCATTTGGTATTAGTTTTTGTTTAATATTGTGCTGAATTAACCATGCAGGTAGCCATATTTCTTATCCAAAGAAACCGACATGCTTTGATTGGTAGAGCTATGGACGATCACGATATGGAAAAAGTACTCCAGTTTTTGAAAAATGACCCGGTACAACCATTCTAATTTCTACTAAAACTGCATTATAACTTTTTGGCATTCATTTTACTGACGTGACTTTTATCCTTTAGGTTGTAGATGCTCTCTATGATTGCAAAAGCGAAGTTATTGGGCCTGGATTCTTCAGATTTAAAGCAGAAATAGGTTATCCTTTATTGTTGTTCTTGACTTCTATCTAGTTTAGGCTGTGGATGTAATTCTAAACTTTACATTTGTTTTAAACACGGGTCCATTTACTAATGCTTTTTTAAAGAGAAAAATCTTTTTTAAATTAAAATATATTTTAAAAAATTATAATGTATGGTCTTGGCAGTTATTGATATGAAAGATAGTATTATATGTCAATGATATATGAGATTCTTGTATATTTGACATCCTGTAATCATTATGGTTTCTATCATGTTATCCTTTTCAAGTTTCAACTTAAATAGCATTACTATCCGTACACAATTCTTTTTAGCATTTTCCATTCTTTTTAGCATTTTCCAGTCGTAGAGTAAAGGTAGTTGTGATGCAGAGTGAAGATAGTCACTTTTATGATCGATTTTTATTTTCTTTATTCCTAAGCTAATCCTTTTTAGTTGTAGGAAAAAGCACTGAAACTTGAGATTTTCGCCCCCACCTCCCAAAAAGTTTTTCTATTTTTCACAAACTTTTTAATTGAAAAGGCACTTCTAAAAAAATTGCAAGGGTAAACAAACGGACCCTAAGTTGGAGTATTATTATTGTATTTAACAAATTCAAATTCCACTGTCTAAAATCCATAAATATTTCAAATTTTTAATCTGATCGTCTTAATGGAACAGATTTTAACGGAGAGATGGTGGTGCAAAATTATCTTGAAAGGACTGGACGTGAGGACTGGGCCAAACAGGTTGATACTCTTTATAATGTTCATCTAAAACCTTAGACAATATGTTGTCTGTTCTGTTGTTGTGTCTATTGTTATTCACAGATGTTTTTAATTGAATGGCACCAGTTGATAATATGTGGTTGGTAATGTACATGAAACTATCGTTGGGCATCACATCACTTCAAATTTAAAATAATAAAGGCCAGCTCTTGGTGCATGACTGTTGACTAGTTTAGGTTATCCCCTTTCATAATCATTTTACCCCGCTTCCCTGTCAATTTACATTTTGATCTTTAGATATGTAACTATCGTAAAGTTCTGGTTGATCTAGTATTGCCTCTCAGTTTTTAATTTTTTATTATTTACAGTTTCGTGAAGCTGCAAAGCTGAGTGATGATACTGCCTTGACAAACATTATGTCAAATTATGGTATGCTGCAGTAAAACTGACCTATAATCTAGCTGATTGAGAAATAATTACATGCTTACCACTGTGAGTTGTTGCAGGTGAGGAAGTAGTTACAGCATTAGGAAGTGAAGTTGATAGGTTAGAGAAGGAGATCCAGAATCTTGTTCCTGGTATCCGGCATGTCGATATTGAGGCCCACAATCCAACAGAGTCATCCTTGTCAAGTTAAAATTTTCAATATATTAAAGATCTTACTCTCATTTATCTTGTTAGTGCATTTGTGAATAATGATTTTGCTTAATCCATCTTCACGAGTTCTTTTCGGTATTCTTTCTTAAGAAATATGAAGTTTCAAATAACATAGATTAGTTCAAAACAGGTATCCATTTTTTCCTCCTAACCTAAACATAAATGATTTTTGGACACAAGTTTTGACATCAGACACCGTATAATCATATGGTTTGATTTTAAATTAATATTTGCTCCCTCTGCGGATGATGATGATGATGATGATGATGATGATGATGATGATGAGAAAAAGGCACTAGCGTAGGGTGTATTTTATACGTGTCCCACATATGAAGTCAACTTTTTGTGTCCAAATAACAGCTCTGTTACCTAAATGTTCAGGATTTGTGAAACAATGTTGGTACAGCCTTGGGTGAGATAGAGCAAAAGTCATAGATCAGAGATAAATTTTTAATGCTAATCTCAAATGAATACGTCTGTTTGGATTTTGCAATATTCATATCGGTGCTGTACGATTTGGCTAAGACTAGCTGCAGTCCCCAAATATGCACTAAGTAGAAGCTGTGACTTTTCATGTGTTGGAATTTCTCTCACTTGCAGCAAAAGCCATGCATAATTCATTCATTTAAAACATAATTAAGTCATTTACATTAAACTTTGATAACCTACTTCAAATTGTACCCCAGCCTTTGGATATAGGATCTGTGATCATTGCTTAGTCATTTTTAGATTTTGACCGGCCAGGTGAGAATTGTTTGGTATGATTAATCTATGCTTGATTACGAGGGAAGAAGAAAATAAATAGAACACCGGAGTACTAGTACTATACAATTAAGCGGGTGATTCTAATAAATGAAAGTTTTAGAGAGAAGCAGATAATTATTGAAATGTTGATTGATTTCATGAGCCACAAAGGCAAGCTTTGTTAACTATCGCACGGGTCTATTAGAGTTGAACACTAAAATATTTTTTAGCAATTGATATTTTATTAGTTATTATTAACATATTTAGTTATCTTATAGTACATATTAAGTTACATTTTATTTTTTAACATATTAAGTTATTTTAAGTTATTATAATGATATAGAACACAGTAAATTTTATCATGGATAACAAAGAACTCTAATTAGGTAGCAGCTAATCTTCTCTTCCATTCATCTATTTTTGTCAAACAAAACAAATATTTGAATAAAAAACTTGACTAAAACTAAAAAAATAATTTTTCATACACTTAAGTGTAAATCAATTGCACCGATATGGTATTTGATGTCAAAACCATTCTTGCAAACTCAACTTAACTTTGAAGAATTCCATCAGCACCTTTCTATTTTGATGAGCTAACAAAAATTAAATGCCTAATGTAAGAATAGTCAAGATGTAAATTACCATATTGTTCTCAAAAAGTACATCACTCCAACAACTGATAATACTTCGCAACAACCAATATGTCGCAACAAAGATATCAAAAGGTACATCATTCCAATAACAGAGAGTACTTCGCAACAACCAATATGTCGCAACTAAAAGAAGGAAAAAAATCTAAAGTACGGCATAAAGAGAACAAAGATTGTATTCCAAATTATGACATTACCAAACATACTTCCCACAACATGTAACCAAAATAAAACGCATCCCCGTCTCAAAATGCCATAAAAAACGTAGTAGCTCTCCTAAAAAAATATTGTTGTGTCTAAAAAATGGTTTGGATACTCCATTTCCCATAGGTGTGACTAATCTAGTTCACAGTCCAAACTGTGGAACGATCCTCACATGTATGGCGTTATTATCAGATGCTTCAGATACTCCAAGCTTGATAGGCAATCCTTCAAAGAACCTTCGTACTTTGCAAAGATTAGCCCACTCTCCAGAAATTGTGCAGAACATCTCTGAATCATGGCGAAACTTAAATACACATTTCCAGCTATAGCCAAAGTAATCCACCAAAATCAGATAAGTCTCATTAGTCAAAAGAGCAGTTTGACGGAATCTGAGCCAAGTCAAAAGTCTGTTTGTATATGAATTAAAAGCAAGTGTTAGATCATATGACGACTTACAAATAAAAGACTAAAGAAAGCAAAATATCAAGAGACAATCTCACCAAATGCTTAAGCAACTCCCAACATTGAGCATGAAAGTGCATCAATTTAAAATATTTTTTTGGATGCTGGCAACTTTATAGACGGTCAAAAGGGCAGGGAATGGTCATTTATGACAGAACGCCGAATTCTCTTCTTGTAAGCTGGAGCATATATTGAAGTAGATCCTCTATTGGCCGAAGCTCTAGGTGCAAGATGTTGCCTCCAATATGTTGTGAATCTTAACCTGCAGCCACCGTGATAATTTCATTTCATGCAGCCACTGTGGTTAAATGTTTGTCATGTTAAGAGACATCTTAATGTTGCAGCTCTAAACCAAGTAACCAACGTCATTAAAAATACACACGTCATATATCATCATAAGGAGAGAAAGTACGTACTCTTTCGGAGAGAATTAGATCGACATAGATGAACAAAATGGGAAGAATCAAAGCTACATGAAGATCAAAACAGAATAAATATATCAATCAAAAACCATAAAGATAAAATAGTACAAATGCAAAGAAACATATCAACATCAACAAATAGAGAAGGAAAGCAAACAACAAAGTTTTTAAAATTACTATCTACCTTCATTCTGGCTGTCATTAGATAACTAAATTATAAATGTCCAAAGGCAATATCCGTTGTTGAGAATGAACATTCGTAAATAAAAATGATAGAAACATATACCTTCTCAAAAGTTTTCCAAGTGGTGGAGAGCAATTACTTGTGTTAATCTACATAACCACATAGAAATGGAGAGCAAACACAAAATAGACATAAGAATATTTTAACCACATATGTAGAAACTTGCTTATAAACCATTTACCTCCACAAAATAGACATAAGAATAAATCTTCTTAAAAACCATTTATAATACTTAGCTTTTGATCAAGCATACCCCTTTCTCAATCATGCACGACTTGTTTTGATTAAACTACTTGATCAAAATGTCTCTTTTGAAACAAAGACTTACAATGTGAAAAAAGCCTATGATAAACTTAACAAAGGTGTAAGCAATACCAATGTCTTGTTTTCTTACAGAGATCAGAAATGCCAAACAAGCCAAGCCCGTAATGTAATGATTAGGCGGAAGAAGATGACGTTTTTGAGTCTAGAGAAGAAAAACCAGACTACACGTTACATCTTCAGACCCAAAGATATTATATAAAGATGCAATATGTAATCCAACTCTCCAAATCTCTTTCAGCCAACTCTTTATTATTTAAATCTGTTATTTCTGCTTGACAATACTAAGTAGTGTATCTATGAATTGGGAATCATTTGTATCTCTCCTTAAGATATCCTTATCTAATTAACAAGCTCAAAGTTTTGACACGCATAGAGAAGAATGCCAAGGGAGAGATTTGAGAGTTCGGCTGATTTTAACCTTTTGTCCATTGGTTTCGACATAGCCGTGTGTTGGTTATTGGTTTTTGTTCTTTCACAACTTCAATTCATCCACATGATCTAGCTACACGAGTCTGAACCAATAGAGTAAATAGCACAAGAAAATTATTCTCTTCCTTCCATTACCCCCAACGAAACAAACCCATAAGACAAGCAAATGATTTTTTTAAGCCACATTAGAAGCACCTTTTAAAACAAAAATATGTTCTTTTAACCATATTTCAGGTTCAGGAGTCTATTATGCATTGATAATATATTAGCACCCTTCAACATCCATAAAAATATTTAATTAGTTGTGCAAAACTAATGTTAACTTTAACAACAATTATTTTATCCTTATTAATAAATGCAATAAAAATTCAATATTTCATATGAAATTGTTTTGCTTTTGTTTAGTATTTTTGAATGAAAATATATTTCAATAGAGAGGAAAATATGAAAGTTTTACTACTGTGTTTGTCAATAGCGATGGAGAATTCAAAGTTATGGAGTCGTATAAGTAGAAAATATTTGTGATGATCAAACCAAAAGAGAAATCAACTTGGTCATCAAATTTGAGATTTGTGTAATGACATAATAATCATAAGTAGCTGTAGAATTTGGCGTATTCACTAATTGTATTTGTTAAAACTATTCCTTGTTATACAAAAAAGTGAAGAAATTCCATGAAATAAAGAGTGGAAGCTTATCGAGTATTTTTATAATGAAAGAAATTGTTAATTATTTGCTTTTAGGACTGCATTATGTGGCTTTTCTTTATGTTTATTTTATTTTGTTTTAGTTATTTTCAGTCAATTAGTGGTTCCTACATTTTAGGAGCAAACAGTTGTTATTTGCTGAAGTGTTGGCAACGTGCTGTGTTCAGTTTGTTTTTTTAAATTACTTAAGTGTATTGCTTCTGTAGTAATGAAAAACTGAATTCCCATTCCTACTCAACCTGTAACTTCCTTTCCTTTTCTTCTACATCTTTCATCTTTCAGTCATAAAACCAACAAATTGGTATCAGAGCTATCATCTTACGGGACCTGTGAAAATGGAAACTGAAACAAGTTTCTCACAAGTTGCTCCTCCTATCTTTGATGGGGACAACTATGACCTTTGGGCAGTAAGGATGGAGTCATACCTGGAGGCTTTGGATCTTTGGGAGGCCGTGGAAGAGGATTATGAAGTTCCTCCGCTGCCAAATAATCCTACCATGGCTCAGATAAAATATCATAAAGAGAGAAAAACTCGGAAGGCAAAGGCAAAATCAGTTCTTTTTTCCGGTGTTTCACAAACTGTTTTCACCAGAATTATGACCCTCAAAACAGCAAAAGCAATCTGGGACTATTTGAAGGAAGAATACGCAGGGGATGAGAGGATTCGAGGCATGCAAGTGCTGAACTTGATGAGGGAATTTGAATTGCAGAAAATGAAAGAGTCTGAGACAATCAAAGATTACTCTGACAGATTGCTTTCCATTGCAAACAAGGTTAGGTTACTTGGCACTCAATTCGCTGATTCCAGAATCGTTGAAAAAATTCTGGTTACAGTGCCTGAGAGATATGAAGCATCAATAACCACCTTGGAGAACACAAAAGATTTGTCTAAGATCACCTTAGCGGCAGTTTTACATGCCTTGCAGGCTCAAGAGCAACGACGGCTCATGAGGCAAGATTATGTGGTTGAAGGTGCTTTACCAGCCAAACTTCATGTAGGTGGAAGTACTGCAAACAACCAAAGCAAAGATAAAGGAAAAAAGAAAAATTTTCCGCCTTGTGAGCACTGTGGAAAATTGGGACATCCGCCATTCAGATGTTGGAAAAGACCAGATGCAAAATGCAACAAATGCAATCAACTTGGACATGAAGCGGTGATATGCAAAGGCAAGTCTCAACAAAGTGAAGTCAATGCCCAAGTTGTAGAGCAAGACGAAGAAGATCAAATGTTTACAGCATCATGTTTTTCAACGAAGTGTAGCTCAGAATGTTGGTTGATTGATAGTGGTTGTACAAACCATATGACATATGACAAAACTCTTTTCAAGGATTTACAGCCTACTAAAGTTTCAAAGGTCAGAATTGGGAATGGTAGTTATATTGCTGCAAAAGGAAAAGGAACCATCCTAATTTCAACAACTTCAGGTATAAAGACAATCTCAGATGTTCTTTATGTACCTGATATTGACCAAAATTTGCTTAGTGTGGGTCAGTTGATTGAAAAAGGATTTAAAGTATCTTTTGAAAATCAACATTGTGTTATCTTTGACACTACTGGTCGGGAGATTTTAAAGGTTAAAATGAGGCTTAAAAGCTTCTCATTTGATCCAACTGAGGAGGAGCAAACAGCCTATGTCACCCATATTAGTTCGACAGAACTTTGGCACAAGCGACTTGGTCATTGTCATATTCAAAGAATGTTGAACATGGAAAAGAAAGACATGACGAGAGGTCTACCGATACTATCCAATCATTTGCCAAATTGCAATGCTTGTCAATTTGGTAAACAAAACAGATTACCATTTCCCAAAACAACTTGGAGAGCCTCTCAAAAGTTGCAACTCATTCACACTGATGTAGCAGGACCTCAAAGAACACCGTCATTACAAGGTAGTCTCTACTTTATTCTCTTCATAGATGATTTTACAAGAATGTGCTGGATTTTTTTCTTGAAATTCAAGCATGAAGTGGCTGGAGTATTTGTAAAGTTCAAAAAAATGGTGGAAAATCAAAGTGGTTCCAAAATTCAATTTTTGAGGTCTGATAATGGCAAGGAGTATACATCAACACAATTCAATTTGTTTTGTGAAGAAACTGGAATTGAACATCAACTCACAACACCATATACGCCACAACAAAATGGAGTTAGTGAAAGGAGAAATAGATATGTAATGGAGATGGCTAGATGTATGTTGCATGAGAAGGAGATGCCTAAACATTTTTGGGCAGAAGCGGCAAACACGTCAGTCTTTCTTCAAAACCGACTTCCTTCGAAGGCTTTGAAAGATAAAACTCCTTTTGAAGCTTGGTATGGGTATAAGCCTTCACTATCCTTTCTTAAAGTGTTTGGTTGTGTTTGTTTTGCACATGTTCCACAGGTTAAGCGTGACAAACTTGACAAGAAAGCAATTCCGGGCATCTTTGTGGGCTATAGTTTAGTTTCCAAAGCCTACAAAGTGTATCACCCTCAAAGTGGAAAGGTGACTATCTCTAGAGATGTGCATTTTAATGAAAATCAACAATGGGACTGGAAGAATCCGCAAAGAACAATTGGATCTTTCAACAATATTGAAAATGATCATCTTGGAAAGCAAACAACACAGTTGTGCGAGAATGAATTAGAAGATGATCCTCCCATTAGAGGCACAAGGCTGCTGTCCGACATATATCAAAGGTGCAATGTAGCAATATGCGAACCTGCTTGCTGTGAGGAAGCATTAAAAGATCTAAAGTGGAAAAATGCAATGGAGGAGGAGATGTCAATGATTCAAAAAAACAAAACATGGGAACTAGTTGACAGACCTGAAGATAGAAAAATCATTGGAGTTAAATGGGTTTTTAGAACAAAACTAAATGCAGATTGCTCAATCAATAAATACAAGGCCAGACTTGTAGTTAAAGGGTATGCACAGATTTTTGGGGTTGATTATTCTGACACTTTTGCACCTGTGTCAAGATTGGATACAATTAGATTAGTGTTGGCGGTTGCTGCTCAAAAGGGCTGGAAAGTATTTCAGTTAGATGTCAAATCAGCCTTTCTAAATGGAGTTTTACAGGAAGAAATATATGTGGAGCAGCCAGAGGGATTCGTGGTGCAAGGTAAAGAAGATAAAGTTTACCTACTCAAAAAGGCCCTTTATGGTTTAAAACAAGCACCAAGAGCTTGGTACAGTAGGATAAATGATCATCTATTGAACATAGGCTTTGAGAAAAGCTTATCTGAGTCCACTCTTTATGTGAAGCATAAGGGAGACAGTGTTCTGATAGTTTCTCTCTATGTTGATGATATGTTAGTGACCGGAGATAATACAAGGCTGGTTGAAGAGTTCAAACAAGAAATGATGCAGGCTTTTGAAATGACAGATCTTGGTCTTATGACCTACTTTCTTGGTATTGAAATCAAACAAAATGAAAATGATGTGTTCATTTGCCAAAAAAAATATGCAAAAGAAATATTGAAGAAATTTCAGATGGAGGAGTGCAAAGTAGTTAGCACACCAATGAACCAAAAGGAAAAGTTGAGCAAGGAAGATGGTGCTGACAAAATTGATGAAGGGTATTATAGGAGCTTGATTGGATGTTTGATGTATCTCACAGCAACAAGGCCAGATATTCTATTTGCTGTAAGTCTTCTCTCTCGATTTATGCATTGTGCTAGTGAAATGCATTTAATAGCAGCAAAAAGAATACTAAGGTATATTAAAGGTACTGTTGATTTTGGCATCAAATTTGAGAAATGTCAAGAGTTCAAGTTGTATGGATTCTCTGATAGCGATTGGGCTGGATCCGTTGATGACATGAGGAGTACTTCGGGGTATTGTTTCAGCCTAGGCTCAGGAATGTTCTCATGGTGCACAAAGAAACAAGAGATTGTAGCACAATCCACTGCAGAAGCTGAATTCATAGCAGCAACAGCTGCTGCAAATCAAGTTTTATGGCTAAAAAAGGTATTATGTGATTTAGATATCCAACAGAATGATAAGACAGAAATCTTTGTCGACAGTCAGGCAACAATTGCAATTTCAAAGGATCCAGTATGTCATGGGAAGACTAAACATTTCAACATCAAGCTCTACTTCTTAAGAGAGGTGCAGCAAAGTGGAGAAGTCGCTTTGGTTTATTGCAGATCAGAAGAGCAACTGGCAGATTTATTTACGAAACCACTTCATGTTAGCAAGTTTGAGTTCTTAAGGCAGAAAATTGGAGTTTGCAGATCCTAAAGCAAGGAGGAGTGTTAATTATTTGCTTTTAGGACTGCATTATGTGGCTTTTCTTTATGTTTATTTTATTTTGTTTTAGTTATTTTCAGTCAATTAGTGGTTCCTACATTTTAGGAGCAAGCAGTTGTTATTTGCTGAAGTGTTGGCAACGTGCTGTGTTCAGTTTGTTTTTTTAAATTACTTAAGTGTATTGCTTCTGTAGTAATGAAAAACTGAATTCCCATTCCTACTCAACCTGTAACTTCCTTTCCTTTTCTTCTACATCTTTCATCTTTCAGTCATAAAACCAACAGAAATGAATGTACAAATATATACAGAGAAGGTGTATTTATAATATTACGCTAGTCTGTGGTAAATCTCGTGTATATAACATGTATTGTATTTTACCCTTCTAACTGCTTCGGCCTTTGTCATCGCTAGAAGGGACCAATGCAGAAGGTACCACATGCAACACGTTGACTGTTTTCTGGTAGAAAATGGAAAAAGTTCAAACCAAATGAGAAAGAAAAACTAAAATGATGCTGAAAATTAATGTCAAAATATATAGCCCTTGAGATGTTGTCCGGTCTGTCCTTTTATTGTATAGTATAGTGGTTCATTTTGTTTAATTATTTTTTATGTTCTTTATCATGTTTTTGAGTTTTTTTTAAAAAAATTATGTTTTGTCTTGAGATAATATCATATAATATTATTGAGAAGGAACCTAATACTATCTCTTATTCATAAAGCTTATTTGGTCAAGCAATACTTAACCCTAATTAAACCCTGATTTTTCCCTCCTTCCTCATTGCATTAATTGCTCCTATAACCATCATCATAATTTGAATTTGAAATTCAAATTTTCCCTCCAGCATTAACCCTAATCAAAAAAGAACTCTACCTTGGGACCCTATAATTATGGTTAACAACGACAACAATAAATGTGGGTTCTGATTCCCAATGTCACTTCTTCATTCCAATTCCACTATCCTTTTCACTATTCTAATTCCAATGCATCTACTACTTCCAAAGCTGCTTCTTTGTAGCATCATGGAACACTTTCAATGCAATATTTCTTCCAAAGTCTCAACAGTGTTCTTTCAGTTGCATATCTCAGCCTATGAGAAACCATTCCTATCCTCACTTCTCTCTCGACCTTTTTCTTATCTCATTGCGCAATTTCATCCACTGTTTCCGTTGCCGATGCTATTCTCACCAAGGTCATTACTGACGGCGTTGTTCTTCTCAATGCACGCTATTCTTCTAAGGTAGTGACCACCACTTTGCATTTCAATGACTATACACACTTGTACTGTACTTCAAGAAAAAAAAAATTATACACCCTTTTTTAACATGTTTGCAAATGAGAAGTTATGCAAATGGTAATGAATATGTCTTGGCAGTTTTCAGAATCTGTTTTGATGAAAATTTAGTCTATGTTTGTTTTAGTTTTGACTTAACTGTGGTTTTGGTTCCCCTAATGTTAGTGTTTTTTCTACTTGCTGAGGCTTAAACCATGGACTTTCAACTCCTTATTCTTTAGCTTAAATCAGTTGAGCTACCAAACCCCATGTTTTTTTAAAAACTACTTCTAAAATATGTCATATCATCATATAGTTTAGACCAAATAGACCAAAACTCTCAAATTTTAAAATAGGAGACTAATTCCACTAAATGATGGGAGAACTAAAACTACAATCCTTAGTTTTTTTAACTTCTCAAGTGTATTTTTAAATAAATTGAAAAGCATGCATAAAGAGTTAACTTAATAACATGGTGGTTTAATTGATTTTTCCCATTAGACTCAATAATCATACTTTACTGATGACTGTTGGTTGTACTATGATTCGTGTTTTTATATATCTTGAGTCGTCCTTATAATTAGAGTATGTTTGGCAAGGCACAAAAACAAGCTTATGTCTTATAACTTATAACTTATAAGTTTGTCTAGCAAAAAAATACATGTTTGGTAACAGTCTTTTCGTCAGGAGCTTATAGCTTATTTTTCAGACGCTATTTCAAGTAGCATTTGAGCTTATAGCTTATAGCTTATTGTTTTTTCTTCCTCTTTTACCCTTACTATTTTATTTAAATACCAGTTTTACCCCTTATGTTTTATTATAATTTAAAATAAAAAATAAATGTATTAAATATAAGGAATACCAACGATCATGCAAAGAGAGATAAAAATGGGTTCTACTGCTTCTTCATTCTCTCTGTATCGTCATTCTCCTTCTCCACCATTCCACCACTGTTTCTTCTCCTTTCTTCATCTAGGTTTGCGATTTTTCCCCTATTTTCTTCAGTCTCTGTATTGTTGTTTAAAAGAGTCGTTTGATTCATAAATAGATAGAAAAACCCTAAACCCCAATTTATTTTTTTATTATTACTGATGATATTGTTGTTATTATTATTATTATTATTATTAATGTATGCTGTTCTTGTCTTCATAAAAAATTTAATGATATAAAAATGTCCTTTTATGTTATTTTACATCTATCAGCTAGTTGAACCGCTAATTTTACCAAACACTTCAATTAGCTTATCAGCCATAAGTCATCAGTCATCAACTATAAGCTATCAACCATCAGTCATCAGTCATCAGCTATAAGCTATCAACCATCAGTCATCAGTCATAAGCTATAAGCTATCAGTTATCCGCTATTTTTGCCAAACTGACCCTTTAGTGTTTTTATATCTTTATGTCAATAAATACTTAAATAAATTTAATTACCATATTTTGCTAAACTAATGTTAAATCAATTCTACTTGATCAACATCTAATCAACCCTAAACTTCAACAAACACAAAACAAAATGAGGTCAAATTGATGCTTATTTGTTGGGTTTGAGAAGAAATGTTGCAAGAAGTGCGATGTCTTTTGCTTCGGTGTGGTGAGAACCAATGGAGGAATAAAATGATAGAGTTTGGTTGCCACCTTGTCAAATTTTTTATGTTATAAACAATAAACAAATAAAACACATGAGTGTATCAGATGTATGGACTGGTCTTATTTTGGGGTGGAACGGGACGTAATTTCTGATACTCACCGATCAGAAAATAACCTCTGATCATCAAACATAATTTCTAATCCTTATGAATAGGATTATTTTGGAAATTTTTGGCGTCTGGGAGCATATTAGGGGAGCTAAATTGCAAATTCCTTATGTATATATTATGAAAAGAAAGCTTCAATTGGCACTTGGTATAGGGAGTGTTTGAAAATGACTTGAACCGTACATGCTTGAAGAGAGTAGTATTAGCAACCCCTCTTTTCAACACTATATTTAACACTCACTCGTTTATTGTGTGAAATTCATATGGACTCCACCACCTTATGTGTGATACATTTTCAAAGTGCGTGATTCAATTGAGTTGATCTAATAAAAAAGTGAATGTTTGAGAGTGTCAAAAAGAGAGTATTTTTAATACTCTTTTGCTTAAAAAATGTTCTGCTTAAAGATGCTCGGCGCCCATTGTACAAGGTGTATGCATTCATTATTTTATTTTTTTAACTATACCCTTTATTAATACGACCAATTGTCTTGGAATATGAAAAATAAACATTGAATGCATTTACACATAAAAGACAATTTAGTAATAGTTACAAAATTTTCAAACAAATTTATTACTCGAACAAGTTTTTTGATACCAATAATTTTTGTAAAATACTTATATACTCCCTCCGTCCCTTTTTATATGAATAGTTTACAAAAATCACGTGTATTAAGAAAAATTGTTGGAGTAATAAAGTTGTCTCAAATGTGTGTGACTATTACTAGATTACCCTTAATTAAATATATATTTAATGTTAACTTTTCATATATCAAGACAAATTGATAGTATTAACAGGGCCGTTCCTTGGGGGGTGCAAACAGCTCTATGGAGCTGGGCCTCCAAAATTTGGAGGCCCTAAATATATTTTGTTGATATATAATGCAAGTAAAAAAGGAATACATATTAATGATGTGGTCATATTATCAAATCTGGATGTGTGGCCCAGTGGTATTGTATTGTGTTGGTTTTCCCATGAACCTGGGTTCAACTCCTAGGTTTTTAGTTTTTCCTTCTTTAATTAATATATTTTTCATAAAAACACAATATAATATTTTTTCTTCTTATTTTTGTTAGAGTAGATTTTGTAATTTTTTGCCCATATTTATTGTATAAAATAGCAAAGCTCTAGCAACAAACATTATAATTCCATTATATAATTTATTAAAAAAAACAACAAACATTATAGTTAAAAAAAACATTATAAACTTTTTTTTGCGTCTGTACTAACTAAGGAAAATACAACTTAAAATGTCGATAAAGATATTCGCTTGAAATTGTATTTTTATATTATTGATTAAAATATGAATATTTTTTGTGTCAGTTACATGACTTTTATTTATGTTTACGGATGTTATTTTCAATTAAATAAAAGAATGTTCTTTGAAAAAAAAATTAATTTTATTTTATTAGGGGCCTATTTTTACTTTCAGAGCCGGGTCTCCATTTTTATAGGAACGGCCCTGAGTATTAATAAGGGGTATATTTGGAAAAAGAGTAATCAATACATCTAGGAATTTGTATATGGTCTTATATTTAGAGACAAAACTTTTTTGTAAACTATTCCTATAAATAGAGACGGAGGGAGTATTAAGGAACAGACAAAGAATTAGATAAGACAACCCGACATTTTTTTTTTAAATTATGAGAAATGATATTTGAACAACTATTTTGTACAACTTTTATGACAACTTTCTTTCTCATACACACATTGTATTCTTACTTTATTTTTTTATTACTTTGATTTTTGTGTCAATACCTACATTTCTTTGTATATTTTGGTTATCCAATAAGTTATCCCAAAAAATTGTTATTCAAATAACACTCCTCTAAAATTATATGTATCGCATTATGCAGGCACTTACTACTGCAAGACTGCAAGTGTATGTGAATGAACTCAATAAAACATGTCTACCCACAAGTGTAAATGAAAGTTTCCCTTTGTTAAAGGGAACAAAACACAGGAAGGTATATGACAAACAAAACGCAAAACAGATATAGCAAATGAAAATCTACAAATCCTACTCATAGGCCAAAGAGCTCATGTTTAACGGAGCTCAACAAGGTTTAAGCAACCAAAAAGAAAAGCTCAAGTATATTCACAAATTGGACATGCACGGGAAATAAAAAGAGACAGAATAATTTATTTATTTTTAGGGAAAAAAGACACAAAACATGTGAGGCAAGAAAAGCATGCCTCTTTAGCATCCACAGTTTAATCTAGGATTAAACATGCCAAACATTAAAATACTACAACCATGTAACAACCTCGTAAGAGTGTTGGATTTAAAGACATTTAGAAGAATTAAAAAAAAACAGAAGTATTTGTCATGCATTATGCTTAGATTTTGCTAATCCTTAACATAATTACACATTTCTTCAACAAGGCTTAGCAGACCCAAAAAAACCAATTATAAAAGAATCCGAACAAAAAAAAATGTATTTTTAATAACAAGCATAAAGAAACAATTACCCTCAGAAAAGGTGATAAACTAATAATTGCAGACAATTAAAAATTTCAATAGCAAGTTCCAATCTTGGCAGAAGAAAATCCATTTGGGAGGTTCTTAATATCACTTAAACGGTGATTATTTGAACCTTCAACTTCCTTGGAGCCAGGTATGTAACAAGGAACCAACACAACAAAACTGCTATGAGACTCATCATCACTCTTATAATCAGGCTCGTGAGGCTCAACGACCCAATAGACCATTCAGAGTGTTACAAACTACCACCACCACCATCAGATGCAAAAACAACATAATACTCTACCAATTCTCATTTCACCCCTACTCTACCACTTCTTCCTAACCTTCCTGTGATTTGTTCCCTTTAACCAAAGGGAACTTCATTTACACTTGCAAGTATATGACAAATTTGAGATCAGGTATAAGACAAACAAAGGGAATTTCTGAATTTCATCTACACCTGCGGGTATAAGCTTTAAATCTAGCAAATGAAACTAAAATAAAAAACAAATTTGAGACAGGGAAAATGACAAACAAAACGCAGAACAGATAGCTAAGCATTAAAATAGAAATATAACTTATCAGTCTCATAAAATATGACAAACCAAATTCAGACTTAGCAAAACAAACAATTTATAAAAGTCAAATGTGTTATTTCCAAAATTTCAGATGCTCAGATGACCTTGATCTAAAGCCAACAAAAAAAAATATTGATTGCCCCTTAAATGATTAAACAATGCAACAGTTTAATTCATTCTCCTGATGAGCTCATTGATGTAATTTTCACGGTTTCCAGCATCACCGCCTTCAACATAGTGGTTCCTCTTCTTCTTTAAGCCACCCAATGGAGCCTTGAGCTTGAATGGCCAAAGGAAGTTGTTTGCTTCCTTGAAATGTGGTCCAACAGTCAAGATCTCGTGAATAAGATCTTCAATGCATAGGATGCCATGCTTTCCCAGTCCCTGAGGGTCATGAAAGCAAGTCAGCAACATATAGTGAATAAACTCAAATAGAAAGATTTTTTTTTATTTAGAAAAGTAAATTACGGCACCTGCTCAATAATTGAGTTGTCAGTGAGAGGAGTTCGCTGCCTGTCTAGCTTTCCATACCCACGTTTGTAAATGAGTTCCCTTACACTCTTCAAATTTGGGTATCTAAAAGAAAATTGAAAGCCTCGAGTGTTGGAAAAAAAAAAATCATTTCCTTTAAATCAATATGAAGGAAGTTAACATACCCATAAGTCACATAAGGCTCAACCCTGTGCAACATGTTCATTGTTGCTTTGTTAACTTTAAGGAAAACACCATTGAAAATCTGTATAGCAAACACACAAGGATCACCAAACTTCTCTTATACAAACAAAAATATCCAGTATGCAGTTGCTCTAAAATGCTATACAATGAATCATAGACTTCTCAAAGGACATACAATGTGTTACAATTGTATTACCCAACTAGAAACACGACAAGGCAATTTCTTCAAAGCCTAACAACTTAAAATGAGGCAATATAAGTATCTGATGAAAACAAATATTACCTGTCTCAATCGAAACAGTTGCAAAATTTTCCTTGTCTTGGGGTCCATGGCATTAATACTGAAAAATTGAAGTCGGCAACAGTTAGGCAATCATAACACCAAAACATCTAAGGAGACAATTTGTCAAAAACACTTATATTAGAAAAAATATTAAGAGAGCATTATAGTAATAGTAACAATCTACAGAACATTATAAAAAAATGAGTTTATTCACATTATAAACTATAAAGATAAGCTTTTTTATTGATTGATTAAAAATGGCATTTACATCTCAATTGTTTCAAAAGCTACCTCGTATAACTTCACCAAAAACACCACTAAGCTAACAAAGCCTTATTAATTTTTGTAAATAACAAAAAACTTATTTTAACTCAACTAGCATCTCTAATCCAATCTGAATCAACAGACAACAACAGCAATAACAAACAAACCTTGTCCCACAAAGTGAGATCGGCTGCATGGATCAAGATCAAACAACGCCATACTATTCTATCAAATATCATATTTCTATCCAACTCATTAATCTATTGATCTTTCTTAATAGTTTCTCGTATAGTTTTTATATATTTTCCTCTACCTCTAGTGATTTGACTCCCTTCCGTCTAATCTACTCTCCTTACTACAAAATCCACCGGTCTTCTCTCTACATGCCCAAATCACATAAGCCTAGTTTCCACCATTTTTTCTACTATAGGTGCTACCCCAACACTCTCTCTCTCTCTCTGATGTTGTCATTTCTACTCCTATCTCATCTAGTCTTATCACATCCTCATCTCTACTACGCAAATTTAGTTTCGTGGTTCTTTACAACCCAACACTAATTCAATCTAAATCAACATAAAACAAATAAACATACCCTCGGATGCGAATAATAAACAAGAGCTTTGCCTCGGGATCAACATAAAATCCACCTTTCAGCTTAGCCTCGCGCTTCAAACTAATCAATTCCCTTTCCTATACAAAACCACAACACAGTTGATTAGGAACAAAAATTTAGTAAAGTAGCTAAAACTATCACTATAAATCAGAACAACGAAACGAAAGAACCAAACAAGTACCTTATCCTCATACTCTTGAGAATACTGCTTAGCCCTGCTGTAGATCAGCTTACGGTTCTCAGCTCTCTTCTTCTTAGCAGCTTCAAATTCTTGAGTTTTAGCCAAAGCCCATTGTTCTTCCCTGTTCTGCTTCTTCAACACAGACTCAGGAACAATAGATTTCACTTCTTCACCCATCTCTGTTACCCATTACCCAAAAAAAAAAAATTTGAAATTATAACAAAGTTATGATTCATTCATAAACAAAACAAGATGAAAATGAAAAACATACAAATGGTGAATCTAGGGTTGAAGGAAAACGAAAACGATGTGAAAAAGTGATAGAGAAATTAGGGTTACAGCATACCGAGGGAGGAAGTGAGGACACTGCAAAATGCAAAGGGTTTTCGCTCCGAGCAGATTTGTCAATAAGTAGGGTTTTGTAGTTATGGGCTTTTCAACAAATGGTGAGGTGTAAGCCCGATTATTTAGATCCATTGTTGTTTCTTCGAATATTTATTTATTACCCACACCATCAATTTTTCTATTTTGCAAAATTTTACTTTCGCAAAAATTTAATAGAATACTCCATGAGTAAAAAAGGGAGTATTGACATAATTTTAAAGTTGTTACGTGACTGAAAAATTATATGTTCAAGTTGATCAATTAATTTGAGGGATCCAATCACATCATTAGCTTGTGGAGGGCCCATTTAAGTTATAGCTAAGTTATTTGTGAACTTGTCCGTCAAGATTGACATCAAGTGAAATCGAACATAAAATCTTGTAAAAATCATCTCCAAAGTTTCAAGCCAATATGACTAAGCCAACCCAAGTAGGTTAGAAATAGAATAAAGGTTTAATTACTTTGCGGCCATTTCTTAAATAAAACATATATGTATACTCTTAACCTATTGGAGGATTTTTAAATATGTATGTGAACTATTTTTATTATTATACGATGTTTATGGTACACTGTTGTTAGTCAGTTGTAAAGGAGAGACCTAATTACAACAAATATATTAGTTTGTGAACTTTATTACATTTTTTTAGTTTAAAAATCGATTAAACCCAAGTAGTCTTGGACATACACAATGTTACTTAGAATGTTGGCTTATTAGCCCTTTTGAATGTTGTAATGAATGCATGACATTTTGCTAATGAGTTTTGTAGTTAGATGTTGAGAAAATATCAACTTTTTAAATTAGGTTAAGTGTGACTTGAGTCCTTTGATGATTTTTTATTGTATCACTTATATAAGAGAAATGATATGTGTACAATCAATTTATGACAACTTTTGTGATAATTTTCTCTTTCATACTCATATTATGATTTTACTTTTTCTCACTTATTTTGGTTTTCGTGTCAATATCTACTTTTCTTTGTAAATTTATGGTTGTCCCATAAGTTGTCTTACAAATGGTTGTTTAAATAACACACCTCCTTATAAAAACCACTCACATGATCTCTATTACCACGGTCCATCCCTATCTGTTTGAAAAATCCTTCGGAAGTATTGGGAGTTTTTGCATCAATTTGGATGTGCGGTTACAATTCACATTTTTTTTTCGAAATCAGGACAACACAGAAGCTCCAATTACCAAGTTCTTAAAATCACGGCAGTTTCACATTGGATATTGTGTAGATGTGTGTTGATGAAACTAAATTTATTGACAAAGCTACCTCATAGAAAAACTTTTTGTTTGAATTTGAACAAAGTTTCACCCGCTCATTCGGTATGAAACCCTAACTTCATAAACTACGATTAACCTTGATGCTCGGATCATCATCCTGACCCACTTCTGACTTTCACCTAACTAACCACTTCCACTCTCAAAGAATTCAATCGAGGCAGACGTAGAAAAGACAATTCAAAAGTTTCAACCACAATCAATTCTCTATCCGCTCACTCACCAATTCTCTCTTAGCAAGTGTGTTGGATAACCACTCAATCAACATCTTAAGGCCATTTTATCATAGGCTTGAAGAGATTCTAAACATGCATCCAAAGTAGTATATACAATTACACACTTTAGAGGTCTTTTAAGGTTGTAACGTGACTTAGGTCAATGTGTGATATATATTTGAGAAAAATAGGCTAAAAATTGAAGTTAGATGTACTAAATAACCAACCTTCCTACTCATCACCAAGACAACATGGATAATAAGAATTACTTATAATTTAATTTTTTTGAAGAGACCAATTATTTACTTTTGGTTTTTTTGTGAAGACCGATCTCAGATGGTTAAGTCTACATTTTAATTTTTTTTTATATGGTAACCAAGTTCTACTAGTACCCTAACCCAAACTTAAGACGTTGATGATTCCGAAGAGCAACCCCAAACTTAAGATTAAGCTAATATAATAAAAATTACAACTTTTACCTAACTCCAAAGAGCGTAAACATATTATTATTTTTTAGGTCTATAGGCTTGTCACCGAAACAAAAGGAATATTTTAGGCTCAAAATTGGTTTAACATAAGATAAAATATAATCAGGGTGACTTGAAAAGGCTCAAAGTACCCAACAAAATGTCTCGTGTGCATAAAGGTACAACCAATAAACTATAGAGAATCAATGCAAGTTCTAGAAAATAAACATTGAAACATGAATACTCTCATATGCAATAAACACGGTAAATAATGGAATAAATTTGGCTCAAAATGTCACCGGCTACATAATTATAGAAAAAGAGATGGTGATTTTATGATGTCTTTTTCTTTGCATGCCCCTCAATCATGGCACTTTTGAACTTCCATAACTAAGTTCACTTTCCGACTTGGTGTTAAGAATAACTTTCGGAGTTGCAGTGAAGTTGACTTTCATCAGATCGGAAGAACTAAAAACTGACACAAATCAAACAGGCAACAATTTTCAAAATCAGTAAAACAACAAGTTGTTATCATAACGTGTATACCTAATACTCAACAAAAATTATAATTTACAGAAAATCAATATGGGTTGTCTCCTAAGAAGTTTTTCTTTAAAGTCAACAGTTTAACGGAGAAAAAAAAAAAGAAACAAACCAATAGCTTGATGCATAATGTCTAAGCTTCTCATTTTAGCCTCTTCTCCTTGACTCATCCTCATCCATGATTTTTAACTCCAAGATCTCCTCCTTTCTGACTCCAAGTGCACCATCCCATATTTCTATGTAGTTGCCCTTACAATTTCTATGAACATTCAAAGGTTCATATCACCTTCTCTTTGGCTTGAAACTCCTATAGAACAAATTGTGGACCTTCAACATCACTTTGTCACCAATGTTAAACTCTAGTATTTCCACAAATGTATCCATTGCTCTAACTAGATACTCACCCATAGTAGTGTCTCTTTGTTCTTCATCATGTTCCGTTGATTTAGGAAGTTCCACTCGTGACCTCTTCGTGGTTCCTGCTCCATGTAGAAGTTTAGTAGTACTCAAGAAACATTTAGCATTTTCATCATTACTTAACACGAAGTCGGAGATATTATAGGATGCATGCTCATTGTTGTACCTCACAACAGTCTCACCTAAATTAGCATCAATTATAGCCTTAGCAGTGGAAAGGAATGGACTGCCACGAAGGAGCGGGCAGTCAACATCGTCATTTATATCCATCACTACAAAGTCTATTGGAAATGTAAATTTGTATACCTTTAAAAGCACATCACCCACCACACCGTAAGGGTATGCTATCGAACCACCGACAAGCTCAACAACTATCTTTGACGGTTTCATTTCTAAACAAGCTATGATGTTAAATGTGGAAATTGCCATCAAAATGATGCTCATACCAAGATCGCATAGAACTTTACCAATATACAACTTATCAATCCAGCATGAGATAGTAAATCTGAAGTAAAATAATATCACAAGAAAGGGGGTTTGAATTGTGATCTAATAAAAATTACCAATAAAAAATTCTCAAGTAAATACTTGGAAGGTTGGTCAGTTAGTAAGTAAAACAATAATAATTGTGAAGTGTGTGATCTTGTAAAAAATAAAGAGAGATAGGGAAAGAGAAATCACACACAGAAAGTTATCATGGTTCACCCAACATGGGTTACTCCAGTCCCCACAATACTGTGAGATTTTCCAATATGTAGCTGAGTATTAACTATAACTCAACTATGCATTTTCTTAGATCACTTTCTGTCTATACACTTTGCAACTCTTTGGACTTCACACTAGTTTTACTCTCTAGCTTTTACAAACAAATATCACTAGTTTCACTCACTAGCTTTTACAAACAACTATCACTAGTTTCACTCACTAGCTTTTATAAACAACTATTACTAACACACTTAGTGATTCTTTTGAAATCTTTTGCTATTGTTTTACAATGTGTTTGCCTTTGTAAAGAACTCAAGTAAAAAAAGTTGCTGCTGGATTTTGATAGTAATGCACACGATGAAAGAGTCTTTTGCGTGCTCTTGATGTGTTGAAAATCAAGTAAGTTAATTTATGCTTTGTGACTCAATGCCTCTTCTCTTTGCAAGCCCTTGTATTTATAGATGGAATGAGTCTCTTGCTGAGGTAATAAACACACGCTCCTGAGGGCAAAAGTGAAAGAAAAAGTTTGTCAACTCATAAAGGTGAAATACTCTTGTGTGACAATGTTTAGCAGAATGTTCTCCAAATTTTGAGAACGTTCTCAACAATTCTGTTTGGACAACTTGCAAAAAGTGAATAGTACCATGCAGAATTTTGCTGGCTAGTTGGCAGCCAAAATTGCTTTTGTGTGAGCTGTAGAAACCTCACGCCTTGGAGAGAAAGAAAAAAGTACAAGTGATTTGATTTTATTTAATCCTTTTAGCTTGATGTGTTGTCCACTTCTCATAGGTTCATTCTTTCTTTCTTGATGTGTTGTCTAATGCTCATAGGTTCACCTTTGTTTGCTCATAGGCTCTTTGTTTATTTATTTCTTTTCATTTCTTTGAGAGTATACCATAATAAATATGTTCCTTTTGTAGCATATGACTCTTGATCCTTTTGTACTTCATTTCCAGAATGATCCTTGACAAAATAAATTCTTACTTAAAGGCCAAGATCTTTGTACCCATGATTGACAATAACTTCCAACTTGTCTTGTTTGGGCTGACTTTGGCGAAACATACATAAGGGGTGGAGACGGACTTTGTTCCGAGAATGTTCTTGAAAACATTTCTTCCTTTGTAACCTATCTTTTTAAAATTCACTCAAGAGCACATGTTAAATAACAAATAATCTCAGAATTCATTTAATCATAATTTAAATGTTTTGTTATCATTAAAACATAAAAGGGATTTTTAGAATTTATCTCAACAAAATCAACCAAGATCGTACATCTTTTGAGGAAGTTTCCTCTTAAAAGTGGCATGACAATTCTTCGTGATATACACTAACTCGTCATCTATGGGTTATGTTTTAGTAACAAAAGATTCTTCAAGAACTTAACACAACAAGGACTTTGGGCTAGCATTTTACTCAAGGGGATATGAACTTTCAAGTTAGCAAACATTTTCAATAACTTTTTGAAATTTCCCTTTCTTCATTATCTTACTTAGCCACTTTTACTCGCTCATTTTCAACTTGACCATTAAGATGTAATTTTTTTCTTCAATATCTTCTTAATTTTTTACTTCACCCTCAACATTTTCTTTCTCACTCTTTTTTACTACTTCTTTCCTAATTTCCACCTCAATCATCTTGCAAGTTTCATTTTTTTTGGATTGTCAAGGGTATTACCTCAAAAACCACTACTAGTCATGATAGCTATTGATCGAGGCTTCTTTATTCTTTCGGGCTGTTTCTTGACTCTTAGCTAAGGCTTCAATGTGACCTAGAGATACCTTCATGAATTGGCCATGGGCAAGAGTGTCTTGACTTTGCTCGTTGAGGAGGAGCACTTTGAGGTTGTTGCAAACATGTATTGCCTCTCCAAGAGAAGTTTGAATGATCCATCTAACCAAGATTGTAAATGTTAGAGAAATAATTTATTTTTTGTTGGTATAAGTACCCATGTACTTCACTTGCTCCTTGGATAACATCAAACTTGTTGGAAGGCATGCACCACTAGCATGACCTTTTTCACAAAAATCACAAACTAAGGCTCAAGAAGACACTCTTGCTAAACCATTCGCTTTCAATTATTTGGTAATAGTCTCCATTTAGATGCTCATCATTTTGTTGCTAGTGAGCAACGCATCTTGTGTGTCTAAAGCTAACACCTCTCTTCTTTTGAGCTGCTCTATCGTCGCCTTATGACTTTTACTCATTAATGGTCATGTTGTCAATCAGATCTTTCACCTCTGCTCTGCAGCAATTTTTGTCTTCATAGTACCTCTAGTTGAAGCATCTAACAGCATGTGTGTTTGCGGCTTCAAACCAGTTGTGAACAAAGATGAACTTATGACCTTGGTCCGGTCAGAACACTTTCAGTCCAATAAATAAAAGAGAAAAATTGGTACAATGTTTATTTTATTATTTACACTCTTGTATTTATCGATATAAAGTTCTCTTTTAAAGAGGTAATCTTATTTAAGTCATTGTCTAACACTAAATATAATCATCTCAATCAAGATTGAAAACTCTAACTCACCACATCATAACTATTTACTCAATCTTTTGGTTGTTTCATTTTGCTTATATTATATATACAAAACCACAACATACTAAAGTCAAATTCAAACAAAAACGTGAGACGCATGGCAGCTGCATGCATGCCAAAAAGAAGCCCCACTAAATAACAATAGTTGGTTTGGTGGTAATTGGTGCATTTTGGTGTGTCCGCACGATAGTCGGTGTACTAGTAGTGTAGGAAGTTTCCACGAAATTGCCTTAGCATCTTTTACAACAATATTGACTCAAGATCCTATCCTCAATCATCATCATCATCAAGTGCATAATTTCTTTTCCACTATCCCTCATTCTCCTTTTTTTTTCTTCTTCTTTTCTCATCTCAAGTGATATGCGATCCAAATCTCCTTCAGATAGATTTGTATCTCTGTGCTCATGCTCAATCCCACATGTTATTTTTCTCACGGTACTTATCATTTATTTGTATACTTCTTATTTATTACTTATTAAATTATATATTATAGCTAGCAGAATCATTCATTCTCACTTCTTTCTCTTCTCATACTGATAGTGATGTAACACTTAGTAAGAAAAAAATAGTATAGAATTACCTTAGCCTTATTGGTATTTAGAAACTTGCTTAAGATGGATGCAAAGGTCAGAATCTTTGCACCTAACAGTGACATTCCCTGGGCACACAAGTGCCTCAGACACGGAAAAGATCCGTACCAGAGGATTAATAATTAATAAAATAACTTGCTAACTAACATTTAGCATAAAAAATATATCAATAAATTGTGAATTTATTTAAATTCATTTTGTTAAGTCGGTTCAAAATCCAACTTAACAACTCGACAATTGTTACGTCACCTACTCTTCAGTTGGACCTGAAATCAACTTAAAAAGTCTTTTTCATCCGACTTACAAAATATTTTCTGTATTAGTGAGTAAATTTTAAAATTGTTTTCAAAATTAGTGAGGTAATTTAATTGAACATGAGCCAAACTAATAAGTATATAGAGTTATATGATCAAATGGTGAATACCTATAATTTGTGGTATTGCTTGTATGTTTTTTAATATTCTTCTTTTCCTTTTAAAAAAAAACTTTGGCAGCGCATTACAGCTATATTTGCTGGTTGAAAGAAGGTGGACACATGCTTGGGGTACCAGCTGCAAGTAAGGTTATGGTTCTACGTGTACACAATTGTGTACTTGCTAGTCATTTTCTCGAATTGTGATGGAGTCACACATATTACTTTAGGTAAACTAGCATCAATTAAAAGAATCCAGCATTATTTACCATATGATCATGTCTTAATTTTTTTTACAGACTGAATTTCTTCATTTTAAAACACACACAGCAATCTTATAAATATTGGTTAACATTAGTTGCTGCTAATTAAACAATATCTCTTATTTGTGTTTTTAAATTTTAGCAACGATTAACAATTATTTGTGCATTTGAAGAGTATATTAAGGTAAATGATAAAAATATAAATAAATTTGAACTTTGTACATATAATTAATGAGTTTGGTGTAAAATTATTTAATTAATTTATTGTATATTGTCATAAAAGGAACTTTGTTTATAAGCATCATACTATTTTTTTATATTGTATCATAAAAATATTCAATATTCACTGCTATGAGTAATAAAAATTCATAAAAAAATTAACGTTTATTTCACCGGTATTTTCGATAAATAATATTTAGTTACTATAATTTTAAATGATAGGAAATAATATTTACTTTTTAAAAAACTCATTTAGTTAAAAATTTAAAGACGAAATATACGAGTACATGTCGTATTATTGAGTGTACAGTAGATCTTCTCTAATTTTAATATCATTTATTTTATTTTTCGAAATTAACATGTCATATGGTGATCAGAAATTGGCACAAACAACACCTAATCCACCAACAATGTTAGAGTGGACAAAAAAAAAGTGTTTGGAAGAAAAGATCCTACTAAAAATGCTAATCATATTTTTCTACAAAGATTAGTCATAAGCGAGAATCGATGGATACTTCACACTAATAATATGATTAAAAGAAATCATAAAACTAAAATGCTAGGCCACTCATAAAAAATTCACCATCAAACCGTTATTCTTAAATGCTAGTTACAAAGTTTACTAACATAACAATATTACGAGTTTTTTTCCCTAAAAAAACAATATTACGAGTTTTCATTAAATATTAGTGTAAAACTATTTGGGAAATGCTAACCTGTGACCTTGGGACATAAGTAAAAAACCAAATGTATTTTTTTTTTAAAATTACGTATTCAATGTCTTAAAAGTTTCAAAAATTATCTTATCAATATAAAATTTATTTTTTAATTTTATTTCAATCTCCTTAACCTATGCTTTAAGGGAACAAGTTAACATGACTTAAATTATTTTATGTGGACAATATATCTCCATTGAACTCATAAAACAAATGAAACAAAACAAAAAAACTCATAAAATACATCTAACTAGGACTCTCTTTGGCAAGATAAATTTTCAGACTTTTAGTAGATAATTTATAACTTATAGAACCAAATTTGATATGACTTATAATTTTAACCTTTAATTTAAAACTTTTAGTAGATAATTTTTCTCATGACCTTATAACAATTTTTACCAACTAATAATTTTTTTATAAGCTACTTTAATTAGGGTATGTTTGGATAAACAACTTATTTACAATTTACTTATAACACAAACGCTTATCACGATAAACTCTTATCTATAAGCTCACATAAGCTTTTTTTTTTGGAAATGATAAAACTAAATTAAATTGTTTTTGTATATACTATAAGATGTTTTCATAAACTAGTTTGAAGAATTTGTATAAATAAGCTAAACAATTATTTATTTTTTTAAAAAAGTTATCTTAAAATGTCTTAGAAAACTTAATGATGAGCAAATACCTTAAGAGAAAACACAAATACGGTTTTTGCTCACTATTATAAACAAAATGTCATTCTTTAAATTATAATTAATGTATCTAATCTATAATACTGACTAAATACGTCTGTTATTCAATTAATTTAAAAAATTATTTTAATGATCATGAGATGTTGTATACAGTAAGACAAAATTCCAACCGAATAAGAGTGTTATAAATGAAAACAAAAAAAAAACGACAATGAGGTGTGTCTAAAACTGTCCACCAAAAGTTAACGGAGCAAAGCGCATCTCTTGGATCACCACACAATAGCACAAGCACAAAACTCATTCTTTCAGTTTCTTCGTTTTTTATTTTATTTTATTTTTTAATTAATTAATAATTAAAATTAATCAATAATATTCTCCATCAATAAACATTTTCCTACTTTTTTAATCATTTAATAAAATTTTAACTCTTTAGATGAAGAATTGAATGGAGATGGTAGGACCCATCAACGTAACCACACATTCATCTCACATTGTTCTGTGATTCAGAAAAGAAAAAAAAAAATCTAATTTGTTTGATTTTGTGGTTGTGCCTGTGCCCTACCATCTCTGTGTGGCACTGGCCTTACCATCATTCTGTTTTCATTTCTCAACGCAGTAACCGTTTTTCAAATTTGCGGCAACAACAATGGCTTCCAACGGCAACGGTAACAGTAACGGCCATTTCGCCGTTACCATCGGCACCGGTCACAATGACGATGACGACGACAACAATCAACATCCTTCCGATAACAACAACCGCCGTGATGATAATGACGACAACGACGACGAACTCATTGATCCTGATGATCCTTTTGATATTGCTCAAACTAAGAATGCTTCTCATGAAACTCTTCGCCGTTGGAGAGTAATTTCCTTTTCTTATTCTCAATACTAGTATTATTGTTAATTAATCGTATTTTTTTGCCTAAGTTTTTATGCGTTAATCAATGTGCATTTTTCATTCATCGATTTTTTGCTTTTTCTGTAACCGCATTTTAATGTATCAATTTCTATTTCTATTTCTATCTTATTCGTAATACAGTACTTAATTTATTTAGGATTATTCATCGCATTTTTCGCCTAAATTTTGATGAATATATCAATGTGAATTGCATTCGTTACTTTCATGCTTGTTCTTTAACG
This sequence comes from Medicago ruthenica, assembly GCA_018208015.1. NCBI lineage: Eukaryota > Viridiplantae > Streptophyta > Magnoliopsida > Fabales > Fabaceae > Medicago > Medicago ruthenica. Next base: position 252,763 of record WNNG01000304.1, on the reverse strand, counting down.
TTTCAATCAATTTGCATCGCTAATTATCTGTACTTTCTATATTGAGATGGATCCGTTAGTGTAATTAGTATTAATGTGAATTATGATTATTAATCACATTTTTTGCCTAATTTTTTATGCATTAATCAATGTGCATATTGCATTCATGATTTCATGCTTTTTCTTTAGCCGCATTTTAATGTATCAATCAATGTAGGAGTACATTACTTAATTGTCTGCACTTTCTATATTGAGATGTGTTCATTAATGTAAGTGGAAATTGAACTCGTTAACTTAGTTACATTCATGCTTAATTTAGTTACAATTATAATTAATATGATTATCAATCACATTGTTTGCCTAATTTTGATGCATCAATCAATGTACATTGCATTCATGCTTTTTCATTATCCACATTTTAATGTATCTGCATTTTCTACTACTACTACTAGTAGTTTTTTATGCATCCATGTGCATTGCTAATCATCTGCACTTTCGATATTGACATGGTTCCGTTAATGTAATAGGAAATTGAACTTGTATCCAATGAGATATACTCAAATGACACACACATGCTTTCTATTTTTTGAACAAACATTCATCACTCTTGTTGGAGAATTTTTACACTCCTCCTCTCATATTAGGTCAACATCTTATACAAAATAGAGAGATGTTGGAAAATTTAAACAAACACTCACTCTTATTTTAGTATATGTGAGATGAATGTAATAAAGGATAGGTCAATATCTTGTACAGAATTTGAACATATCTTAGGAGGATGGGTGAGTGAAATTTATTAGTGTATTATCATCAATTTGTTGTGACTAATCAGAAACTTGCCATTATATGATGAGTATTTTGTTTTAATTTAAAATGAAGAAAAAAATAAATGAGTATGCAAGTTCCGACAATTGATCAACCTGCAAATTTATCTGCTAGGAGTAGAAAATAGAAGACTATGGCAAAAAAGAAATGAGTATGCAAGTTTATCTGCTAAAAGTAAAAATTAATTAGTTTGATTCGAGGCTTCATTTAATTTGGCCACATGTACAATCTCGATGACGAGCACTGAATTCAAATGGAAAGAATGAGAGTTATGAGATTCTTCTTTTTCCACATTTGTTCAAAACTACTAATTCATGTCTTTTTTTGAGCTAATTATAAATTACCATTATCATATTTAATGGCATGTAGAAAAATGTATTTTGGTTCCCAAGCACTGCATTTAACACTCAAATGCAGTAGAGTTTGTCATAGCCAAATCATCAGCTTTTAGCATTATCTCGATCCTGAGTTGTGTTTAACTAGGTTAATTTTGGTGAGGAATGTTAGCTTGGTAGCATATTTTCCAAGGCATCTAAACTGAAGTTTCACTCATGTACAGCAAGCAGCACTGGTACTCAATGCGTCCAGGCGTTTTAGATATACTCTGGACTTCAAAGGGGAAGAGGAAAAACAGCAAAAGAAGAGCTTAATTAGAGCGCATGCACAAGTCATAAGAGTAATGCTTCAGAATGTCAAACATGTTACCTGATTGAATGTTTCTAACCACCTTTGACTATTCTAATCAACAATTAATTGTTCTATCAGGCTGCACTGCTTTTTAGATTGGCCGGTGAACGTGAACTAGGTATACTTACTTTGATATCGTATTTTTTTCTCCCCATCTTTTATTATGATGTCTGTCATCTTTGCTTACCGAGAACGTAGAACCTAGAAAGAATAATTTTTATTAAACCATAGCCTGCCACCCTTGTAAGTTGTATCACATAATTAACAAATCCTGTATTTGTTGCGATGATGGGTTTTTAGCATACACATTGGAGAGATTAAGAGATGTGAACCAGAATGGTCAATTGTTGCGATAATAAGATCCAAAAAAAGAACGAAAAAAAAGTAAGCATGTTGAAATTTGGGGCCTAACTCATCCTTACAAAACCGGCTTGTAAGGTGAGGAGTCCCGACAACGGTAGATCTTGGATAGGCTCTGATACCATGTTGAAATTTGGGGCCTAAGTCATCCTTACAAAACCGGCTTGTAAGGTGAGGATTGCCTCCTCTTTATAAACTCTTATCATGAGTCTTATCTATCCGATGTGGGACTTGGGTTTTTCCCAATACACCCCCCTCACGCCCAGCACTCTTTTTGGGCTTGGTGCGTGGATAGGTAGGTGGCCCTTGAATTCGACAAGCTCTGATACCATGTGAAAAAGGAGTGAAAAAAAGAGTGAAATTTTCTGAATGTGCTTGAATTGCATAGCACTCAACAACATGCTTGCTTAATTTATATACATGGCATCTACAGTGATAGTAAATGAAAGATGCAATTTACAATGGAGCATTTAAGCTAGCACTACTTTCTATTTAAACTATTGGGGAAGTGGAGCATTAAATAGGTCTAGGAAAGTGAAACAATAATTAGTTTTTTGTTTCCAACAATGTGAAAAAGGAGTGAAAAAAAGAGTGAAATTTTCTGAATGTGCATGAATTGCATAGCACTCAACAACATGCTTGCTTAATTTATATACATGGCATCTACAGTGATAGTAAATGAAAGATGCAATTTACAATGGAGCATTTAAGCTAGCACTACTTTCTATTTAAGCTATTGGGGAAGTGGAGCATTGAATAGGTCTAGGAAAGTGAAACAATAATTAGTTTTTTGTTTCCAACACTCCCCCTCAAGCTGGTCAATAGGTATTCTCCATTCCCAGCTTGGATACTATTCCTTCAAATGTTTGGCTGCACAATCCTTTAGTGAGAATGTCAGGAAGTTGCCCTTGTGAAGTTACGTACGGAGTACAAATCAAACCAGAGTCAAGCTTTTCTTTGATAAAATGCCTATCCACCTCAATGTGTTTTGTTCGATCATGTTGAACGGGATTATGAGCTATGTTGATTGCTGACTTATTATCACAGTAGAGCTTCATAGGTCCATCCCATTTTATCTTCAAATCTTCTAAAATAATTTTGAGCCAAAGTAGTTCACAAATACCTTGTGCCATAGCTCGAAACTCAGCTTCAGCACTAGAACGAGCCACCACATTCTGCTTTTTACTCCTCCAAGTTACTAAATTTCCTCCAACAAAGGTACAATATCCAGTAGTGGACCTCCTGTCAGTAATTGACCCCGCATAGTCAGCATCAGTATAAGCCTCAATTATTGCATTTCCATTCCTTTTATACTCCTCCGTCCCTATTTATAGGAATAGTTTACAAAAAAAATTTGTCTCTAAATATAAGACTATATACAAATTCCTAGATGCATTGATTACTCTTTTTCCAAGTATACCCCTTATTAATACTATCAATTTGTCTTGGTATATGAAAAGTTAACATTAAATATATATTTAATTAAAGGTAATCTAGTAATAGTCACACACATTTGAGACAACTTTATTACTCCAACAATTTTTCTTAATACACGTGATTTTTGTAAACTACTCTTATAAAAAGGGACGGAGGGAGTATAAAATTCCACTTCGTGGAGTTCCCTTGAGGTACTGCAAAATTCTATAAGCTGCCTGTAAATGAACTTCTCTTGGGCTATGCATAAATTGACTGACCAAACTGACAGCGAATGCAATGTCTGGTCTTGTGTGAGAAAGATAGATCAATTTTCCAACCAAACGTTGATACATCTCTTTATCCACTGCTGCACATTCATCTGCATTTCCCAATTTCACACTCGAATCTATTGGAGTGCTTACATGTTTACAAGCTAACTTTCCTGTCTCCTTGAGCAAATCAGTGATATATTTTTGTTGAGATATGAAAATACCTTTCTTGGAGTGAACCACTTCAATACCCAAAAAATATTTTAGTCTCCTAAGAGTTTTAATCTCAAACTCCTTTGCTAGATATTGACTCAACATATGTTGCTCGTTCCAATCATTTCCAGTCAAAATAATATCATCAACATATACCAACAACACTGTCACTCCCCCTAAACTTGAGTGTTTAAAGAATAAGGTGTGGTCTCCTTGAGTTTGCTTGTATCCTAAGGTTGACATAACCTTAGCGAACCTTCCAAACCATGCTCGGGGTGATTGTTTCAACCCATATAATGCCTTTTTTAACCTGCATACATAATTAGCAGCAATAGTTTTACAATATCCTGGCTTACCTCCATATAGATTTCCTCCTCAAGTTCCCCATGCAGGAAAGCATTTTTCACATCAAATTGCTGCAATTCCCAACCATAATTGGCTGCAAGGGATAAAATTAACCAAACTGTATTCATTTTCGCAACAGGGGCACAAGTCTCTAAATAATCAATTCCGTAGGTTTGTGTGAAACCTTTGGCTACCAGCCTTGCTTTGTACCTCTCAATCGACCCATCCGCTTTATACTTTACAGTGTACACCCACTTACAACCTACTGGTTTTTTTCCTTCCGGTAAAGTAACTAGCTCCCATGTTTTATTTTTCTCCAACACCTCCAACTCTATATCCATGGCCTGTTTCCACCTTTTATCAGACAATGCCTCAAAAACATTATTAGGAATGAAGGTAGTGTTTAGGTTTGCAAGGAAAGTTTTGTGGGTTGGTGAGAATTTCTGAAATGAGAGATAGTTTGAGAGAGGGTATAGTGGTTGTTTGGTACACTTTCTGATTCCTTTTCTTATGGCAATTGGGAGGTCATGGTCACCTTCAACTATTTGGATTTCTGTTTCATTTTGAGAGGGGGGGGAACCTATCCTGTAATGCTGAAAAATCAGAATCAGTTACCTAATTTGAAAGAGTTGGATCAGACTCTTGAACATGTGTCGATTCAGAAGTGACCTTTGACTTTCTCTTGAACACCAAATTTTTTTCAAATCTTACATCATCATCAAGTTTTGGTACCGATTCAAATTCAGGTTCAGGTGCTAAAGATTGAATAGATGGTTGGGTTGACTTGGTCTCAGGTACATTTAACTCAAGGATAGGAAGAGCAAGAGTTTCATGATTTATTTCCTTATCTTCTTTTAAATTCTCCCCCTGAAGATAAGGTTGTTTGAAATAAGCTTCCTCTTCATGAAAGGTAACATCTCTAGACACAAAGAGTTTTTTGGACGGAGGATGGTAACATTTGTATCCTTTTTGAGTGGAGGAATAGCCAACAAAAACACATTTTAGAGCTCTATGGTCAAGTTTTCCCCTATCATGACTATGAACATGGACAAATGAGACACATCCAAAGACTCGTGGTGGAAGATTAATAGTGGTGGACAAGTTAGGATAAAATGAAGATAGAACATCCATAGGACTCTTAGACCCTAAAACTCTAAAGGGTAACCGATTAATAAGATATGTTGCTGTAAGAACAGCTTCTCCCCAAAAATATTTTGGAACATTCTTTTGGAACATCAATGCTCGAGTTTGGTCTAAGAGATGCCCATTTTTCCTCTCTGCAATCCCATTTTGTTGTGGTGTTTTGACACAAGAAGACTCGTGGATTATTCCCTCTTTTTGGCAAAATGGAGTAATGACTTGATTGAAATACTCTTTGCCATTATCTGACCCAAGTCTCTTTATGCTTACACCAAATTGATTTTTTATTATCAAAAAGAAATTTGGGAAAACAGTGCTTACTTCAGATTTGTGTTTTAGTAGAAAAATCCATGTAACTCGAGTACAATCATCAATAAAAGTTACGAACCATCGAGTCCCAGACACATTTGGAATAGTAGATGGACCCCAAACATCAGTATGAATGAGATAAAAAGGAGATCTACTTCTTGTATCACTTAAAGGAAAAGGCACATGCTTATGTTTTGCAATTTCACATACTTCACAGTGAAAACTGTCAACATTAAACCCAGAAAATAAAGATGGAAACATAACTTTGATGACTCCAAACGAAGGGTGTCCTAACCGACAATGAAAAAGCATAATTTTTTCTTTACGAGAGAGCATAGACTATGACACGAATGAGTGAGATAGGTGGCTTTTTGTTGTGGTGGACAAATGTGGAGAAAATTTTGGTTCCTCAAGATAATAAAGGCCATTTCTTTCTCTGGCACATCCAATGGCCCTCCCTGAATCCTTGTCCTGAAATTCACAACAATCACTTCGAAAAATCACAGCACAAGACAAATCCTTTGTGAATTTTTGTATCGAGATAAGGTTGGTGGACAACTTTGGGACGTGAAGCACATTTCTTAAGGTTATGGAGGGATTTATTTGAATATCTCCGATGCCAGCCACGGTTGCAAGTGTACCGTCAGCAATGGTTATTTTCTTATTGCTGGGGCTAGGGGAATAAGTGGAGAAGTAATTCGAACAAGGTGTCATGTGATTTGTGGCACCGGAGTCTAAAATCCAAAAGAGGCTAGAAGGGGTTTTTTACAGTGTTCTTGACAGCACACAATGCCCGGTCAAGTTTAAACTATGTCTGACAGCACAAGGTGCCCAGCCAGGATTTGATTTGATTAAGTTAATTGCGGAAGCAGAGTCCCCTAGATTAGGAGCTCTGATACCATGTTGAAATTTGGGGCCTAACTCATCCTTACAAAACCGGCTTGTAAGGTGAGGAGTGCCTCCTCTTTATAAACTCTGACCAAGCTTCCTATCTAACCGATGTGGGACTAAATCTGGTATCAGAGCTTGTCGAATTCAAGGGCCACCTACCTATCCACGCACCAAGCCCAAAAAGAGTGTTGGGCGTGAGGGGGGTGTATTGGGAAAAACCCAAGTCCCACATTGGATAGATAAGACTCATGATAAGAGTTTATAAAGAGGAGGCAATCCTCACCTTACAAGCCGGTTTTGTAAGGATGACTTAGGCCCCAAATTTCAACAAAGCACAACCTTGATTCTTTTTCTTTTCATTGAAGGTATCACAATTCACAAGTGAAGATAGTGCCAGATTACTAGTAATAGTTAAAAAGCAATTACATCATCTGATTTCTCTATGTGGAATAGAAAATTCTACTGTATTTAATATCCTTAAGCAAATATGCAATTTAGAGATATGAGCTGGTGAAAATCATAAACTATAAAAATGTTAATTGCTTCTAGTTTTGTAGTTTGTATTCTGTGGCAGGAAGGAATTTGGTCGTAGATTTCAATTAATTCTTCCGTTATTGGCTTGTACAAATTTATAAATCAAACTACATGTGGTTAGAGCTTATGCAACTGAATTGTTATCTACATGTGGTTATTACGACCTTTCAATTTATATTTTGAATTATCCAGTGATAAGTCCAGCAGCTACACCCTCACCTCAACCTTCAGTTGGTGACTTTGGAGTTGGCCTAGAACAACTTGCTTCGATGTCTAAGGATCAAAATATTTCTGCTTTACAGCAATATGGAGGGGTAAATCTACAGCATACTCTTTTGTTTCTAACACAGATGTTGCAATGGGTTACTTTGCTAATATAATTTGATGATATCTTCATCAGGTTAAAGGCCTATCAAGTTTACTAAAATCAAGTCCAGATAAAGGAATTAGTGGAGATGATGCTGATCTATTGAAAAGGAAAAATGCATTTGGAACTAATACATATCCTCGGAAAAAAGGGAGAAGTTTCTGGGTATGTTTATATCATTATACTATTTTTCCCAATGAATTAATTATGATACTGGTATTAATTCTTTTTGATTGTTTACAGAGGTTTTTATGGGAGGCTTGGCAAGATCTGACTCTCATAATATTGATTGTAGCAGCTGTAGTGTCATTGGTACTTGGAATAAAAACAGAGGTGTGATCATCATTCATATTTTCTAATCGTATTGTTGATTACACATTCCATTTAAGCTCAATATTCACTCTACAATTTCTGAGCTTTTGACATCACTAAATTTTAATTGTTTACTTTATGCATTTTATTTACGAAACCCTCTCTTCTCTTTATATGACTGTTTCTGCATGTTGCTTGGTTCTGAATCTTCTGATTATTCTTGTCATTTCATTTGATATTGGATAAATTTGTTGTTTACATTCTACTGACATAGTTATTATAATATTATTCCCGGTGGTTTATCCTTTCTTTCACTTGTAATTCGCAGGGTTTGAGTAAAGGATGGTATGATGGGGGAAGCATTGCTTTTGCAGTTTTACTTGTTATTGTAGTTACTGGTACTGCATATAAATCTTTTTAATGATAAATTTACTCCTATCAAAATATTTATACGTGTGTAGAGGACGGCATGTTGAGATTTGGAAGAAATTCTATTTCCCATTGAACCTATTTGTGTTCTTCGATTTTCTTTATTAATGACCCTAATGCAAACTGTATCAATTTATTTGTATGACTGACTGCATGCTGTTACTGTTAATTTTTGTTTGTCCAGCTGTCAGCGACTATCGACAATCTCTGCAATTTCAGAATTTGAATGCAGAGAAACAAAATATACAATTGGAGGTGTGTAACACATCTTAGCAACACATAACTTGCTAATCATTGGGAACATAAGCTCACATAACTATCCTATACTTTGAACTTGTTACAGGTCATGAGAAGTGGGAGAACGATTAAAATCTCTATATTTGATATTGTTGTTGGTGATGTTATACCCCTTAAAATAGGAGATCAGGTGAGTTTGCATGATATTTTGAGTTTGTCAGGAAAGTAAATGTGTTTTCTTTTTCATTAATTACCTCTATCGGTATACTCAGGTTCCTGCTGATGGAGTATTAATCACAGGTCACTCACTTGCAATCGACGAATCCAGTATGACTGGTGAAAGCAAGATTGTATGTATTTTAACCCTCTATTTACGAAATTTAACGGTTTTTAATTCTTATGACTTTAAAGTAAATAGTGTTATGCAGGTTCATAAGGATCAGAAAACACCCTTTTTTATGTCTGGTTGCAAAGTAGCAGATGGTGTTGGCGTTATGATGGTACAATATGATAATCTTAGACTATTTTTTGTGATCAGTGGCTTTTGTTGATATATAAAAAATGAAAAGTGCTAAATGATATGAAAGTATTTTCGTGAAACAACTCAAATCGAAAAAAGTATGTTGTATGTCTCACTTGCCCATTGAATTTTCATTATTGTTCTTTTCTTTTTCTAACCATCATCGGTTATTAGGCATTTTTAAATGTTTCCATTCATAGAGATTTCCTAAAATAAATAAAAAAAATTGCTGATTCATGCTGAAGCCAAAGTATTCTGCTTGCATGTATTCATGCTGATATTTTCTTTTCTTGTGGTTAACTTTGGCTTCATTTGTCCCCGTGAGCTTAGCTCAGTTGGTATGGGCATTGCATATTATATGCAAGGGTCGGGGTTCGAACCCCAGACACCCCACCTTTTCAACTTAAAAAGATGAATTTCTAGCCATTAGACTACTTGACAAAAAAAAAAAAAAACTTTGGCTTCATTTGTTTGGGGCCAAATATTGAGAGCTGGCTGATTGTGTTCTATTGTTGATTATATAGATGAATGAAAATATAAAATTAGTCTTCTATAATTTTTATTTTTTTTTTAGAAAATTAGTCTTTCATTTGTTTTAGTAATTTATAGTTTTAAGTAATTAGTGGTCCCACAATTTTCTTGTTGTTTTCGTAATGCAGTGAATTTAATCCTTTCAATAATAACTTTTATTGATAAATTGATAAACTTTTCGTAGTGTGCTCTCTATGTAAGTCCTAGAGTACTATTTTGATTATGGTTGTCTTCAAACCCAAGAAACAAAATTTACAGAATGCCCCCACCATAAAGTCACATTTTAGACTGCCATATGTAGGTAACTGCTGTTGGTATTAATACCGAGTGGGGATTATTGATGGCAAGTATCTCAGAGGACACAGGAGAAGAGACTCCATTACAGGTCCCCCCCTGCTCCATCCTAATAAAAGAAAAGAAAGACTGTTGCTTTAGCAGTATGCTATCGAACCCCATGTGTTAAAACTGAGATTATTTTTGGTGACATGAAATAGGTACGTTTGAATGGAGTGGCAACTTTTGTAGGTATAGTCGGGCTTACTGTAGCTGTTTTAGTGCTTGCAGTCCTATTGGGAAGGTAATCTGAAGTTGTTTTTTTTCGTTGGCTATAACTTGTTAAACATGTATTGTGTCATTATTGACATGTTATGTTATGGATTTGAAATTGTAGATACTTTTCTGGCCACACAAATGATTTAGATGGAAATCCCGAATTCGTTGCCGGAAGGACTAAAATTAGTAAAGTAGTTGATGGGGTCATCAAAATTTTTACCATTGCAGTAAGTGCAAGTTTTGAACTGTTTTATACATTTATTTGTTCCTCTATGTGTAGCAGCTTTTGACTATATATAGAGCCATACAGGTCACAATTGTAGTCGTTGCAGTGCCTGAAGGTCTACCTTTGGCTGTTACTTTAACGTAAGTACAAGTGGCTAGGTTACTTCATTATACAATTTAGATGTAGCAAAACGAAACCATTGATATTTCTTCTAATCTGTGTAATTTTCTTCCTCTGTTGCAATCACGATAGCCTGGCATACTCGATGCGGAAAATGATGGCAGATAAAGCCTTGGTAAGCATCATTCACATCTCCAATCCTTAAGTCCATATCTTAGTTTTGCAAATTTTTATGCTATTTTTAGTTTTAAAACCTAACGACATAGATGTGCAGGTACGAAGGCTGTCAGCCTGTGAAACTATGGGCTCTGCTACAACAATTTGCAGTGATAAGACAGGAACGTTGACCTTAAATCAGGTGAGTTTCATAATCCAAGGCTTGGATTGTCTAAAAGGAGTTATAAGTTATAACTATAATTTACATTTATGCAAATTAGTAAAAGCTTCAAGCGTTGTGGCTTTTATCTAAGTGTAGTAGGTGATTGTAGGTTCATAATACATTCGTAATTGCCACTTTCCTATAATTTTCAGTTATTGTGTCGCAATGCATGTATCAAAGTGCTGATATTTACAGAATTCTAAACAGTATAACTTCAGAGATAAATCCCTGATTTATTTGTTTGGGTTGACATTGCATAGTGGTTGAATTTCTGTCCCTTACAAAATTCAAGGCTTTTGTATGGATGGGAGAAGGATACATTATTAAGGGTAATATGGATAAACAGAGAGAAGGAACTCATAGAACAAATCAGTTGTTCAATAAGTGGCTTCATTTGTTTGATAGCCCCTTGCGCTTGTAATAGCCATACTTTATCCGATAGTTTATACAATTCATCAAAAAGCTAGTAGTCCATTCTGTTGAACTCTCAAGTATCTGTATTTTATTTGTTTTTTTAAATCCTTGAATTATGGAGATATCGAAGTAATTTACTGTATGGCACTACAGATGACTGTTGTTGAAGCATATGTTGGGAAGAGCAAACTAAATCCACCGGATGACTCTTCAAAGTTCCATCCAGAAGCATTATCTTTGATAATTGAAAGCATTGCACAGAATACCACCGGAAATGTTTTTGTGTCTAAGGTTAGTCTTTATATGCTATTTTAATTACTGTAACTAGGATTCCCTTTTATGTTTTTGTATTTGGTGCTAAATTAACTCAACGATTTTGGTAAGTATCAAGTACTTGATGAGAACCCTCCCTAAAAAGCTAGCTATGAAGGGAGAAAAACCAAGCCAGTTAAACACTCCACCGAGCATCCCATACTCTCGATATGGGACTTGGGCACCTCATAATACCCAAGTCCCTATCATAGCACTGCCCTTGAGAAGCGACGCTCTGACGGCTGTACTCTACGACACTTTACTCGGCCTTTCCGGTCAGCCGTTCTGTAGGTAGCCCTTTCCGAGCTATTGACAACCAGCTCGCATATCAGTTTATAAGCATATCTAAGCACTTGAGGAACCTCCCTTAAAAGCTAGCTATCAAGGGGGAAAAAACAAACCAATTAAATAATCCACCGAGCATCCCGTACTACTCGATGTGGTACTTGGGCACCCCATACTACCCAAGTCCCTATCAGATTTTTTCATGGTCTTCAATAAAGTTTTTGTTTGAGGAGAGTGATATTTTTAATTCTTCAAATTGACAACTGAGTACAATCATATTTGCTGTGGTCATTTATCTTCTAGAAGATCTGAAACAAATTCAGTAGTATTTCAATAGAGCTTGTGTGCCTCAGAGATATGAAATGAAACCATTCATGAACCTCCACTTAATTGCTTCAGTTTTTAGGGAAGTTAGTCCATGATATGTCGTTAGAGCCTCCATGACTAAGTGGTTATTATATCAATCCTTGCCACCCTAAGTCAGCACATAAGGTGAAATGGTTATGTGCATTGTGCATACGGCAAGTCTAAAGGGCTTCTAGTTTTATGTGAGGTGCATGTTAGATATGAGACCAATAAAATGCCTGACATACACTATAGATAGTAAATTGACTTCATTGATTTTTCATTTACTGATATGAATCTGCACTGGTCTTGGGAATGTGTTGGATAAAAGCTGAAAGATAAATTCTTTATTAACCTTTTCTTTCCCTTTTTAATTGTCACCAATGTGTTTTTGATTTTATGAATATGACTAGAGTTTTGATATCTAGAGTTAAATCTCCGATGTTATTCGGTTTCATAGGATGGTGGAGAGCTAGAGGTTTCAGGATCACCGACAGAGAAGGCAATTCTTTCATGGGCAGTCAAGGTACCCTGACTTTTGTTCCTGTATTTTTTTTTCCTGTCAATCTCCCCTTTCATTAACAGTGTGTTGGTTTGAAGCTGAACTCATTTTTATATGGCAGTTGGGTATGAATTTTGATCTTATCAGATCTAACTCAACAGTTCTTCATGTCTTTCCATTCAATTCCGAGAAAAAACGAGGTGGTGTTGCTCTGAAGCTGGTAATAATTTGATCAAAATATTTACCAATTCATCCTTTCATTCATTGTAGCTTATACTAGTATCGGACGTATTCAATTGTGAGCTAAATTAAGTTATAAAAATGAATGTTGTTTACTCTGCTATGATGAAACCATATCACGTGGATAGGTTACATAAGCTTTTTATTGATTAATTATTTTAATTTCCCATCAACTTTTCTATGATAATAAGACACAGAATCCAATATTCATGGCAGGTGGACTCTGGAGTGCATATACACTGGAAAGGAGCTGCAGAAATAGTTCTAGGAGCATGTACCCAATATCTTGATTCAAATGGTCACCTGCAATCCATCGAACAAGAGAAGGTTAGGAACAGTAGCTTCAAGTCCGAGGAAGTTTTAAGAAATTCAGTGAACTTAATATTGGACATAAAATTTTCTTTTGATTAATAGCCAGTAGAATTAAGAAAAACACATGGAATAAGGTTACCACCAAAATACTTTATTATCATCAGTATGATTATGGTGTTTTTTCAAGTTACTGATGCTAAATTATGCAATTATATATCAACTGATAATCTTTCCAAAGTATAACAACTGAGAGCGGTAAACATTCTTTTTGGCAATGTCCTAATTAAGCAGACATTTTTTGTTTAAAACTCTTTCAGGATTTTCTCAAGGAGGCTATTGATGACATGGCTGCCCGCAGTTTGCGTTGTGTTGCTATTGCATACAGATCGTATGAATTAGACAAAATTCCATCTAATGAGGAGGATTTAGCCCAATGGTCCTTACCAGAAGATGAGCTTGTTTTGCTTGCTATTGTTGGAATCAAGGTAAAATGCAAGTGTAGGTTTTCCTGTTATATTGCATTAACTTGATGTTTATCTCATTACTCATTACATCCATTTTATCTACAAATAAGTCATGGGTTCTGGTCAAAATATTCTTAGGTATATGTTTAAACCCTTATACGTGTGTCTGTGTCTATATGTTCACACACTCACTATATATGTGTGTGTGTGTGTGTGTGTCTATATATATATATATATATTAGCAACCTACACCCACTTGGTTTTGACTAAAAGCCCAAGTCTCTGCTTAACACCAATGAATGGGTATATATGTAATTTTGTTATTTTTTTTTTTAAAAAAAAAGTTTAATTCCTCCCATTACATGCGGGAAGCTTCGCATATAACCGGAAAAAAATACGGGAAGCTTCGCATGTTCCTTTTTGTTAACAGGTTGCCTGATTCATTTTTTTTATATTGTAACCTGGATCATTCTAACACAACAGTCTTCACTTTTTGTTAGCAAGTTGGCTACGAGTTGTTATTTTTTAAACGAAGTTGGCTATGAATTATGTAATGCTGAATACTACTAGAACAATTTTAGTTTTCACTTTTTTTTTTGCAGTAATTAAAATTCAGTAGTGTATAAAAAAGTCAATTGAAAGTTTGACAGTAAAAAACAATTGAAAGAAACTAAGACAAATGGAACACAGCAGTCCAAGGTCATTTGATTTGTTAACAGTCATTTTAGAATAATGAAAGTGGGTGTAGATTAGTAAAGTGGGTGTAAATAATTTAATAAAACTTATAAAAGTTAGTGTAAATAATTAAGTGGGTGTAGGTTGCTAACTTACTCCTTAATAGTTTTAGGTAGGTGTAGGTTGCTAATTGTTTTTGGGTGGGTGTAAATTAGCAGCCCCCATATATGTGTGTGTGTGTGTGTGCGCGCGCGCGTGTGCGTTTGTGTGTGTGTTAGGAACGAATATTACAGATTATGAGCTTCAGAATATTCTTTTTTGCTGAATACGAAATTGTGTATTGTGTAGAGTGGAGCTTGTTTGGTCCTTATGCTTTCAAATTAACCCTAAATAAATTCCTTCGTCTGAGTTAAAACTAATCCATGTCTTCAGGATCCTTGTCGCCCTGGTGTCAAAGATGCCGTGAGAATATGCACTAACGCTGGTGTTAAGGTAATATATGTGTCATGTTTGATGACTATAGTATTCATATTGCTTGATCAATTAGATACCTTAATATTTATATCAATGCTTCATTGGAAACCAGTAAACAACAGTATTAGAACGTGGTTTCTGACTTTATAATAGCACATGAGTGCTATTCCAAAATTTAATCAAGGCAACCCACCACATAGTACATTTATGAACTCTCAGGTACGCATGGTTACTGGAGACAACCTTCAAACTGCAAAGGCAATAGCTCTGGAGTGTGGGATACTGGCTTCAAATGAAGATGCAGTTGAGCCATGTATAATTGAAGGAAAGGTATTTCGGGAGCTATCTGAAAAAGAAAGGGAACAGGTTGCCAAGAAAATTACGGTATGCTTCGTCTTTTCTTCCATTGTGATTTCTTTTGTTCTCTGCATGAGTTGCTATTATTCGATAGAGAATGTTTATTCCTCTATTCAAAGCCTTATTCAAAGTAATGCTGTTTGTGCTAATAACTTCAATTATATTACATCCGATGTAATTTTCTAATAGTGATTTGAATAATATATATATATATATATATAGGTGATGGGCAGGTCTTCTCCTAATGACAAGCTTTTGCTCGTGCAAGCACTGCGTAAAGGAGGTGAAGTGGTTGCTGTCACAGGAGATGGCACCAATGATGCCCCTGCACTACACGAGGTTTGTCATATTCCTTGGATGCACCATCTTGACTTTTGAGGAATGAAATAACTTCAAAAAAAAAAAAAATCTTCTGAATTCTTGCGTATGAGTGAACCTGCACAGTAATCATAGATATATTCCACTGAATTGCTGATGCAGACAGCACCGTTTTGATCAGTATATAATAGAGCATCTATACTTGTTGACATGACTTCATCATAAACTTATCTCGTTAAAATATTTCTACGTGCAGACATGTATTTCTGTTTGATTTGTCCTTTGAACTGTCTGTTGCTCTTAAGTAATCATGTAGGTATGATTCTAGTTGCATTTGCAACTGTTGAATGCAAAGAAATTGCATATATGAATGTCAAGATTATAGTTATCAGCATTCAGTATCAAAAAACATTCTGGATCAAATATTGCGAATACAAGTGGAGGAAGTAGGGAGCAAATATATTGTTTCTGTAAACTATCTGTTTTTCTACCAAAATCATGACCATGCCAATAGTCGTAGGCTTTAATAAGAATGTCTTGTTCCTAGAACTATTAAGCTTATTGTGTTTGGCCAACTTATTGAAAAGCTGAAGAAGGGAGAGAAGAAGAGAAAAGGAGAGAGAATGCAAATAAGCCATCTCTGTGTGATACTGCTATTCACTTTTTAGGACATTTTTATCAGCAAAATACTTTTCCTTCCATACAAGAGTAGTAAATTCAATGTGTTTTCTTTTTGTTAGCATTTCTAGCATATAGATACTTGCAATTAATGTAGTACATATATGTACCCCTGGTTGGTGGTTTGAAAGTTTTACTCCCACCTCTTGCACCTCCATCTGCTTGATTGGGTTGTGATATTTCATTCTTCATTATCAAATTCCTGTTTACACTGAAAAAAATATCCTTTTTGTAGTTGACTTTGTGCTTTACTATTTTGTTTTGTAGGCAGATATTGGTCTTTCTATGGGCATCCAAGGAACTGAAGTTGCAAAAGAAAGCTCAGATATTATAATCTTGGATGATAACTTTGCATCAGTTGTAAAGGTAAGCATTTTGTTTATTGGCTCAACTCTCAAGATGATGATATCACCTTTTTCCAGGTTTTTGCTATGTAAATGGTTTAAGACAATACTAGAAAGTCATTACTTTTATGTTTGGCGTTGTTTTATTTTCTCCAGTTTTTATTAACATTTACATCATTTAGCCCTTTCGGCTTAAAAAATTTGGCCATGAACTTCCCATGGCCGAGAAACATTCCAATTTACCAGTTCACTGTCGTAGTGGGCATAATATGGTTTTAGCTTCAATTTGGCTTAAGGAGAAATATATTTTACCAGTTCACTAAATTGATCAATCTGTAAATTATCTAAGATGTCTGTTTCAATATTTATGTAGGTTGTCCGCTGGGGCCGCTCTGTATATGCAAATATTCAGAAATTTATCCAGTTCCAGCTTACTGTCAACGTTGCTGCTCTTGTAATAAATGTTGTGGCAGCAATAAGTTCTGGTGATGTTCCTTTAAATGCAGTACAGGTACCCCTCTTTCTTTCTTCTTGTGATTATTTTTTAGTTACACTTATGTCGATGCTCCAAAACCTGAACAGAAGGTGGAAAGTAGGTAACATGACCAATCTTTAAAGGCCACAAATTTATAGCATTGTTCAGAATCAAAACAGAATTTTTTTACTAATATCAATTGTTAACCCTAGAATTGCCTTTGCTTGCTGGTAAGGTAAGTGATAAGACAAATTGACTCTGGTTGGTGCTTTGACGGACATAAAATGTAACAAGCATAAGGTGTATAGCTAGAGTGGGTTGGGTTTGCTTCAAAGATATCCATAGTATAATAATAGGTGGCACAGTGTGTAGAAGTAGCTCTGACGTCTTATCTGTTTGGATCAAAACTCATCTTACAGAACTCTTACTGTGTTTTGGTTATAGTTCTGAATGTTTGTTGTCGACTACTTTTCTCATGCAGTTCAGGAGAAAAGGTGTTGAATTGCTGCATCCGTTAATATAATTTTGGCTTAGAAATTCAGAATGTTAATTGTTATTGGAAACCGAGACTTTTAAATTAAGTAGGGTAGAGCTGATTGAATTAATCAACAATGAAAACATATATATTGTTTTTTAACGCACCTGCTCTTGGGTGCAGCTTTTGTGGGTCAACCTCATCATGGACACACTTGGGGCCCTTGCCCTGGCTACTGAACCACCAACAGACCACCTAATGCACAGATCACCAGTTGGTCGAAGGTTTGGATTGACTTGCTTTCTCATTTGTCACTTTATTAGCTATTAATTTACAGTAACACTCTTAATTCTTAAAGCTGGGCTGGCACGTATATGTACACTCATGTACACATGGCTTATATTTGATGTGTTTTCAGTTGTGATCCTTGGTGTGTGTGTGTTTTCTCAACAAAAACTTATGGCATTGAAGAAGTTTTGAAAGATAACTCTTGCATTATATACCATTTTGCAACTAATGAACATAAATGCTAGCAAAATGTTCACTTCCCTGAACTGTTACACTTTTTCTTCCAAGAGCAGAAAAGTCAGTGGGAAAGAACCTAAGCGTGCATTGTGTAGTCTTGTGCCCTTGTATCTTGTTTAATTAAGTAAATGAGAAAGTTATGTTGTTTTTCCCTTCACATTTGAACTTTATACTCATTTTCCGAGACTCTCCGGGGTTGCGTTTTCCTCAAACATTGAGTTAAAAATGTACACTTTTAACTATGATATTTTCTTGGGCTTTCAGGGAACCTCTTATTACAAATATCATGTGGAGAAACTTGATCGTACAGGTAAAATAATTTGTTCAATGTAGATACTTCGTAAGATTAAAATGGAATTTGGAATACGACACTCTTTAAGTCCTATTGTCTAATTGTATTATTTGTCATCTCAGGCTCTTTATCAAGTTGCAGTTCTTCTAGTTCTGAACTTCTGCGGTGAAAGTATTCTACCTAAGCAAGATACTAGAGCCCATGGCTTTCAAGTGAAGAATACTTTGATATTCAATGCATTCGTCATGTGCCAAGTAAGTGGAATAGTAAATTATTGAATGTGTGGAATAGTAGATTGGTATTTTTCAACCCTTGTTTTTCCTTTTTTCCCCACATTTTGAGAGGAGAGAAGCTTTTAGGTGCAATTATACAAATACATTTGCTAGAAATTCATCCTATTCTTGAGTAAACAATTTTAAGTTTCAACTAACAGATATTCAATGAGTTCAATGCTCGGAAACCAGATGAAATGAATGTCTTCCGAGGAGTGACTAAGAACCGTCTCTTCATGGGAATTATTGGAATAACCTTTATACTTCAGGTGAATACGAAACCTTTTGTTTTTTTTCTGTTCATAAATCTTATCTTAATTACTAACATTTGCATGCTTTATCACTCTACTCCAAATTTTCAGATAGTCATCATTGAGTTCCTTGGAAAGTTCGCCTCAACAGTGAGGCTTAACTGGAAGTTGTGGCTTGTTTCTCTTATAATTGGCCTTGTCAGGTTAGTTCGCCGAACTTCATTAGCATTTAATCATGACAGTTCTGGTAATCATGCGTTCATGCTCTTGATATTATCTAGAGTTCAAGACATCTATGTCCGAGACTTGATCATGACCATTGTTTTTGCTATCTCACAGCTGGCCTCTTGCTATAGCTGGAAAGTTCATTCCAGTTCCCAAAACACCATTGTCACGTTCGTTCATGAAGCCACTTAGACGATTGAGGAGGTCTCGTTCTTCGCAATAGGAAGTCGAACATGTGCAATTCATATTAAGCTAACGCCTGACAAGTAAAATACACATAACTAGCCCCAATTGTTGAAGCTTTTCTTCTACAATATGAATACAATGTATATTCAATACTTCCCAAAGGGATTTAATCATAAAGCAATCATTATGTGATGCGGTAACCTTTACCTCTTTTCCTTTGTTATTAATATTTTTGATCAACTGTACATTGTAACATTTCCAGATATTGTTAGAATTATTTGTTTGTAAATGCTATCAAACTGAACTAGCACAAGGTTCAATTTCAACAAAAATAGGAAAGAAAGGAAAGCATTGGCATGATTTTAAATTTGCACGTTTCATTCATCACATAAACTAGCATTCCCTTCCAGTTACAAGTTGCAACATCTTTAACTACTTTTTATAAGAAGAAAATGCATGTCTGTTTATTCAAAGCCAACAATTTAACTGGTTTTTGCAATTTGTGTGAATTGTAAAAGATGTGCTATGTTAAGCTGAAATATTAAAACGTACTTCATTATAGGAGAAACTGAAAAATTCACTTTGAAACCATTTACTTATCACTTTCTATTAATTTAATGAAACAAAGAGAAAGAAAATACAAATACGTAAATCAATGCTTAAACTTTAAAAAGGCTCTCTTGTATTTAAAAAATAAAGAGAGAATTTCTTTTCCCACTTTTCTTGCTTCTTGTGCGCCCTCCATTTTTCGATTTTATCTCCGTTTGGATTATATAATCTTAGCATTTCTATTGCATTTTGGAGTATATAATCTGAAGCCTCTCAAAACTCAGAAAATCGGGTGTTTTACCATTGAATCAATCTAATCATGTTTCACAACCTTTTGGCAAATACAATCTGAATACAAATTTAACGGTCCAAATTATAAAATCTGAAATGTGTCAAATCCTTCCATAAGGTCAGTTTTAACATTGGTAGTCCTTATAGACACATTTCATATTATATAATCTGAATACGTCAAATACGTGTTCGGATGAATATATGAGATTAACAAAGCCACTCTCTCTAATAGGTACTCTTTTCTTTTGCTCCACAATGGGAGTACCTTTAAGGTATCAAGTCTTATAGAGCAAGACTCTCTCGTTGTGGATGATCAGTTGACATGTTTGTCATTGACTACTTTGTTGACATAGTTCAGTTCAGTTGTATTAGACAAGACATTTAAAATGTTTGATTAAGCATTACTTCTTGAATTTGTTAGTATAGTTTTTGAGTGTAAGGATCTTGGATTTATTGTATAGGGTAGGTAGTTATTATATCGTGTAGATATGGATATGATATCCTGTACTTTTTTTATTGATTGTTTTAAGCCTATATAAGAGATCTTGTTGTGTAATTGAGACACACGGTATTTGACATATGTGTCTCTCTTTTCTTCTCTCAAAAGTAACATTTGTCGAGTAAAATTTCCTTAGCAAATATGACCTTGAAGATGTTGAGTTCTGCATAATGATCTATGGAAAATGTGAATCATGTTGATGAAGATTATGGAAGGGCTGTAATATCCAATACTTAAAATAAAAAACTGACTTAAACATGTGTTTATTCCTTTTCTGAGGTTTAAAATTTAAATGTTTAAGAATTTTTTTTCTTTTCTTTTTCAGCATTTTGAAGACTTTGTTGTGAGACATTTTATCAGTCGTGCTCATGATATCATGGTGGCATGCAATGCATACATGGAAGGTGCTAAAATGAGGTGTTTGGTTAAAGGTAGGGGTGAACAAAAAAACCGAACCGAACTGCTAAACCGAACCAAACCAAAAAAAATTGAACCATTACTAACAGTTCTAGAACTGAACTGAAATAGTTATGTTCGGTTCGAAACAGTTTGGTTCGGTTTTACCTTCTAAAATTCGATTTTGTTTGGTTTTTTTTATATTTTTTTTCAACGGTACCAATAATAACAGTTCGGTTCAGTTCGAAATGCAAACAGTTCGGTTCAGTTCAAAATGCAAACAGTTTGGTTCAGTTCAAAATGCAAACAATTCGGTTCGGTTCAGTTATTTAAATTTATCAAACAGTTCAGTTCGCGGTTCGGTTCAGTTTTTATTCCGAATCGAACCATGCTCACCCATACATATGTCTAATAAGTGAAATTCAAATGAAATGCACCTAAAGAATAAATTGTAGTGTGTTTCTTACCACTAGCATTCTAGTAATATTGCTGGCGCCAAAGACCTTATGAAAAATATGGTGCTAGCACACAATATATGTTGGACATGTTCAGATTCTTGTAAATCTGTTCAAAGATTTATGGGGACCAAATTTTGTTCAAATACTAAATGGCAACAAATTGAGTAATGATTTTTCATTCTTAATGTTAAAAATCTGGTTCTATTAATCGAATGTAACGGCTAATTAGCATATATGTATAGTTCAATTTTATTCCAGGGTAGATAAAAAGAACACCGTCCTCTAAAATCCACTGGATAGAAAGAAAAAAAAATAAAAAATAGTTATTCGCCGTCTGTGGGAATCGAACCCACGACCACGTGGTTAAAAGCCACGCGCTCTACCAGCTGAGCTAAGACGGCTCGTTGATTAAACTCTATTGCGTTTCGATATATTCCAATTCAAATGGTTAACCTTCAAGGAATAATTAAAAAAAATCAGTTAAATCTCGTTATAATATCAACAATTTCACTACATTATGAACAATATAGGTTAAATATTTGTTTAATTGTCGTATATTTCAAAACAATTATAACTAAATACGATAAAATATAGCACTTTCATGCTAGTATATCTAATAAAACCAACAAATTTGGAAGAAAAATATCGAATTTGTTATGAATAATATTAAATATAAATGTGGATGTTCATTTTCTCTAGACTTTCTATATCCCTTAACTCTTATGAGTGAATGCTCATATTCATTGTTATTGACATTTAGTCTTATGCCTTTTTATGTACTTGTAACTTATCACATTTGTGTCCTATAAATATGACTTATATTGTAATGTAAAGAACACTCTTGGAAGGAGAATAATACAAAAGCTCTCATCTTCTCTATTTTTTATCTTATCATTTAGTTTATTTCATAACACGCTATCAGCACGAAACGTTGACCAACTGAGATTCAAAATTTTGGAGCATGTGCAAAAGAGGTTATAGGTAAATCTTATAATTATGCAACAATGAATATATTGCTTTGGATAAAAATTGTTATGGTATTTCATTGCCTCTTGCATCTTTTCTAATTATGGCTATTTTGTTAGTGTTGTTTAGTATTCCCAGTCGGCTCATTTTCACCAAGTATCAATGAAACTTAAGTGAAAAAAGACATAATGTTTACATGTGTGCCAAAATGATTTATTTTATTTTTTGAAAGAAAAATGATTATTAGATAGCTTTGCTTTTATGGTGTTGTTAGTTCATCCATAACGATTATTCGATGGCAAGCTTGTTTTACTGTGTCGTAGTTAGTTTCTCGTGAAACTAGTAGCCTTGTTATTTAGTCTTGTCGATTATGTTTCTTATTTTGCACATAAATTTTGTTTAAAAAGTTCTTTAACTTATAATTATCATATCTTTCTTTCTTTATATTTGTTAAGTTCCAGAAGAATTCAATAATGAATCATCCCTGAAGGATAGTTCAAACAATGAAGATATTTTATAATATAGTTCTTGAAGAACTATTTTTCCTTTTAATATTAAAGCATCCCTGAAATATTGCTCAAAGAAAGAATTTTTTTTTCATTGATTTGAGATATAGTTCTAAAAGAACTAAATATTTAATATCAAGCATCCTCGAAGGATAGCAAAAAGCATGATCTTCCTTGGTGTTTATAAATTTATGGTTGAAAATAAGATCTATTTTATCTTTGTATTATTTTTTTAAAAAAAAAATATTGAAGAGTTACACGTTGAGAATGTAATGTAGTTCTCGAAGAATTAATTTGTTATTTTTTAGGATCCCTGAAGATCGCTCAAATAAAGAATTTTCTTGTTCATTGTTTATGAAGATTTGGAATATAGCTCCTGAAGAACTAAAATTTAATGTTAAATCATCCTTGAAGGATTGCAAAATTGTGATTTTACTTGCTTATTGTTCATAGAGGTTTGTGGGGTTCTTGACCACAATTCAAATATATACGATCTATTTGATCGGAGTATAAATTCTATGAAAGAATTAAAGGAAAAAAATAAATTATTTATGCCTCTTGAATGTGCTCCTGAAGTAGCAAAATTGAGAAAATAATATCAAGAAAATTTTAAAAGATAAATCACATTTGTGATTGAACATAAGAGTAGTTATTGATTGAAAAGATGAAGTCTCACATGATAAATTAAACTTTATTTCTAGATTGAATCATCTATACTAGTTGTTTTGAATAATTTGAGCTACGCATTTTTATTTATTTTTTGGGTAGAATGCTCCACATAATTGTTTTTCTAATGAAATAGTAGGTTGTGTTTATGAATTTGATATTATTGCTACTTTTGAAACGATTAAGATTTACAAACTATATTGTTTTGAAATGAGAATTTGTTAGTTTACTGAATAACTATAAATCATATTTGTACTATGGATTCATTCTAAAAAGTATGTCTATGTTATTTCGAGGTTTCGTTCAAATATTGCTTCTAGAACTTGGACTCACTAAGGAGTACAATAGTTGTATATATATATTGTTGGAGATTGTTTGTAAATAAATGATTTCTTATGTAAAAGACTATAAAAAATTGGATGAGTGATAGAAAGAACCTAGTTTTATTATTATATTTGGCATTGCAAAAATTATTAAAGGCTCCAGAAGAGTTAATATATTGTTATAGAATTACACATTGAGAATGCATTATATTCATCTAGGTCTCATAGAAATTTATTATCCTTCTAAATGAATATCATATTGAAATAAGAAATAAAGGAGATGTTGAATATATCTATATTACGAGACATGTTTTGGATAGAAATAAGTGTAGATAAAAAATTACATGTCTTCATATGGATTGACTACACTTATATTAGTGCAATTGAAGCACATATTATTGTAAAATTGAAATTTACATATCATATTAAATGTATTGTTGACAAGACCGGTTGGGTTATCCCGGATCTATTATGATGCGAAAATAGTTAAAAATTTATATGGACATGCATTGAAGAACCAGAAGATTCTACAAACCATTAATGTTTGTGTGTTATTACTTTCCAAAGTAAGTTGACATTCTGAGAAAATAAGTCTCTTATATATATTAGGTGATATTTGTGGATGAATACACCGATGATGTGAATCATTTTGATACCTTATAACTTGATTTAATACATCGACTAAATGATCACATATATGTTTATTGTCAACTCACAACCAGAAGTTTGTGAGATTGGTTTCTTAACAAATTTGACTAAGAGCTCATTTTTTTTTTGGAGTTTTCAGAAAGCATTTAATAAGTATCATTTCTCAATTTAAATTGATATTGAACATCGTGTAGTATATGTTCATAAAAAAATGGTCTTGAAGGTTCATTCTTTAGACGTCTAAAGGTGTAAGTCCTCCCCTTAATTTATAATTTATTTTAGGTTAACAACCAAATATTTTTCATCTAAGTGAATTTTTGGATGTGTTGTGTGTATCACAATTGCTCTAAAATAATGCACTAAGATAAATATTGAAAAAATATTGGGAAAGTATATTTGATATGAATCCCCCGCTATTATAAATTGTATTGAGTCAACTTCAGTAGGTTGATTATCGATTGATGGATTAGTTTTCCTAATATTAGGGGGAGAGAATAAACAGCTGAAAATGTGAACCCGAAGTTCAATTGAATTATTTGAACGGAAATATTATTATCCCATCTTGATTTTCAAAATATCACCCATTTGCAAAGTTAAACAAATAAAATAGCAGCTGCTAATGCTCCAAACAAAATAGATGTCCTTGTAGGATAATCTAATACTGCAAATGAGTCTCAATCATACATCAAGCATGATAAACCAATCGGTTCCAAATATAAAAATCCTCAAATAAGAAAAGGAGCCAAAATGAAAGATAACCCAAATGAGGATATAGAAACTCTAAAAGAGTCGTCTAACATAATGGATTTTTCAGTTCCAGAAGAACTCATCAGGTACCTGAAATTTATGAAATATCAAAAAATTATGTCATGAATGAAAGATCTTAATGAAATGAGATGGAACCGAAATAAAAGTCAATGTTGACGATATTTTACATAAAATATTGCGCTATATGTGAAAAATGATAATGAGGATCATGAATTAAAGTCTATTAGGATTATAGACAATACAATGATTAACTTAATGAAAAGATGCATTTTTTGCAAAATTAAACTAGTTTTGCAAAGCGAATCGTTTTTGGACCAGTAGTCCATACATATGAATATGTGAAAATAAATGAGAATCATGAAATATGTATATAAAGTTTGGCTTATGGTTCAAGAGTATGGGTGTAAATTTACTATTAATTTTGAAGAGACGTATTCACCTGAAGTGAATTCGAGTACATTATCATACTTGATTAAGGCCAACACCATATATATGAAGGAAGTGTTACATGACTAACTTGTTATTTTTATATAAAATTCCCTTAAGGAATTAATTTTATCAAGGCATGCAATTTATATTCTCGAAGAGAATACTTAATCAACTTGATATATAGAAACAATTGTATAATATTCTTATTTTCTAAAAGAGTGATATAAAAATGATATTGTTTGTCCATTTCGAAATAAATCTGAAAACTCTTGAAGAGATTTTGAAAGTAGGTTTCTTAAAAAAAGAAATTGAGATGAAATGTGTAGGAAGAGTAAATATTTATTTGAGATTACAAGTTAATAACACTTTTGTGAATCATGAGGCTTATATAGAAAGGTGCTAAAATGGTTATATGTGGAAAAATCACATTTGTTATGCATTCAGATGATTATAAAGTCACTAGACGTAGACAAAGATCGTTTGAGAATTTGAGTAATTAATGAAGAACTAATTGGTCCTAAAGTACCATATTTTATTTCAGTTAAGGGACACTAATGTACCTTGATAATTATTCATGTTATCGTATACTATTTGTTATTTTAGAAATGCAAGTTATTTGTATGATCTTCAACATTAATGTGTTTGATTGAGGTCTATGATTGAACAAATATAAGAAACTCGTGACTTGTCTTCCAGAGGAACGAAAGTAACTCCTTTATGAATATAATACCATGTGAATTGCTTGATTAAAAGGATGGTACATTAATGAAGATAGAACAATGACATATTTCTCAAATTTCTTTTTCACATATGAACTTCAGAAGAGTGATGATCTAAACATTCAACAAATTTGCTCGTGTGATAATCTTGAATACTTTTTACAAATTAACTCTCAAGTAAAACTTTTGAGCAACTGATATGAAAGATTGGTCTTCATCCTCTTAGAGATGGTTGTTTGGTTGAGGGAGAGAAATAAATATATCTTGCACTCTTTTTCCCTTCACCATGGTTTTGTCCCTCTGGGTTTTCCTGGTAAGGTTTTTAACGATGCAGATATATCGGATGTTGTACTCTTTTTCCTTCACTAGGATTTTTTCCTACAAGGTTTTTTCTTAGTAAGGTTTTAACGAGGCACATCCTTCATGGACATCAAAGGGGGAGTGTTATGAATAAATTAAATATAAATGTGAATGCCTATTTTCTCTAGACTTTCTATATCCATTAACTCTTATGAGTGAATGCTCATATTCATTGTTATTGGCATTTAGACTTATGTCTTTTCATGTACTTGTAACTTATCACATTTGTGTCCTATAAATATGACTTATATTGTAGTGTAAAGAACACTCTTGGAAGAAGAATAATACAAAAGTTTTCATCTTCTCTATTTTTGATCTTATCATTTAGTTTATTTTATAACAGAATTTGACTAATAGAAAAATGTAAAGGTCCACAAAGTTAAATAATATACATTATTTTTTTGTGAAGAAATATATACAGTAAAAGAATAACAAAGTTTCATGTCATTATTCAAAAACAAAAAAAACAAAGTTTTATGTTCAAAACAAAAAGTTTAGAACAAGTGGTTGGTGTGTTGAGTGTGTAATAAACTTTGGAGTTTCAAATTTAATTCTTAATGATAAAAGAAAAGAGAATATGAAATAGAAGACTTGTTTCGTTTCGCATTCATGCATACCTTGTGTATGGACTATGGTTGAAAGAAATTTAATAATAAAATAGAAAATTTGAGAAAAAAAAGAAATAAATCCAGCCTTATACAATGAAAATTTCAGAGGAAGCATTCAATTCAAATATTAACAATTAACATTGGCCATTGAAAAAAATACTTGAAAGACTAAAACAAGAATTATGTCTTAAAATTGACATTACTTTTTTTTTTTCTAATGTTTAATGAACTCCAACAAAAAAAACCGGAAGTTAACACCAAAAAAGTCGCAACATCAAAATGAATTAAAGTAAGTATCATCCTCAATTTGTTTGTATTCACGCTTTTTGCACTTTTTCCGGAGACAATTCTATTTGAAGGAGATGAACAACACATAAAAAAAACTTCTCATAGGATTTATATTTTACAATGATCCAATCAAATACACTCTCTAAGTCAACCCCATTGGGATGGATGTTTGTCTATAAAAACATGCAATAAATAGCCAAAGTCAATGAATGCAGTATCAATTGTTTCACTCATTAAGAACAAGAATTATGGGGCAGCCATAATTTTACAAGCCAAATAGAAAGCCCTGTGTAAATACATGTTAAATGACAAAATTTCAATCTAGTGAACACTTGACTCTCCCTTTTTGCTGAAAATTTCATAAAAATCTGCAAACAAAAGACCTTAGGCCCTAAAAACACTGAAACTCTTGGCTGCATTGTTACATTGACAAACATCAAACTACTAACAATAACAAGAATATGCAAAGTGGTTTTTCTTGGAGATATAAGGGGATAAGAAGCTTGAGGTTGAAGCCGATGAATCCGAAATTACAGCTGGAACCAATATTTGTGTTTTACCAGAACCAATCCTCTTACCAGCTACGTTCGCATACAATAGACCCGAAATTGCTGGTACAAAAACATCACTCTCGGTACTAATATAAAAGTCAATCACATTCTCCAATTCAGAATCTTTAGAATCTAGGAACTTGGTCTTCTTATCCGCTGGCATGATTGATTCCTGCAACATTTTTAAGAGGAAATGAGAGATATATTACACTTTTAGTATGAAAGATTGTAGACTATTCCAATGTGAAAAGAAAGAAAGTATGTGTGTGGGACTTTGATTGCCTGCAATCACAAACTCACACCACAGTCGGTACACCAGTGATCAATGGATGAGATCAGATGGTCCAGAAAGTAAGCAAATTTTGATTTTTATTAAACTCTAAAATGCTAAGCTTGAAATATGAATCGTCTTATCTCGATCCTACGACCATCGATTTGCTAACTGTGCGAATGGGTGGGATTGTAACTGCAGGCTATCCAAACCCATGTGTGTGTTTGTGTGCTCGTGTGTGTGAGACAGAGATGAAGAAATAAGAGTAAAGAGCTCACCTTCGTGTAAGTTTTAGGATACAGGTCCTTAAGAGAATCAAGGCTATCATCCCACCTTGATTGTGTCAAATAAATTGTGGTATCCTTATCAATACCAATCTTCCTCAAAAACACTGCAATCTCTTGTGCATTGAAACATGTTTTCTCTCCATCATTATCATCATTTCCTTGGCAACCTTTCTTGTTCAACATCTCAACTCTCAAATCCACAGCTATAAATTGACCATCTGATTTTCGGCTTAAAGTTCTAAGTCTTTCAACCATTGAGTCAACAAGGTCACGTATCTCCGGCTGCAACTCCAAACTTCCATACATTGCCAAGCATGCAATGGAATCAGTGTCACCTTTTTTCCCCGACTTTCTCATGTTTATTGAAGGAAAGTAAGTCGCTAGCCTTACGTTTCCCTTTGATCTATAAATTGGTTCGACGTGTCGAGCTATGTAATCTTCGGTAACCCGGTTAGGGACCTTCACAGCAGCAATTTTTTTAGTTGTTACATGAGAAGGAAGATCTTTTACTACTTTGACCACTCCTTCCATGCTTTTCATGAACACGTCAACATCATAAATGTCCTCAAAGTTCCTGAGACATTAATTATATTAGACACACACCAGTACTCCCACCAGAATGAAATATAAGCAAAATTTTACCAAATTACTGATCATGAATATGACATTCCTTTACACACTGAATCTTATATGGTCGTAACTAACCTCTTGTCACCAGGTTGGCTTCCTCTGATGTCAGGGATCACAAGCGATGCCCCAAGACTTCTAGCCACAATTACTGCATCTGCTATCTGGACATGAAGCATATTGGTGATGAAAGAAGATCAGGGAAATAGAAAATGAAGGAAAGTATAACAAAAAGAGAATGGAAATAGCTTCAAATTTTACAACACTGCACTGGCTAAAGGAGCACATCACACTCATATATGTAATATCCTAGCGATGAAAATTAGCAGTCTTATCATAACCATCATTGGTAGCATATCATAACTACTACTACTAAGTTTGTGTTTGGTTCTGTGGTGACAAAAATTGAGTTTGAATGAATTGATTTTGTAGAGCTGATTCCACCTAAAATTGTGTTCAATGTAAAGTGATTTATAGATTCATATAGAAGTGGGTTGAACAATAAATTTGAGGCTAAAAATCAACAGTAGAAGCAAAAAAAGCTTCAAAATTTGGCTTCAACTTTATACCAATTTTGGAGGCAAAATCAGTTCTACTTGAAAACGTCCAAACATACACCTAAAATATACAATAATGACACCATTTCTTTTGGTGGGGAAGAAGGAAATTATCTAAGGGAAAATATCTTTGGTGTTTGAGAAACAGCCGCAATATCTTACATCACTAATACCAACAAAAATCCTCATTTTGATAAGTCAATCACAATGATTGAATCGTTTACCTGAGATAGGTGGTACTCTGGACCATTGGTTAATGAAAAGGTAACAAACCCATCCGTCTGCTCCACTTCGTCTGCCAACCATTGACAAAATATGAATTAATATTGAAAGAAAAATCGAGGCACACCCATATGACTAGTACACACTTAAGTTCCTAGAATATTTGTAAAACTTGAAATTGAATTTTACCTCCAGATGGCTTAACCCAGCACGGTTTCAACTCGTCAGTATCTCCCTTCCAAAGCCCTATATTCTTTCTTACATGTGTAGTATCCATCTTTACATTTTCATAGGTAACATCATCTGTTGATCCTGGAAATTTATTATCCTTGTAAAGCAAAAACAAATGAAATTAATAATTGAAATTTTTAACAAAAAACTAGAAGACTAATAAAAACAAATCTGGATCAGAAAAGCACATGCATCTGTATTGATAGAAAGTCGAGAGAAAATACGAAGAGAAAGCTAAAAACAGAAGAAAAAATGAGTTTGTGATTTTCCTATTAATCTAATATCTATCTTAGGTTGATTAATATGTTCAGCAGCTCCATGGTTCCATTAAAACAGTGTTTTATTTCAAAGGACAGCAACAACAATCTATTTTTATAGGCGAGGGGAAATTTGTTCGTAGCAGGGATCGAACCATGGACTCACCCGGCATCCCAACTCATACCACTGAGCTACACCTTGGGGACACAAGGACAAACAATTGACAGCTAAAGAACTAAAACACTAGATTTTCTCACCAAATCAGAAGCATTTTCTTGTCCGAAAAAATTCAGACATAGAGCATTATTACATGTCTTCACACAAATCAATCAATAATTTCAAAACAATTATAGAGTGTAGGAATCATAACCTATCACTATCCAAATTATATAAGCTATAGCACTACTCATATATGCTTTCTAATCACCATTTCAATGAAAAATCAACATCTACCACAAACAATTAATATCTCATAGTTTATAAACTAAGGATCTAGCATCTCTACAAGCTTCAAGATGCATACACAAAAAAATATGGTTTTTTCATTGACCCTCTAAAGTTAAAATTCATTTCATTTTCAATAAAATTTATATAGAAATTCAGATCCCCTAAAATTAACTCTTGTAAGTAAACTTTGTTCATAACAAAAAAAAAAGGAAAGTGATAAAAAAAAGAAAGTAAGAAGACCCTTTAAGAGATTTATATAGACAGCATCAAAATTATTCATTAAAACAAAGAAAAAAAGTGAAAAATTGAAACTTTAGATAAAATGAAAAATGGGTCTTACTTGAACAGAATCAAAATGGTCTCTTTTAATCATATGGATAAGCATAACAAACATAGTGAGTGTGAGGATACCAGCAACTATTTGTCTCAAATCAAAACCCATTTTCTTCTTTTGGTAATAAGAATCAGAGAAAACTGAGAGAAAGAAGAAAAAAAAAACTATTGAGTTAAACACAGAAGAAGAAAAAGAAGAGAAGGTTGAAAGAGAAGATGAGAGACAAACCAATCTAATATAGTGAGACAGTGAAGCACCGACACTTTCACTGACAATAATGTTCTTCCTAATATCCTACCTGGACTTTTTTTCTTTGTTTTTCTACTCTACTTTTTCATTGTAATAAATTCAAGGAGTAATCTTCTCATTCAATCTTGGAAAATGATATTTCTCATTTATTATTGGAAAATGATTAGTAATTTAATTAATTAATACTAATTATAGTAAAATTTTGATTTCAAAATATTTTTTAAAGGTTTGATTTTAAATAGTAAGGGTTTATTTGTTGACCATGCCGATTATAAGGAGAAAGTCAAATATCATTTTTGGTCATTTAAGTTTTTTACTCCCTCCGTTTCAAAATACATGTCCTTTTTAGAGAAATTTTTTGTTTCAAAATACATGTCCATTTGATAGTTTAAGAATGCATTTTGTCTATTTTACTCTTGCCTACCAATTAATTGGATTCTAGATTTTCTCTACAATAATTATTTTCTACTAATAAATGTTGACCCAATTTTAAGTGGATTTACTCATGCACTCTTCCAAGAAATGACTATTGAACTCTCCGAAGAAAAGACCAAGGGTGTTTAAATGATGAACTAATTTGTTTAATTAATTTTAGTATTGGTATTGAGAGTAATTATGAGATGGGGTAAATAAATGTAAAATGGAGGAAATCAAAGACAAGGGTATAATAGGAACTTTTGTGTCAAACTAGCTTGTCCTTGGTTACTGCAATTTCTCTAAAATGAACATGTATTTTGAAACGGAGGGAGTAAGTTTTAAAGAGGTCTTTAAGTTGTTAATTTAATGCACCTATTTGAAATTTTTAAGTTTTTAAGTTTCAAATAAGCCCTTAAAAGGGTAACGGTGTAATATATTAACAACTTAAAAGACTTATTTGAAACTTAAGAACTTAAAGGACTAATTTGACATTTTTGTCAAACTTAAAGGATCAAAAGAGGTATTTGGCCTAAGGAGAATTAGTAATTTTGAATTCATGTTTAAGATAAGTTAAATCTAGTTAAGAATTGTTTCAGCTATGAATTAAACTCATGTTTTTTTAAAATATTGGTGTTTTAGTGAAACTCATTAATCATTGATTTCATTCTTTGGTTAAAATTTATTATATTGATCCGAGTAAAATAGTTTTTTTTTTTAAGTAAAGTACTTGGTTCGAGATTTATATATAAAAAAAATGCGGCTGGAATGGAGGGTGTAGTGTATTTTTATGAGTAGTACACTTTTTAAAAAGATATTGACTAAAAAGATAAACATGACATAAAATTTTTCTACTTTTTCATAAATCATTCATAAAACTTAAAAAAAATTTATAAAATCTTCATGAATGTTAGTAGTATTTTGAAGTTTCTCCTAATTGACTTTATTTTTTTCTTGCAAGGTCTCCTATTTGACATTTATTAATAGTGTTAAATGCTTCCTTAAAAAGAAAAATAGTGTTAAATGCTTTCGGTTACTTAAAAAAGTAGTTTTATTTGACTTCTTCCTTAGAAAATGTTTTCAAAGTAATTTTTTGAATTGAATATTTTTATTTTATTAAATATTTATGCAAAATAAAAAATAGTCCCATTCCTCCTTAAAAAAAAAAAGAATAGTATCATTAATAAAGGTTTTTTTAGGGGGGTGGGGGTGGTGTCATACTCATTAATAAAGGTTTACTTAGTTCCTTAAAAAAAAAAGGTTTACTTAGTAAAAAAAGTTAATTACAGTAAGGTTTACTTTTTCTGGACGCATTCTACAATATATACCTATATATAAATCAGAAAATTACAGTACTTTTTTGGGATTTTTTTTTACCAATTATGATAAAAAAATATTAAAATTTCTTAATATGTGTAAAATACTTTTAAAATGACAAAAGATCAAATGAGTTATCTCAAGTCATAAAAGGTTTGTTTATTAGAGATTAAAATAAAAGCGATTTTAACATAAAATAATTTATAGATTATTTTTTAGAGATTTTGGGCCCGTTTTTTTTTTTGAAAGAAGAGATTTTGGGCCCGTTTGTTATAAATTTTTTTAAAATAGATTTTTGTAGTGTAATATGTTTTTGTTATAATTTTTTTTACAAAGAAATTTTCAAGGAGAACTTCAAATGAAAAAATTTGTTTGAATAGCTTATCTTAAATGTCATGGTAAGTTCATCATTTTGTTATAATTTTTTTTATACTGAAATTATAACATCATAATTCCCGACGATAATTATTAAATAATAATAATATATTTAATAAAGAGGATGTTACAAAACTCAACAATTTATCGCATATAACATAAACATTTCCTTTAAATAATAATTTCAACAGTGGAAAACAATTCAATGATCGTATTAATAAAATTGTTCATGTTATTCAACATCATAAAGGGAAATAACAATAGTGCCAAGATTCAACCCAAAGACAAATAAAAATCATCGTCAACCTCAACTCTGGTGTTACAAGAATCAGAGCTCATAGCGACTACTTGCTTAAACATCTAAATAAATAAAGAAGGGAAACGAAGTGCCCTTTCATCTCCACCTTAGGAATCGTCCTGCGCTTAATCTTCTTCAACCTGAGTGTCTGT
Organism: Medicago ruthenica; assembly: GCA_018208015.1. Taxonomy (NCBI): domain Eukaryota; kingdom Viridiplantae; phylum Streptophyta; class Magnoliopsida; order Fabales; family Fabaceae; genus Medicago; species Medicago ruthenica. The sequence continues at coordinate 218,637 of WNNG01000304.1, read as the reverse complement.
ACCCCATGAGTACAGTCACCACGATAACACAACAACAAGAAAGTGGTGAGAAATCCTGTCATAACATATGATTAGGAAAAACACGCACAATCATTAAAATAAAGATATTTGATAATATTATGTTGTCGTAAGAACATTCACCAATATTTTATTCTCAACAGAACACACATTTCATCATCACACACTATTTCTGAATTAAGCATCAAGTACAAATATCGTCTTTTAAATGCATATGGACCCACCATATGACATGTATGAATGTGGTACCACACCTACTCATCGTTTTTGCCAGATTTGTGTTACTGGACTTTACTCATCATCATCATCTCATCATTTCCCTAGATTTAACTCTATACGCATGCATGAAGATAGACTTGACAAGTAACATATAGCTTCACATCATCAACAATTCACATATTAATGTAAGACTCTCCCTATTATGCACAACATCAAGACAAACTCATCAACGTCATTTCTCCTCGTCATCATAGGTTAACATTATCATTATAATATAAACATCATCATTCTCATCATCAATATAATGTAAACATCATTATCATCTCCATAATTTACACGTCTTCTTTCACATCATCGATATGTAATAGACAACGTCATTAGCAACATCATTATACATAACATCTTCATTACTTAACATCTCCTATCTTATTCTACTACTCACTTCTCTCTTTAAATCGTCTCATGCTCACTTAAACTTTCCCTCGTATTGTTTCCATCATGGGTTTAAGGAACTACTCTTATGACACTTAATTAGACTCCCTTCATTTAGATTTATTGGTTTGGGACCTTATTATACATCTTACGAACCATTTGGAGGCATGACAATGGGTCAAAAATTGGTCTAAGTCCACACTGCATCGTGGCACGTTTTGACAACATGATTTTCGTTGCTGGAAAAATGGTGACAAGTTGAACTTTCATCGTGGCACGATTTGACATTTCAAGAACCCAGAAAACAGCGTTTTTACCCTCGAGTTTGCTTCTAATTTGGCTAAAAATCCATGTTTCCGACCCCTTATGACCCCAAATTGATAGGAAACATTACCTAGGGTTACCTTATCATTCAAACACTAACTTTTCACATCATCCCTTACTTACAACAATCTTACACATGTTTAATTCTCTAATCAAAACCTTGCCATTTGTTTTCACAATTCTAATCTTCCTGCAACATCAATTCTTATTACGTCTGTGCTTCATCGTAATTTTCATCATAACAATAATTTTAAAATTAAACAACCATCATCGTTAAGATTAAAACACCCTAAAAAGAAATGATTCTCCCCCTTACCTCGAATCCTCCGAAAATTCTGGTTTTTGGCTTGACCTTGTTACACTAGGGTTTCTCCTCATCTGCTTTTCTTTCTTTTCCATGTTCAGCAAAAACTGACTATTCTAACTCTTAAGGTTCTATTTATATTCGGGTCAGCCACTCGTTATAATCTGTTTCTCCGCTATTCACTATTCTTTCACTTCCCCCCTCCCCCACTTATTTAAAACTTATGTTTTACACCTCCCACTCTCTATTATTTTATTTAAACTTCTCATAACATTTTCCATTCATCATCATAATCCTATCTTTTTCATCGACATTAAATAACACTCAAGCAAAATTAATCATCATCATCATAATAATAAAAACTTCACCTAATAAACTTCATTGAATTAATTAGAATAGAAAATAGGGGTGTTACAAAAATCATTTTTGAAAGATGTCATTTTTAAAAAATATGTAATTTTTACTATGTAAAATCTCAAACAATGAATATTTTAAGTTAGTGAATGTCAAAATCTCTTTTTTAACTTATACCAAATGAGTTTGAAATAACTTCTACTATTTTAGAGTAAATTTCCAAAAAAATCCATTTTAAGAAATACAAAGAAAAATCCAATTTTAAAATCTAAAACAAACGAGCCCATTATGAAAAAAATCAGAATCTATTTTGCGTTTGTTTACCGTAATAAAAATCATTTTTTTAAAAAGTAATTTAGTTTGTTTGGATACAACTATATAAAAGGGATTTTTTGTTATAAAATTAGTTCAATCTTTTGACTCATATCTTCTCATTTGAAGTTGTCTTTATATTATCATTTTAAAAAAAAAGTTGTAATCAAAGTGCCTCAAAAGCACAAGGTGTGCCATAGAGACTACCAAAGTTTACAAAACAAACCAAATCAAAAGAAAACAAGCTTAACCTTTGCCCAAACAAACAAGGGGGCAAGTCCACCATCTGGCCAAAAACAAAAGCAACATTGACTGCCTTTAACCCACCAAAAAGAATGATATTTAACACTATCTAGCAATTGATCAATAGATTTTTCTTTTTGATTGAAAATGTGGTTATTTCTTTCGCTACACAAGACTCAAACACACGCAAGCGACACTAGTTTATTTCTTAAAAAAACTATAACAAAAACGGGCTCACATCACATATATTTTTTTTAGGAAACAAACAAGCTCAAATAGTAAAAGGGTTTTTCTAACAAAGTGTCATTAAGATGCTTGTTAAGGATTTAAAAATAGAAACAATTGATAATTTTCATGTATAAAAAGTTATTTTTTGATGTTTTAATGTGTTGAATACACAAATCCCGAGATATAATTTGTATTTTAAACTTCTTATCATGTGTCTTTCCCATTTTTCTTTAGGGAAGTAGTATAGCAATTTGTTATTAGAACCGAAATGGAATCCTACCTCAAAATAAAATCATTAACGTACGAAAATTATTTATTTTAATACACTTAGAACATCTACAATAAAGCATTCCATACTTGGTGTTTAAATAGGTCCCTTACGTACACATTATTCATTTTATAGTAATACTTAATAATCATCAATTTTCTCCAATTAAGCACCTCAAAAGAAATTATTAATTAGGTCGCACAGATAATTCTATATCATTTTATTGCAATAAAATTTATTTACTTCATTGTGATTTATTTCCATAGCCGCCCTTCTCCACACACCCAAATATTAGACTCCACAATGGCAGGTAAAGCACCCACACAATTGTAAATGGTTTTAGGAAAATGCTAACGAATGCTCTAATGTCACTCTTTAACAACCTTAAATAGTAAGTTTTGTAAGTTTTTATAGAAATTGATGAATTCAATGCATTGAAATTGAATTATTTAACTTTTTCAATAAACGTTAAAGAGTGTTCTTAAGACACTCTTTAACAAGACCCGTGATTTTATGGTTTGTTAACAAAAATCTTAATCGTAGTTAATGCCAACCAAAAGCTGATGAGTTAATTATTGATTATTGATTAATTTAAAGCTGATGAAGTGCTTGTCTGATTAGGGATTGAATCGTGATTAGTTAATTATTGAAATCGGAAAGTTATAATACAGTAATTTATTTTTTTTATAGTGGTAACTTTTAAAATTAGAAATTCATTTCTAATAGAAGCTATTGCCTATTGATAGTATTTTTCAATCAATATATCCCAAACAAAGACAAAAGGAAATGAATCTAATGGATTACATTAAGTTAAAGATTTGGACAACACGTTGAGAAGGAGCCGTTGGAAACAACAAATGGGGTCATTCTATATTGTTGTTGATCATTTGTAAGCACGAGATCCGAAACCAATGGCCACAGAAGGAAAATAATTTACTTCATTATCAATATCAACTTGAATAGAACAAATTCCTTTTGATAAAAATATCTTACCTCATCGAAGTTACTCCTAAAGTGGTCCAATATTTTGCAAAACTACACTCAATACACTTACTCATACATGTTTTTATCTATAGCAAGTACCACTACAAAAGTCAAATACACAAATGATAACAAGTTCAGCTAGAAAAGTCATATACACAAATGTGAGGTTTTAGATTCGAATCCGATTAACCACCAAAAACATTTAACATATCTCTAACAATCTTGTGATTGCGTTATTATAAATAGCTGCAAATCGCATTAAGGATATTAATTTGAGAAATTATTATTTTTGTTTGAGCTATGAAGCACATATTTAGACATGGACACCAGATACAAAAGCGTCAACATCAATAATAATTTGAGAGAATAAATAACTAATGTGATAAGATAAGTTGATGTTGAACACGATATATATTCGATACTGAAACATGTTTAATCTGAAGAGTATTTATGTTTGATAGTGTTTGATTCATACATTTTTTTAGGGGAGTGTTTGATTCATGCATAAAAAGCAAGAAAATTGTTAATTAATTAGTCAATTATGTGCATAATAGAATAAAAACAGGGATATAGAAAAGTTGCATTCAGTATTAGGTACATGTCTCCATCTAACAAAGGAGTAGCAACCTTTCATATCGAAATAAAGATTGACCATAGCTAGTCAAGTTGAAATAAGGATTTATCCAACTAATCCGCCTCAATCAAAGAGTGGCTTATTTCCAAAGCCCCTCCGCTAAACCCTCCTTCTCATGTCATCAATCATATATCATGTGTGCATATATAGTTTCAAAAGTCCAACCAACTTTTCATATTAAAAATCAAATTCATAATAATCATACAGAACGTTGAATGTTATTAATACCGAAAATGATTCTTTAACACACCTGACACATGCTATATTACTCTCAATTATTTATCATCAATAATATGATCGAGATAGATAAGGAATAATAAAATAATAGTAGTTTTTTTTCTCGAAATAATAATAATAAAAATAAGTTTTTTAAACCGGATATCTTCACATGCAATCGTAAAGATTAAACCCTTGAGTCTTTTGGAATTCAACTCGGTGGTAAACTCTCTCTAAGAAGTTTTAATGTTACTGCATACCTAGGTTTGAGTTCAAAACCGAGATCATGATTAAACCGAGATCATGATTTAAGTGTTTATGTATAACATAATGGTTTAGCTACACTTTTGATCGCTTCTTTTAACAGACTTGTGAAAATAGCCCGTTCTTCAAAATCAAACTTTTTGATCCTCAAGTATCATTTGGTGGTGTTATAGTGGAGTACAAGGATTGACATTTTCGGGAAATGGGTCTATTCAATTAGATGCTTTTCTAAAACCAAATCATAGTGTAGCCACTGCTTACTCCTTTTTATCGCTTCCGCCCAACCCTGGAATTGAATGTTATTGTCCGTGTTTGCATTTTTGTGTTGCTGGTGTTTAGCGATTCATTTAGTTCGTGTTTGAGTTTTCAATTTCGTTCACAACGTTCATCGTCGAGCATGTCAAATAAGCTTAAGTTCAAGTTGGGAGTTCTGCAGTGGTGACTAATTCCAACTTGTCAAACTTCAAGAATCCTTATAAGAGATGTGACATATATATACTTTACCTTAAAGTTTTTATGGAGATGTAGTTAGTGGACCAATTATAAAGACATTTTTTAAGGTAAAGAAACAAAAAATCGTAAAACTTATAAATTAAATTTAAGCGTTAAATATATTTAATCTTTATAAAATTACGTTTTTTTTTAAGTTTAGTCGCTACATAGTTTTTATTCGGTTTGTGTTCATACTTTTATTAACTTATAAACGAGTGTTTTTAGTCGCATATTTGATCTCTATTAAAGCAAAATAAAGGCTAAAATTGATCAAAGATTTTGATAGGACTAAACTTTAAAATCATAAATTTCATAGAGACTAAAAAATATATTTAACTCTAAACTTAATTTATAGATATATTAATCAATATGATAGTAGCTTTTAAAAAATATGTATTCAATAGAGTGCTATTGAATGAGTCTAACTTTAGTTTAGCTCTTCATGTGTAATTTGATCACTTCTATTTTTTTTATATATTGCAATTTGATCACTTATATTTATGTGTGAGAGAGAGATATGCATGCTCCAAAATGATAGATCCAAGAAGGGATTATACTATTTAAGTCAAAAGGAAAAATGGGATTGGGATTATATTATTAATTGAGACAATAACAAGCAACATGTGTAGCATGGTTTTGATCTAAAAAAAAACATGTGTAGCATGGTAGTTTTTTTTTTTTTGAAGGAGTGTAGCATGGTAGTTGTCATTTGTTTATGTGACTAAGAGAAACAAACAAAGAAAACAGGTAACCCATTTGGTATCCTTAACGTGATTTGTAGAAAAAACAAAACCAGAAAGGTAGGAAACCAGTAATAATAAGTACAGACAACAATGGCTATGACGTAGAAAGTGGTAAAGTTAAAGGGTGTGTTTAAAATTTGAATAACTTTTTTTGAAACATGTTTTAATTTATTTATGAAAAATATACTAAAATTATATTTTTAAAACGAGTTTTAACTTGCCTAAAAATTAACCAATTTGAGTTGATTTGATTGTGTTGGTTTGAGACACATGACCCCTTTCTCTACAAGTATTATGACCCCTTTCTCTACGAACATGGTGCACATAAAAGACTAATTTTGATCTTGTAACAAAACACCAAAAAAAGAATAATTTATGGACCCAAATCATACGAATTTTTATTAAAAAAATCACTATCACATGACCAAGGAATGCAGTGCAAATATATATAGCAGGATCTTCATTGGATATTTTAATTGTAATTTCTGTACAATGTGCTATAGTCAGTTAAAAGAATTATTATAACGTGTACTTTAAGAAAGCCACGGACCAATGTCACTCATTTCTCGTTCTCTAGTGGCTCATTATTATTGTGTATGATCAGATCTATGATGATGATAATAATTATGATCCATTCATCTATTATTTTCCCACAAGAAAATTACACTTCTCATTTAAAAAATTGTTCATTTACTACATCAGCGACAATTAAATGTCGCTCAACATTTTTCAACGACTATTATCATTTTTAAGATCGGTTGAACCACCTTAAAAATTGATTGAATTGGTCTTAAAAGTGCCAGCGAGAGTTAATTACCATTAAAAAATATCAAACGATTCCGCTGATATAAAAATTTTCTTCCCACAAACCCCTCTCACATTGTTATACCAATGCTAGCCCGTGATTTCCTGAACTCAACCGAGGGAATGGATTGAATTAAAATATAAATTATATTTTTTTTAACTCCTCGTAATTAGTTTTTTTTTGGCATTTCATCTCTTTTGACAGTAATCTCCCATTTGTATATGTTATAATTTTATTATTAATAGAAGGAATGAAAATAAGCTTATAATGTGTTGAATTGACTGAAAAGTATTTTTATATAATACAAAGAGCTAAATAACTTCTATATATCTAACTACCTTCTAAATGGATATAAAACTAATCTAACATAATAATAACCATGGTTAAGTTAGTAAATAACTATTTACAATAAGGCCCAATATTTATCTCTCTTGTATATGAACAATAAAGAAAGACGCATCATCACAATCTCCACGGTTAGATAGAAAGTAGTTTGCTTTGCTTACTTGTATCTTAAGTCATCAATAATAAGTTATAAATTTGTTAGAGATCAAGCTATAATCAACTACATATGTGTATGATAAACTACTCTGATGCACTAGCAATCACTATAAGTATAAATGATTGTTGTAACATGTAACATCCCGCTTAAAACTAGGTTAGATATTAATATCAGTATCAGCCTTAGTTTGTCTCAATAAAACTTTTAATGAGAAGGGTGAATTGGTAATTGGCACTTGTGATTATATAAAGCCAAAACCTCCATTTTTATTTTTATCTCATTCATTCCTTTCCTTCCTCGCCCTACAGAAAACACTCTCACACATTCTCCCATCTCTCTCTCTCTCTCTCTCTCTCCGTCTCTCGGCCCTCACTTCCCTCATCCAATCTTCATCAGTTTTTCCTCAAAACTCATTATAATCACCATGCAAATATACCAACACCATCTTTGATGTGTTTGGCACCCCAAATAAGTTTTGAATCTCACTTTCTCCCCCTTTCTGTCCTCTGTCGAGCCCATCATCTCCTTGGTTACTTGGGGCTTTTGCAAATTCAAGTCAAATGGAATTGCATGTGTGAGTTAAGTGTTGATTATGTTCTATTATGGTGATTAGAAGCAAGAATTTGGAAGGAAGATTAAGGTTGAAGCTTGGGGTGCAAGTGGATGGCAGAATAAGCTGAAAATTGGGAGCTTAAGCTTGTGACTTTGGGATTGTGCTTGGAGCTTTAGAAGGTAATCAGTGATAAGCTGTTTTGAGAAGTTAAATTTTAGCTTAGCATTGTTTATGTTTGCTGGGTTTTGGAGACACAAATTTAAGGAATCAAGAGTAATGTTAAGCGGTAAAAGTGTGTTAAGTTGAAGCTTGGGCTGCCATAAGTGATTAAGTTACTAATTAAGTTGTTGCAGGCATGGTTTTAGTAGTGTTTATACATGTTTGGATTACTAGTCTTGAGTTTTGGTCGATGTTGATATGGCAGGAGCCATAAGTTGTTGGTTAAGCTGTTTTGAAAACATGCATAAGTGCTTAACTGGTGAATAAGCTGTTTTGGGAACCTACATAAGTGCTTAGATGTTGGTTAAGCTGTTTTTGAAGAGACCAGGATCACTTAAATTATTTAAAGCAAGAGTTTGAGTTGTGGCCGAAGCTATAAGCTAGGAGCAAAATCAATTAATCAATGCTAAGCTGGTTGAAGTGGCCACAAATGTATTGGTGAGTTCCTGTAGATTAGTACCACCTTGGGTTGTATGATTTGTGTGAGAAAAACTTGATAACGTTAGGGAAAATGTTGATTTTAGTTGCCCCAATGTGTTAATGCATGATTACTTGTGTTAGTCTTTGATTTACAACTTAGTTTTATTGTTAAAAATGTTTATGGAACTGTATGGATGTTTCTGGGCGTTTGGGTACACTTGCAGATGACCAGAATGATGTTTGTCCCATTTTTCTGTGTTGTCAAGCTCGCTAAGCGAGCTGCCTGTATTGTTGGTCATCTGTTGACCTCGCTAAGCGAGGGATGAGCTCGATAAGCGAGCTGTACAATCCTGTTTTGGACTGTCAGCCTCGCAGAGTGAGTGAATTCCCGTTTAGCGAGATTTTTTGTCCTAAAACTTTTCCAAAATTAATATTTCCAGCTCAGGGACCTTTCGGTATCTCTGGGAAGTCCATTTAAGCATAAATTAAGTGTAGACATACGCCTTTATCATTGCTTTAAATCTGAGAGTATGTGTTTATAAGTATGAATGATTAAATAAGGGTAGACCACTAACCTTGAGAATGAAACATAATCAGTTTATGTCCTAGTATGAATCAGAATTAATCATAGACATATCAGACATATGTTACAGAGAATATAATCAGATACTCTGTGTCCCTCGCAGGCTTCAGATTAGGCTGGATGGATTTTACCCTAGTTGGTAAACCACACGTAGTCAGAGAAGTCCAACATTAGCCTGATACAATAGAAATTTTTGTCGGTCAGTAGTGGAATGTTGCCGGTCAGCAATGGCATTAACCACCCGGTGCATTCTGTAAAATGAATTCAGATAATAATTGTTTGTCAACGCTAACCTTCTAACCATTAAGAATGAAGATATGATACAAATATGTTTATGATAAGAACTATGATAGCATACGGTAAGCGATCTTAGTTTCCCCCGATCGCTAAGATATGCATAACAGAACAATAAACCTATTTAGGATCATGCAAAGACAGATGACGATTATAGGTTCCTCGAAGTCGCCTACAACCTAGGATAAGTGGAACTCACTAAGACATCCTGTCTCACCCCAATCCCTTTATTTATTTTCAGATAAACAGATTATTTGCAAGCAGAAGGGTTCGTGCCGGAGATCAGCAGGAGGAAGTCGTATGATTTACCTTTATATACATGATTCGTACCCGTCTTAGATATTTTCCATACGCAGTCAATATTGTACCAGAAGTATATATTTGTCAGATGTTATATTTTATTGGATGTACGAACTTGTATTAGAGATGTATTCATTCGAAAAGAAATTTTGCTGTAAATTTTAATGTATCCTGTACTTTATGCTTAATACCTTTCTAAATATTCTAGACAGTTTAGTAAGTACGTTACATAACCTCATTATTCGACTAAGAGAAATGAGTTTATTGTTTAGATTTTCTCCTTCACATAACCGTTGAACCCATACAAGACTTATCTATAATGTTTATTGTTGATTTCATAAACGGAAAAGAATGTTATGCTTATGAGCGAGATAAAACGAATAAGAGATTAATGATATTCATTTCCAGAATTATTTTTTAAAATGGACTCCAATTTCTTATTTTTATTTTTAGTTTTTTGCTAAATTAGTGTCTAGTTTTTTTCTTTCGAGAAAGGAAAAAAAGAGTGTAGTTGGCTCAGTTCTTAAAAAATTAAACTTTTAAATTATTTTTTGAGTTGACTCAGTTCTTTGTCGGCTCAAGAGTTTAAATACATCTCAATTAATCACATTTAAAAATATATCCAAATCGGCAAATAGGATTTAAACTTAAGGATAAAAAAGTGCATGAAGGTTTTTCGGTAGTAGCTAGCAAGAGAGTCTTAATTCAATGTAAAAAGAGGTCCAAACAAACATTGTCATGCAAGTAGGAACGACAAAATGGGTCATTCCCACAAGTTTGACTTGTTTAATTTGTCACTTTAGATAGGTTAAATAGGTTAAGTTGAAGTTTTGAACTCGACTCTTTAAGTCCGCCCGCCTGTCTAGCACACTAAAAAAGCAGGGTCGGCTAACCCAAAAGTCAGTTTAATAGAAATTGTCATATTATTATTATTATTATTATTATTATTATTATTATTATTATTATTATTATTATTATTATTTTATTGATAAATCATGTGAATTACAACATCAAATAACCGATCCACCGCTGATAATTATGTTGTTGAAGACTTTTTTAAGTAATGATAACGACAAATCACATGAATAATTCAAAATATATTATGTTGGGGGTAATAATAGCCACAAAATTAGGGGTGATAATTTGACTCACCAATCCTTCGAGTTGTTTGTCCATCTAATCTATACAATAAATTATTATATGGTTAGATTCAATCCATCCAACATTTTTTAAAAGATCTGATGAATTATTTTTTGGGGATTTCTCTTCAGGCATCTAACAATTGCTCATAGACACTCATCGAACGGTAGTTAACTTGCGTTCGACGCTGAAAGGTAGTTAACTATTATTCATCACTTTTTAAATCGGTTTAACTGATTTGAAAAGTGATTAAATCGATTTAAAAAGTGATACGATCTATAATTAATTGTTGTTGAACGTATTTTGCATAACTACTTGCCTAAAGAGCAATTACTGGTTGTTTAAAGAGTAAAACATGAAAATAAAACCGTACGTGTTTTATGACTTGATTCAAATGAAAAACATACGAGAACAAGACTTTTGTTATGGTATAAGTTTGACGTAGATAAGACTGTAGCTTTCGGTTCGAAGCGATTAGGAGGTATCTTTTGATTGAATTAGATCGTAGCTCTTGATCGTTATGTGAAGGGAAATGCTCAAAATTTTGGGAGGCCAACGAGCAATCCAAAGGGTGCATTGAGTAGTTTTTCATTACTTTTGGTCGAAATGCAGAAAATTGCTTTTCCCACTTCAAAGAAAGCTAAGAAACACATGTATTTTACATTTTTAATCCCATTGGCAGTTAACTGCCGATGGAAAGAATCCGGTGGCAGCTAACTGCCGACGGGAAGGAAACCAGCGACAGTTAGCTGCTGTTGCCATGTTTTGCCTATATTTTCCAAAACTTCACATTTTTTCATCATAATGTGAATAAAAACGATAAAATGAGTGAACAAAAACGATAAAATGACATGCGATTAAAGTGAAAACGATAACCCGATTGATGTGGTTAGGGAGTTAAGTATCAATCTACTTGGGGGTTGTACGAATTGATCCAGGATTAGTTGTTAGGATTTGATGCGCCTGGTGCATAGAACTGTAGAGTCCTGTTTTTCATAATTGCAAAATTACAATATCAAGTTCACACTACGCATCATTTAGATAAACCACATTAATATTGAAAAAGAGTACAAAATCAAACAACCGTTAGGGGTGTAAAAAAACCCGCCCCGTCTTACAACCTGTACTGGATCAAGCACAATGGATTGGGTTTGACCCGACTTAAAAAATAAATAGGGACGAAAATAAAGGATAGGAAAGAGACGCAACTGAAATAGAGATCGAGTACGGGTTACTCCTTAAGATACCCATCCTGTCCCATCCCAATCTAGTTTAAGGACAAAGACGCTTTTTTTAAAAAAAATATTATTTATATATCCTTTTATAACACTATCACACTCGACTCACACTTTCTTATTCATGAAGGTAGATTTGCATTGTTTAGGTTCATGCTATTAATTTGTTGTTTATACATGTATTGTGTTGTGATTGTTTATTTTCTATAGAACCACACATAGTGTCATGACAAATACCAAAGTTGCGCATTGAAAGGTAAGATTCAATTTTGCTACCTATTGATCCATTAATGGTCACAAGCTTGACTCCGCACATGGTTGTTAAAGTCAACAAATGAAATTACAGTTTTGGTTCAAAACCTTGTCTCGGTTGTCCTCATATAATTGATAATGGTTCTGTTATTGGGTATATGTTTGATCTTAGTTTTTTTTTTTATTGGAACATTATATATCATCTTGAATTAATATTGTTGTCTTATGATTAAAAAAATATTGTTTATTTTTTTTTGAAAAAAAATTATATATTGGTGATTTATCTGTAGACCAACCCGATCTTGTTTTGGTATTGTCCTGTTCTTATTGGATCCGAACTTCATCAGGTTTGATTGGGTTTAGGGCAGAGTTCGAGTCTAAAAGTTGGCCCGGGCTAATGTTAGGGTCACATACAACCCGACCTAACCCGTCGTTTATACACCCTTAACAACCACATTCAACAAACATAAATAAATTAATATTAAACAAAACATTTTCAATGTCGTGGTATTAAATATCAATATACAAAATTATGACATGGAAACATCAAGATACATAAAAGAACCCTAATTACTAAGACATAACATGTTATGTATGTTACAGATACATATTGGTGTGTAACTTCTGAACTAGAGCGATCATGAGTTAGGCTCCAATCGGTTCGGAAGTAAGGATTTGAGGGGATTTATGAGTAATTAAATGGGCTTATAGAGCAATTTCCATCAGTAATCACCATTAAGCCCACAAAGGCCCATCTAAGAATCCATTTCCACCATTTCAGAAAAAGATATGAAATTGACGAGATCTGATTTGAAGGAGTGTCTTAAATCTGAAATCATCTTGTTCATTCTCTCACACAAACAAACACAGTGAGATCTGAATCTCTCTCTCTCTCTCTCTCTCTCACTCACTCACTCTCTACAATTTCTTCAGATCAAATCAGATCTGAAACCTTGAAACCATCAACAATGGAGAAATCATGCAGCCTCGTCGTCCACTTCGACAAAGGATCACCGGCACTCGCAACCGAAATCAAAGAATCTCTCGAAGGAAACGACGTCGCTGCAAAAATCGAAGCTCTCAAAAAAGCAATCATGCTTCTCCTTAACGGCGAAACCATTCCTCAACTTTTCATCACCGTCATCCGTTACGTCCTCACTTGCGACGATCACACCGTTCAAAAACTCCTCCTTCTTTACCTCGAAATCACCGATAAAACCGATTCTCGCGGTAAAGTTCTCCCTGAAATGATCCTCATCTGTCAAAATCTTCGTAATAATCTTCAATCACCAAACGAATTCATTCGCGGTGTTACTCTTCGATTCCTCTGCAGAATTAACGAATCTGAGATCGTTGAACCTTTGATTCCTTCGATTTTATCCAATCTCGAACACCGTCATCCTTTCGTGAGGCGAAATGCTGTTCTCGCTGTTATGTCTGTTTATAAGCTTCCTCAAGGGGAGCAGTTACTTGATTCTGCTCCTGAGATTGTTGAGAAATTTCTTGTTTCGGAACAAGATGCTTCGAGTAAGCGTAACGCGTTTTTAATGCTGTTTTCGTGTGCGCAAGATCGTGCTGTGAGTTATCTTTTCACTAATATTGATAGGATTATTGATTGGGGGGAACAGTTACAAATGGTGGTGTTGGAATTGATTAAGAAAGTTTGTAGGAATAATAAAGGAGAGAAAGGGAAATATATTAAGATTATTATTTCTTTGTTGAGTGCTAATTCTACTGCTGTTGTTTATGAATGTGCTGGTACACTTGTTTCCCTTAGTTCTGCACCGACAGCCATTAAAGCGGCTGCAAATACTTATTGTCAGTTATTGCTTTCTCAGAGTGATAACAATGTGAAGCTTATTGTGCTTGATCGGCTTAACGAGCTTAAGAGGGATAATAGGGAGATTATGGTTGATATGGTTATGGATGTGCTTAGGGCACTTTCGACACCTAATCATGATATTAGAAGGAAGACGATTGATATTGCTCTTGAGCTTATTACGCCGAAGAATATTGATCAGGTTGTTATGATGCTTAAGAAGGAGGTTGTTAAGACGCAGAGCGGGGAGCATGAGAAGAATGGGGAGTATAGGCAGATGTTGGTGCAGGCAATTCATACTTGTGCTATTAAGTTTCCGGAGGTGGCGAGTACTGTTGTGCATTTGTTGATGGATTTCTTGGGGGATACGAATGTTGCGTCTGCTATGGATGTGGTTGTTTTCGTTCGGGAGATTATTGAGACGAACCCGAAGCTGCGTGTTTCTATCATCACTAGGCTTTTGGATACTTTCTATCAGATTCGGGCTGCTAGGGTTTGTTCTTGTGCTCTGTGGATTATTGGTGAGTATTGTTTGTCTCTTTCGGAGGTTGAGAGTGGAATTGCGACTATTAAGCAGTGTCTTGGTGATCTCCCTTTTTACACCATCTCTGAGGATGGAGAAGGTCAGGAGACATCGAAGGCTGTGCAGCAGGTGAACTCGACTACTGTGTCTTCCAGGAGGCCTGCGATTCTCGCGGATGGAACCTATGCTACTCAGAGTGCTGCTCTTGAGACTGCCATGTCACCGCCTACCCTTGTGCAGGGATCTCTGTCTTCTATTGGGAACTTGAGATCGCTGATTCTTTCGGGTGATTTCTTCCTTGGAGCAGTTGTCGCCTGTACACTGACAAAGCTTATCTTGAGGTTGGAAGAGGTTCAGACCTCAAAAGTTGAAGTTAACAAGGCAACTTCACAGTCCTTGTTGATCATGGTCTCAATGCTGCAGCTTGGTCAGTCTTCAGTTCTTCCACATCCAATTGATAATGATTCTCATGACAGGGTCGTCCTTTGCATTAGATTGCTGTGTAATACTGGTGATGAGATAAGGAAGATATGGCTAGAATCCTGCAGGCAGAGCTTTGTGAAGATGCTCGCAGATAAGCAGCGCCGTGAGACCGAGGAAATTAAAGCAAAGGCACAGATTTCCAATGCACAGCCTGATGACCTCATTGACTTTTACCACTTGAAGAGCAGAAAGGTATGATTGTTGTATTTTATTTACCCTTTTTTTTGTAAGAATGGTATAGTTGAATCATTGTTTCATTAGATTCCTTGAAGTTTTTGTTTTGCATGTTTTCATCATTGCTAGTGATGGAGCTATTTTGTTGCTTTTATACCTATATTTGTCAAGTCGTGGTATTTCATGAATTCGTCATATGAAGTTAAGTGTTTTGTCAGTTGGGGGTTGATGATTTATTATTCAGTTATGTGCTTAGTACACTTGCTCATCTGGTATTCGTTCAAATGTTCAATCTGTGTATGCTTTTCAGGGTATGAGCCAACTTGAGCTTGAGGATGAGGTGCAGGACGATCTTAAACGTGCCACTGGAGAGTTTACAAAGGATGCTGATGATGCAAATAAACTTAATCGCATTCTTCAGCTCACTGGATTCAGTGATCCTGTTTATGCTGAGGCATATGTAACAGTGCATCATTATGACATTGTCCTTGATGTTACTGTTATCAACCGGACCAAGGAAACTCTCCAGAATTTATGTTTGGAGTTAGCAACTATGGGTGATCTCAAACTTGTTGAGCGTCCACAAAACTACACTCTGGCTCCGGAATCAAGCAAACAGATCAAGGCCAACATCAAGGTTTCTTCCACTGAAACCGGAGTTATATTCGGTAATATAGTTTATGAGACATCTTCAAATGTTCTTGAGAGAACAGTTATTGTTCTAAATGACATTCATATTGATATCATGGATTATATTGCTCCTGCATCTTGTGCTGATGTGGCCTTTAGAACTATGTGGGCTGAGTTTGAATGGGAAAACAAGGTATATACCTCTCCTCTTTCTCTCATTTGTTATTTTTTTATATATAATATAAAAGTTGAAAAAGATTATGGTTCTACCTTTTACTGCTCATTTCAACCCATGGGCCCCATTTTTCCATTTTAAAAATTGCATGAAAAACAACTTCTAGGTACGTTAGATTCATGATTCATGGTAATCTCTATTATTGGGCTGTTGCCCCCTGTACTCCTAAAGTTATATTGTTTGATATATTCCTGACATCGTTCTGTCTGCAATATATGCTTTGATGATGGTATATTAATGGTTGGACGTAATCTTTTTTCATATTGAAGTTGGTGTACTTATATTAATATATTTTTTTCGTGGTTATTGTTAATTTTGTCTTGATTGCATTGAAGTTTGAAACCGACTTCTGTATGTGTACTTTCCACCTTGGTAAAATTGTAAGATGATACATGAGAGAAAAACACACAGACTGATTTAGTCCCCTAGTAGTAGCCTAATGGTATCTGTATAAGCTGTAAGATTTTCTAGGTTTATCTTCTATCCTGTCATTGCACCCAAAAAGTTACATGCTGAGTCTTTATATTATTGTCTATGATTTATCCTAAGAGACGATAACAATAATGAGGTAATTTATATGCTGCTGCTCCTACCTCTCTACATCTTTATTTGGGTGTGAAAGGAGGGGTAGATCTCGGCGGTGTTTGCATTTCATTGAGTTAGGAATAAGATACTGAATCTTGTATCAATTTTCTAGTTTATATATCTGTTATAATGTGTGCTGCTGCTGTCTGGGTTATTGCTCTCTTTGAATAGCTACTAGCATGAATATCACATCCCAGTGTGATATGCTGATAGATATTTTTTTTTTTATACACTGATGCTTATCTGCAAGGTACATTAGTATATTACAGTATCACATGCTTTTTTTAATTATTAAATGTATATTTGTAAATACAAAATATTCTAGTTCATAATCATACCTAAAATCAAATTTTCAACCTGTAATGAAACATATTCGAAACAGATATCTGTATCCGCATTAACAACATAAAATCATTTTCTCAGACAAATTTGGGGTTGAATAACTACATCTTAAATTAAATATATAAAGAAATCTTGTATCTTAAATAAACAAATTTATTAGAAAGACATGTGTCCTAAATAAAACAAAAAATAGGAAAAGAAACACAAAAAGTGTTGACTATTGTAATAACTAAATGAATGATGGAAATCACCCTAGGCCTCTAATGAATTCACAGGAAGTTTCAGAAGCTGTTCTAAATTTTTTTGCATGAAGGAAGCTATAAATAGTCAGGTTTCTCTTACTGTTGCAATCTCAATTCGGTCCCGTCTTGATGGGACTGGAAACTGCCATTTGTAGCCTTCTCAGAATCACAGACATGCGATTCATCCAAAAATGATTGAATCACAGCTTAGAGCTATACTCATTGCTCACTTAATTTTTGTAGTTTCCTGCTTAGGCCTTAGCTATAATCAGTTACTGATTAGACTTGGGGCAAACTCATATCAATATTGTTATTCTGTTAGATAAATGTATGTAGTTGTAGTAAAGGTATGATGCCAAATTGGCCATCATCAAGAAGCATGACTGTGACAGGGATATGCACTCAGAATGTGTTTCTGCATTAACTAGATGGTGTATGCGTGATTCTTTTATTAACATCAATTTTATGTTATAGGTTGCTGTAAATACGGTATTGCAAGATGAGAGGGAGTTTCTGGGCCACATTATCAAGTCTACAAATATGAAGTGCCTGACTCCACCGTGAGTTCCTTTAACTTGCATAAACTTTGACTGTTATTGTTGTGTCTTGTGCCTGACTATCTACTACAAGAATTCTGTTTTTCTTTTTAAGGAAAAATGTTTTTCAATTAAAGAAACATGATGCCTAAACAATGAAGCGCCTATAACTGATTGTAGGATTCATTAATATTTCTACATTTTATATAATTGCTGTGCTTGATTTGATGGGGGACATGCAATTTGTTTAATTTGGTTTTCATTGTCTCTTGTTCAGCTCTGCATTGGAAGGCGAGTGTGGTTTTCTAGCTGCAAATCTGTATGCAAAGAGTGTTTTTGGGGAAGATGCTCTGGTGAATGTCAGCATTGAGAAGCAATCCGATGGTAAATTGAGCGGTTATATCAGAATAAGAAGTAAAACCCAGGGAATTGCTCTGAGTCTTGGGGATAAAATCACTTTGAAACAGAAGGGAACTGCTCAATAGATGCAATTGTTCCGATTTTCTCTCATGCTTCTATCTCTGTTTGCATGTCTTATCAACAACTTGTGTAGTTTCGGGTGGCAGCTACAGCTTCTAGCTTGGTGTTATATTATTGCTTCAAATTCTTGTGACTTTTGTTGGCAGCCAACTCAGTAGTTTTAAATTTTCCCTTTGAAGTTCCATTTTTGTTTGTATTCTTTACATGGAATCTCAACAAAATCCTTATTGCCCATATTTTATTTTATGTAGACATGCAATTGGACACCGTATATTGATATCATAATCTCAATCAGATGACAATGACTATTTGTTATGGCTGGCCTTATGTTCCTATATCCTTAGATAATGATGCTAGTTATTGTGTGAATGATTAGTAGTATTATAATATTTTTTATGCGGTTTCTTTTCACATTCAAACTTTAACATTTTTAACCTTGAACTTTTTGAGAAAAAACATAAATCATACTTAATATAAATGTTATGCAGTCTGATAAACAATTTTGCAACCCTAAAATAGCTAACCTTAACCCTAATTTTTGGTTTTGAAAAAAATTTATGAGAAACAATTCCTGCTGAGAGTTGAACCCCAGATCAAATTCTAGTATATCACAACCATTACCACTAGATCACTAAAGTTTTTTGTGACTTATAGTTGCTTTCATTTTATTTATCTAGCACAAATGCGAGTTCACTTTAAGTCATTCTCACAACCCAGAATTTCAACATCATTTGAATACGAATTGAACGTCATTCACACACATCATGTGATTCAACTTCATTTTCACCGCCGCCGGTGACCCCAATAACAACATCCCGCCACCGTTGCAACTGCCACTTCAACAACACATGCCGTCGTAACTGCCACCGCCGGAAAATCACTTTCTCTCACTGATCTACACACATCACGCCGCCGCCGCAACTGCCACCTCACCAACAACTGACTGCCGTAAATGTCATTGCCGATAACTCGCTTTCTCTCACCGATTCACGCCATCTTTCATCGAATTGACAAAAAATTATGACCAATGTTGATATTGATTGTCTGAATTTTGTTAATTTCGAATCAGGTACCACATGCTTTCAATTCACAACTCTTACCACCAAGGTACTGATGTTTTTTATGACATGTGATTGTTTCAATGTTGTGTATTCAACACAAATCTCGGGTCCTCTTTCTTTCAATCTCACAATTCCTAAATCATTTCTCATTCACTTTCATCTCTCTCACCATCTTGCAATTGAACCTAATAACCATAACACCACCCTTTTTGACGGACCTAATTAATTTTTATGAAAAAAAAAATATGCAAGGAATTGAATCAGATAACACATGAAAATGTCATTTTTTTTAAAAGTCACTAACGCCATTGCAATTCCTTTTTTGGTAGTAGTTCCTTTTCATTATTAGCGGTTCCTTTTTATTATTATTATTTTTTATTTCAATTACCACGTAACGTTCCTTTTTATTATTTTTTTTCTTTCGGTTACTAAATAACAATTCCTTTTCCTTATTTTTTCCTTTCGATTAACAACTTTTGCGGTTAGGATCAATTTCTTGTTGCTAGCTTTTGTATATATTTTTTCTTTTGATTTGTCATTTTTATTGCAGTCCATCTTTTATTTTTGTTACTTTTTGAGATAGTTTGATAACATAATACTGAATATAACTATAAAAGTAATAATATAGTCATTTGATAGTTATATATGAAGCTATACAAAACCCGTGCGATGTCTAGTCAATTCTAAACAGTGCAACATTGTGTTTTTTTTGTGCTGTTTCTTTTCCTGGAACAAATTAAGGGGAAACGAGGTTACAAGTGTATTATAGTTTTTCACTTGTTTGGTATGGCAAAATATCAAACAAGTTAAATTAAAAACTGATTGTAGATAAATAAACTGTATGCGTAAAATAAAGGAATAAAATCACAAAGAGAAATGTTAACGAGTGCTTCCAAGACACTCTTTAATCGAAATATTTGATTTTTTTTAAAGAATAATTGCTTATTTTGGAATGGTTAAAGAGTGTCCAAGGGACATTCCCCAATCACAAATCATATATATCTACAATCTTCTTTTTCTGTAATTTCATTGCATTGTCTGGAGAATAATTTTTGCAGTTAAACTAATAACTTTCCAAATTCTATAATGTTTCTATGCTGTTAGATTCCTGCCAACTTTCCCCCTAAAATCCCTCTCAAGAGCGACCCCCCCTCCAAATAAAATATAGCATTAAAGTTTACGTTCCTGTCATCAATCAGAAAATGTGATGGATATAGTTGGCGTTTGTTGAGGTAATTGAAGCAAGACTACTTGCATGTCTTAGACTTCAAATCAAACAAGAAAGCTTGGACAAAATGATGAATAATTAAATAATTGAGCTAAGAAATTTGTTGAACATACGGTGCCCCAATTCAAGGAAGTTCTACTGCTTATTGGTTGAAGTTTCTAAGATGTTTCTTTGCAAGTGAAGTTAACTCCTTTTATTACTTACATTTGTTGAGTTTGGTGAAAGAAAGTGGATTGTTAGATTAACAAGAAACCAATAAAGATGTTCTTTTTCATTACACCAAACATCATGTTGAAATCTAATCATTTCTCAATACAATCTCAAAAGCCAAAGTGCCAAACTAGTAATCATTTTAAAAAACAAACACTTAATTTTCCAATCTTTAACATGGAAAGCAAAGAAAACATTGAAGCTACCAGAAAGCTATTAGCTTCTAGCTTAGGAACATCAATAGCTATTTCCTCTGCTTTAGATGAGTCTAGTTCACGATTACAGCTTCTTAACCAAAGATGTTTATCCATGCAAGCATCACTTAAATCCATCTCTATACAATTGCAAAGTCTTTCATTTTCTGATGTTGAACATGGTATAGACAGTGTTCTATGTTCTGTTTCAGCAGTTCTCAAAGTTTTTGAATGTGTTACTCAATTGGAACACTCTCTTTCGATAGACGCAAGTTCTGATTTACTCACATATGTCTTCAACACAAAGAAGCTTGAAGAATCATTGAAGCTTCTCACTGATAATTGCAAGTTAGCAACCAGTTGGTTGAAGAGTGCTTTTGAGTTCTTACAAGACAAAACAACAATTAGTACCAATGAGTTTTACCTGCTGAATGTAAACAAATCCTTGAGAGTATTGCAAGAATTGCAAGCTATGGAGGACGGTGCGCGCGTTGATGGAGGAATTCTCAGTATTGCTTTTGACAAACTAGAGATTGCTTTTCACAAACTTCTAATGGAAAATTCTATGCCTCTTTCTTTGGTTTCATTAACATCACACGTTGATCAACAAAACAACGTTGTGAAGCAAGATTTGAATTTTCCAAGTTCTTTAACACGAAAGTTACAGGTCATCGCCGAGAGATTAAATGTTAATAATAGGCTAGAAAAGTGTCAAACTGTGTATGTTGAAATTCGTGGAACGAATGCTCACCGAAGTTTGAAGACTTTGGATTTGAGCTACCTTAAGTTTTCAATAACTGAGATTGAGGATGCACATGGAATGGAAAATTTGATAGACAAATGGGGAAACCATTTGGAGTTGGTTGTTAAGAAACTTCTAGACGTGGAGTACAAGCTATGTAATATTGTGTTTGAGAAAATTGGTTCAGAAGCATGGATGAGTTGTTTTGCAAAGATTGCTATTGAATCGGGAATACTTTCATTTATCGAATTTGGAAAGGTTGTTACTGAGAGGAAAAATGATCCTTTCAAGCTGTTGAATTTGTTGTCAATGTTTAAAGTCTTGAATGATTTAAGACTAAAATTTAATCAATTTTTTAGAGGGGAAACTTGTGAAAAAATTAGAATTGTGACAAAGGATCTTATCACAAGAATTGTTAATGGTGCTAGTGAGATATTCTTGCAACTTTCAGAACAAGTGAAGTTGCAAAGACCAACATGTCCTCCCTCAGATGGAAGTGTTCCTAAATTGGTAAGTTTTGTCACTGATTATTGTAATAGGCTTCTTAGTGATGAGTATAAGCCACAATTGAATAAGGTTTTGGAAATATATCTTAGTTGGAGAAATGAAATATTTGAAGATGGTATTTTTGTTACTCAAATATATAGCATAATTAAGGAAGTTGCAGTTAATTTAGATGATTGGTCAAAAACCTATGAAGATATCAATTTGTCATATTTTTTTATGATGAATAACCATTGTCATTTCTACAATTTAAAGGGTACTTTAGTTGGGAATATGATGGGAGATTCATGGTTAAGAGCACATGATCAATATAAAGAGTACTATGCAGCCCTTTATTTGAGGAATAGTTGGGGAAATCTTCAAAATATTCTTGTAGTTTCATCTTCTATGACTTGTCAAGATTTGGTTAAGAGAATAAATGCTTTTAGTCTAGCTTTTGATGAAATGTACAAGAAGCAATGTAATTGGATAATCTCTGATGGGATATTGAGGGAAAACATATGCAAACATTTGGTGGAAGGTATTATACCAATCTATAAGGTTTATTTGAAGAATTACATTTTGTCAATTGAAAATGATGAAGGTGTGGTTGATAAGCATGTTATTAAATATACAACAAAGAGTTTGGAAAATGAGATTTGGTCATTGTTTCAACCAAAGATGAGGAAGCATGATGATAGCATTAAACACATAGATTTGATTAGTAAAATAAAAGAATTTAGCCATCAATTTCGTTTAACATTAGCTGGTTTCTAGTTGTGTAATGTGTTATTTTCCTTGTACAGGGAAGATGGAATGTTGATCTAACTTGCTACTCTTTGAGTGTTTATGTATTTTATGATTCTTATTTGAGATTTGACATGTGCACACTTTTAATGTTACTGATCCTTTATTCTTAAAAGTTATTAGGTCTAGCAACACCTAAACCTAATTTTTTCCCTCTAATTGTAATGCATTAAATGCTAAAGATTGCAACCCTAAAAATCTTCCCTCCACTCTAATTTCAAATTTAAATTTTGTTGCACATTTATTGTTATTTATTTAGTCAACCATGTAATGTTAACCTTTGGAAGCTACGTAACCTTTGTATTTTCCTATGTGCACTAATGACATTCAAACCGTTTTTGGAAGTTACATAACAAAATAATTAATTAGCATTGGAAATAGATTTGCACACGAAAGGAATGAACTTAATGAACAATTGACTTATTTCAAGTACTATATATATACACACATTGAAAATTGTTTTGCCATAACAACAAAGATATGACCTTCACATAAGAGGTAACCATGATGGACAGCCAATCTGCCATAAATTTCACAAAATTCTCCATTCACTGCCAAAAAGGTTTTTTTTTTCCTCAAACGATGCTATCTTTATCTGCATTTTCGTTTTCATGAGTTGAGGTTTTGCTATCGGTATCTGATGTCTTTCTTATGATTTTGGCTTTTACAGATGTGGCTTTATGGGATTGTGAACCAACAGATCCAACTTATATTCATCTCTTGAGGCTTAAATGGCGTACCTATCACGTAGAGTACCATCCAAAAGAGATATGTTTGATAACATGACCTGATTTTGTAAAGTCAATATTTGTCATATTTGCTATCCTTTGTTCAAATTGATGTTATGTAGCATTTGTAAAAGAAAAAAATGTTATAAATCAACCATTCATATTAAGATTGTAAGCCAGACACATTTTGATATGTATTATTAACTTTGTACTATATATAATTAGTTTTTATTCAGTTTTTTAAGCTGCAATTTAACCACATTTTTTAGTTTGAACTTTAATAATTGTGATGCAATTTGTCCACATTTACTATTTTCATGATTTATATTGCTATAAATTGAGTTTACTTTAGGTATAGTTCTACTTATTTTTCTTTTTTGTTATCAAATGCAAGCAAATCATTTTAATAAATTATGTTTTCAAATATGTGACAAATTTGGTACGATTCGTATGTCGTTGAAGGACATATTAAGACACATTTTATCACGATATTGTATATATAATAAGAGTTTGTCTAACATGTGCAACATTACACATGTTAAAACAACTAAAAGTAACAAATTTTTTTTTAAAAAAATATATTTTTTATTAAAAAATTATATATTTAATATAAAATGTACAGGTTTAAATACAAACTTACTATTTTAAACTTCTTAATATGTGTAAATTTACACATCATAGAAAAATCATATAATAATCACGTTTGTGTTTATCGATAGACACGCATATGACACATGTCAAAAATAATTTATTGATCCTTATAACAGTCGATAGGACCCGTACGCCGCACGTGTCGAAAGTCTAGGCCAGTTTCAAAGAAGGCAGTTTCCTTTGGCTGTATCATTTGCAATGACTATTAACAAGAGTCAAGACCAGACACTTAAAAATGTGGGCATATACCTTCCAACGCCTGTATTTTCACATGGGCAATTGTATGTTGTTGTATCGAGGGTGACTTCAAGAGAAGGGTTGAAGATATTAATCACAGACGAAAATGATGAAGATACTAATTTTACCTCTAATGTCGTCTATGAGGAAGTATTTCATAATGTTTAATGTAAAACATAGCATGTATGTGATAATAAAACCACACTTACTATCTGTGTCATTTTAGTATTTCATACAATATTATCTCCTGTGTTGTACTTAAAAAAAACCATTGCATTCGATTTTTATCGATTGTATTCCAGCTCATAAGACCCGTGCAACGCACGGGTCATCAATCTAGTGTACAATAATATATTTCTCCCTCTTAGTCATTTGTCTCATTTTAAGTTAGCAATTTTTTTTTTTTCTGTTAACCCTTCAGTTCCTCGGTAATTCAAAGTTCAACCGTGATATAAATATAACATGACCCAAAATTGTTTCAACCAAGAATTGAAACTCATTAACCATTTGATTTAAATCACTTTATTAAATATGCAATTTTTTTTAAATACGAATACTTTTATCAATTTCCGGCACAAAGTAATATATTAAGAATAAAATATCATTTTAATTTATTTGTTATTTCTCTTTCATTTATCACCTGTCTTCTATATACTTTCAATTAATTGTACTTCATAAAAATCAACAAAACTCTTTGTACCAATGTTTATTATTGATAAGAATATTACTTTTAATTCTATGACACACAAGTAAAATAGTTTTGTATGAACTACAATGGAAGTAGAAAATCAATATAAAGAATATTAGTAAATAGTTTTGTATCATACATAAGTTTATTTTTTATTGTTGAATCAATAATTATTATCATATCTTAATTAATTCGACGGCGAGACTTATTGATTCAAAGTTAGGAATAAACCTATACATGTTAGAACAACTATCTCGCTTGTGCATCATAGAATAAATTATGTTTGAACCAAAAATATTTTAAGTTTTGCCCACAAATTTGACAGGGATTAGTCACTGCTAAACAAAAGTGATACTTCATATCTATAACATGATTATGCATATAAAAAAAGAAAATCAAGTAACACATAAAATGCCGCGATTCTCCCATCTCAACCAAGTTTCACCATATACAAGATTTGATTATCAAATTCTTGTCCACCAACTTTTTTGAAAGCAATTTTGTCAATCACAAGTTGCAAAAACAAAGCGATTTCATAAAATTCCACAGTGCTACAGTGCTTCTACACCGCTGTAATCGCTATCAGACAATACTTTTTTACTAAATAGTGTATCGTAGAACAATTGAGGTTTGTTCAAATTTCACTATACTATAGGGCTTCAATTTGACAACACTGTATCCAAAATCCAAATATTGCTCAAAATAACCATAGGTTGGTATGAGGTGGTAGTTTAATGCAGCAAAAAATATGTCGTTATCATCATGTAGAATATTTTGAATAATTTTTAAATACTAAAACATATTGTTTAAATGAAATAAGTTAAGTATCATCATAGTGTCGTGTGATAAATAAATCTCTACACTAAAGCTAATGCCACCACTTGATATCAACAACATCTACAACATCCTAATTAGTGGGTACTTTTCACTCATTTGTAATATTCAATTTCCATCAATACAAAGAGCTTTGTTATATTTATCTCATTCCTTCCATGGATGTCATGTTTCATAACAAAAGTTGTAATATTTTGAGAGAAAGCTCGCAAGCCATTAGCGGGAACGGTGAGTTGGTTGGAGATATTGAGCGATGTGAGTTTCAATGGGAAACAAGAGATTACAGTAGCAGAAGGAAAGGTCGAAGGAGGTGAGATTGGTGAACCTTTGTAGGAGGCGTGGAAGGGAAGGGAGGGTTGGATACAAGATAGTGAGAGAAAATTTGTGACGGTTGGTGACGGAGAGGAAGTGTTTTGAGACGACAGAGAGAGACTTTAAGTAGCGGTGCTGGTGGTCGTCTCCCTCATCGTTAAGCAATCTAAAGACACGTTCCCAGCAATCATCCAGTAAATCTAAATCTAAAGAAGAATTCAATTGCTGTGAAGATGACTTGAGAGAGTTTGTTCTCTGCCTTTTCATTGGTGCTGTCGGTGATCGATTTCTGAAGCTGGGTGGATGAGGAAGAAGATTTCCGTGATTAGGTTATATTAAAAAGTTATTTTTTTTTCTCTGTTTTCTAAAAGAATAAATATATAAGTAACAACTTTTTACAACCAGAGAGTTTACCTCAATTCATTTTATGTATGTAAACTCGAATCGTAAACTCGTGTGAGTTTACCTAAAATTAAAATTATATAAAATTTATTATATACATGACATATGTAAGCTAATATAATATTGCAAATAGGTCAATAGTGCAAAATATGACTTAATTATAAATACAAAGTATACATAACCACCATAATAAAAGTTTATGTTAAACTAATTTATTTGTTTTTTAAAAAATTAATTACGGATAATGTTGATATTTCTAACACTATATAAAAACCAAAGTACAACAATATTTCATAATCGTCCTTATTAAAACTCGTGATCTCTTTAATGTCGATATTATGAAAATAGTCACGAGTTTTCAAAATTTTATCATATCGACTATCACATATCTGCACAAAAAAATTTCTTCTGCATATATAAGCATATAAAATCCTGAACGAGTGCGGTTTAAATATTTAACAGTGTTTTAAATATAACATAAAAATATATTTAATAGACACACTATATTAATGTTGATATTTTGAAAATAGTCATGATTTTTCAAAATTTTATCATATCGACTTTCTTATATATGTAAATAAAAATTTGTTTCTGCAGATATGAACATTTAAAATCTGCAACGGGAGCGGTGCAAACATTGACCAGTGTTTTGCATAATAGAAACACTGCATTAATGTTGATATTTTGAAAATAGTCACGAGTTTTCAAAATTTTATCATATCGACTATCACAGACCGATACATACAAATTTTCTTCTGCATATATAAGCATATAAATTCCTCAACGAGTGCGATTTAAATATTTATCGGTGTTTTAAATATAAAATAAAAATTTATTTATTAGACACACTACATTAATGTTGATATTTTGAAAATAGTAATGTGTTTCCAAAATTTTATCACATTGATTTTCTCATATATCTATATAAAAATTTGTTTATGCAGATATAAACCTTTATAATCTGCAATGGGAGCGGTGCAAACATTGAACATTGTTTTGCATATAAAATAAAATTTATTTAATAGACACACTACATTAATGTTGATATTTTGAAAATAGTCACGAGTTTTCAAAATTTTATCATATCGACTTTCATATATGTATATAAAAATTTGTTTCTGTAGATATAAACATTTAAAATCTGCAACGGGAGCGGTGCAAACATTTAACATTGTTTTGCATATAAAATAAAATTTAATCAATAGAAACACTGCATTAATGTTGATATTTTGAAATTAGTCACGAGTTCTCAAAATTTTATCATATCGACTATCACATATCGATACATACATATTTTCTTCTGCATATATAAGCATATAAATTCCTCAACGAGTGCGATTTAAATATTTAAGAGTATTTTAAATATAAAATAAAACTTTATTTAATAGACACACTACATTAATGTTGATATTTTGAAAATAGTCATGTGTTTCCAAAATTTTATTATATCGACTTTCTCATACATGTAAATAAAAACTTGTTTATTTAGATATAAGTACATAAAATCTGCAACGGGTGCGGTGCAAACATTGAACAGTGTTTTGCATATAAAATAAAAAATTATTTAATAGAAACACTACATTAATTTTGATTTTGAAAATAGTCATGAGTTTTTCAAAATTTTATCATATCGACTTTCTCATATATGTATATAAAAATTTGTTTATGCAGATATAAGTACATAAAATCTGCAACGGGTGCGGTGCAAACATTAAACAATCTTTTGCATATAAAATAAAAAGTTATTTAATAAAAACACTACATTAATTTTGATTTTGAAAATAGTCACGAGTTTTCAAAATTTTATGTGCATAAAAATTTGTTTTCGCAAATATAACAAATAAAATCCATAGCTGGTGTGACTCAACTATTTAACAAATTTTTGTTTATATAAGAGAAAATAAATTAATACAAACATTATATTATTACTCATAATTTTCATTTAATATCTATAAACATTTTACAATATTAACAATATAATTATTTTTTATATAATTATCGCAATGTTACGTGACAAGCTCGAGTGTTTAACTAGTTGTTCATAAAAAATATAAAAAATAGATCTTTTATAACTAGTTAAAACTTTGAACTATTTAGATTTTGAGTTTTAAGTCACTTTTATTTGTGTGTAGGATGCTTTATTTTTTTATATAATAATTTTCTTTAATCGTTTTGCGGCTTCCGTTATTGGCCCGCTTTGCCATCTGCTATTTGTCGTATCGGATTTTTGGCGATCCGATATTTTCCGCAATCCAATATTAATATTACTGTGTTTGATCATATTTGGACAACCATAGAGGTACAATGGTAGATATTAGTGCCTTTCACCCTTGAGTTTTAATTTTCAAGTTGATGCCTTTTACTTAAACTCATAAATCTACAGAACATGCAAAAAGAATCATGTTTTTTTTTTCTTTGACAGGAACAAAAAGAAGCATGCATATAGTTAATAAAAGAGTTAAAGAAATATGATGTAATTTTTTTTAGGGAAGATAATATGATCCATCAAATCCATATTCATTTACTACAAAATCCATTCAATCCATCTCTCAAATAAAAAATTTGTTAATGGATATTTTTTTAATGATCCAATCCATCCAAGTTATTTTAAAGATCCAATGAATTATTTCAATTGTTAATTTGCTAGTTTTTTTTACATGTAGTTAGCTCAATCCGCAGTTAAGTTTCATATGTATATCCCTTGAAGTGTTTTCTTGGTGTGGAAATTAGGGGTGTTTAAATCCAAACCGATCCAAAATAAAAATGCAAACCGATTCAAAAAAACCGAAAACCGTTAAAAACCAAATATTTTTTGGATGCGTTTGGATGTTGTTTAGTAAAAACCGCTAGGATCAGATCAGATTTCGGATCACTTTTTCAAAACCGAACCAAACCGCCGAAGTAAATTTTAATACTTATTTATTATTTTATTAGTATTATATGTTCCATTAATATATTGTTTGTTGGTATTTAACCTTATATATTGCATTAATTTAATCTATATTATTATTACTTCATATGTTTAAAATATAATAGATCATTTTCATTGTGTAGTGTTAATTTTTTTAATTACATGATGTACTTTGGATAACCCAAAACCGATCCAAATTATACCGCATATATTTGGCTCAGACTTTTTTAGAATAATCATCCAAACCGAAACAAACCGCATGTGATTTTTATTTTGGATCGGTTGATTTTTTTATCTCAAAACCGATCCAAACCAGACCGTGAACACCCCTGGTAGAAATTGTTAGTTTGCTTACGAGATCTTGATGTTTTCAATTTGGAATGAGAGAGTGCCAAAATTGATCCAAAGGTATGTCTCAATCAAGCTCTCGAAGTATACATCTTTCGATTTTTTTCGAGGAGAGATCTTCAAAACTTATAGAATGCAATATGTTTTTCTACGATATCTTATATGCATGAAAAGTACTCTTGTACATGTACTATTCTTAAAAGTGCACTTATTCTTTTTTATTTATTTTTATATTTGGATAATTTTTGATTGGAACAAATTAATAACTATATCATGAAAAGGAATTAAATGAACTTTATATATATATATATATATATATCAATGATTACTTACACATGAATAGATGACAAGCGGGTAACAAGCTACACCACTAATCCTTTTTGAATGACAAAACCAATTATCGTAAACATAACATTCATGGACCTAGGAGACATGACATTGCTATGCACGGACCTAGATAAGTGTCAATTGAATTTATTTTTTGAGTAAATTACACTCCTCTCTCCTGAAAGATGCTTGAATTACACTCTCCTCCCCTCTTATGTTAAAATATACAATTCTCTCCCCTCTTATTCAAAACATATTAGATAACATTTCACTTCCCTCCCCTGAGAGAAGTTTGAATTATATTCTCCTCTCCTTTTATGTCAAAATCTACACTTTACTCCCTTAATATTTTTTTTATTTCTAATAATCTAGCAAAATAATTAATCTTTATTTTTATAATAATTAGTATATAACATAAATAAATAATTTTTTTTGGCAAAGTTCGAATGCATGTTTTATGCTATTTTTTATTCACAATTTCTTTAACATATAGTTTTAAACCTTATTATAAAATATGAAAGAACATAAAATAAAATTCAAATACGTGAAAAATTACTAAAGTCGATAAATTATGATTATTTAAAACTGAATTTTATACCCTAAATTGTAAAATTAATAACAAAATATTTAAATTTAATTATCATCGTCATTTAAATCAGAAGCGAATGCTTTAGAATATTCCATTCTTGTAGCAGCCACCGCTTCGGATCCTGCACCCTCTTCAACCTGCTCATGGCTAGATCGATCGGTTTCGGGTCAAATAGGAAGAACTAGAAGATTCCACCTCTGAAAGGCGCCTACACCTAATGGCTTAAGCCGCTGAGAAACCGAATTTATTTTTCTTAAATGGTGGTTCAAATTTAGTATGTATCATAAAAATATTTATTTATGTTAAAATGTGCATATTTAACTATTAATGGAGGGGGTTGTAATTCAAACATCTCATAGGGGAGGTGAGTATAAATTTTATTTTTCAAGGGAGATGAATGTATATTTTAACATAAGAGGAGAAGAGAGTGTAATTCAAGCTTCTCTTAGGTGAGGGAGTGTAATTTACTCTTTTTTTTTTTAACAAAACTAGCAACAAACCCGTGCTAAGCACGGGCCCGTGCGGAAATTCGAAACGGAGGGCTATGCATCAAAACCCATTGCAATGCTATATGAATTGAGAAAATAAGAAAAAAAAAGTAATGGTAAAGCCGACGTTAATGATAAATGGGCAAATTTCATTGACTTCCCAAGAGATTTTAGTAAATAACACAAGCACCCCTTCTAATTTTCCAAACACATCAATCTCCCATCGTTTTATCTATTTCAGTAACTTTGTAAATATACAATTTAATTTCAGTCATTTTGGTTTGTTTGTTTCTGTTTTCTCTTTTCACAATTAAGTTAAATGAGATTTTTTTCTTGCATTGGAGAAACAATAACAACATTTGTTTTTACCACCAAATATAATCAAACATCGGCAATTAGAGAAGAGATCAAAAGAGAATATAGAAATGAGAAGAGTTTTGGTGGATGGAAATTGTGGTTGATCAATGAAAAGAAAATAATCTTCGATATATCTGTTTTATTACATTAGAGTTTAAAAATTAAACCACCTTGACTAAGGAACAATAAGTTGGGAAAAATCACCTAAGCGAAAAATAGAAAGAAAAAATGGTCGAAAATTAAGTGAGTTCATACTCGTATGAAGAAGTTAATTGCTCAAAAAAATGGAATTAACAAAGTTTAAACCGTGTTATATTATAATTGAAGTGCTTGTCAATTTGATAAAAAAAAAGGGAGATTAGTGTTTAGTTAAAAAATAAAGCAGGTGTTTGTGTTATTTCAGAAGACCTTAAGGGAGGTTAGTGTAATTTGCCCATGATTTTTTTTTAAAGAGTAATTTTCCCATGATAAAATCATTGAAATAGTTGTTATTAAATATTATGAAGTGGTAAACTAAAAATATGTAAAAATATTAAAATTAATAAAGATTTCATTATTGATAAAGATGTCGTTATGAGTCTCGTGTATGAATTGTACAACTATATTACTTAGTAACTCATTTATCATTTTTCAGTGTTTTTTATAGTCATATTTCTAAAAGATATAGTAATTAATAATATACAACAATAAAAAAAATATTATTTTATAATATGACATGATGGTCAGACTTCTTTGATTATCTGTTGTTTCCAAATATGTTGAGATATGCAGGTTTCAAGGTGTCTTGTTTGCCTAAACTCTGGTTCTTCAAGCTCGAAAGAGTTTTTATGCTTGCTGATTTGTTCAGGGAAACTTGAATTTTGATACTGTGTTTACGGTCGATCCATTAATTGTTCTTTGCAGATGTTCACTTTTCATATCATATTTTTTGTAACCTGGTTTTGCGTCAGTATACGGGTTCCCTGGGTTGCGTACGTGATTAGTGAAATTTTTTAGGATAGATTAGGGTCGATCCACTTAGATACAACTATATTAAATGGATTTTTTGTTACAAAATTATCTTCATTTTTTGATGCTTATTTTCTCCATCTCTTATATTTTTTTGAAAAGTTACTATAATCTCTTTTCATTTAAAGACGCTTTTAAATTTTTTTTGTTGAACCTGATTTTTTAAAAAATTATAACAGACAAGTACAATGCTCTTTAAAGTTTTTTTTTAAAGATATAGCAAATCCCGTAGAGCTTGTTTGTTACGAATTAAAATAAAAATAATTTTGAAATTCAATAATTTAGTGATTTTATTAAATTTTTATAAAAATAATCATAGTTATTTATCGCAATAAAATCATTTTTTTAAAAAAATAATTTAGTTTGTTTAGATACATCAATATAAAAGAAATTTTTTGTTACAAAATCACATCAATCTTTTGAAAGTTATTATCTTTCTCAGCTAAATAAGATCTTTTGTTACAAAAGACATAAAAAAAGTAAATTTATGTTGATGTGTCAAAATATTAAGATGGGAAAAAATTGTGTTTTTATTGGTCATTAACTTTCTTAATTAGAGAAAGATAATATATTGTAAATTGTTTTTAACTCTTTAGATATTTAGAAGTTGAATTATAGGAAAATTTGTTTTGATTGAGATTAAGATTAAGTTTGTTTGTTCTTTTAAAAAAAAATTAAGTTAGTATGTTTTATTGAGTGAGTTTGTTTTAATTTGTTTTTAAGAGAGAAAAATAGGGCGAGGTTGAAGCAAAAGACACAAAAAAAAATATAATGATAGGAAGTTTTTTAAGGAATATACACCGTAATTATATGAAGATTTTTTTTTGAAGAACCATAATTATAGGAAGTTTAGAAACCCCTTACTTGAATCTAATTGTGGATGGATTCCAAAATTTATTAATTTAGAAAACAGAAATCCAATAGTAATCCGAAACTTTGTTGTGTTTCAACTTTTGAATCTCTCTACTCTAACCTAAATCCTCTGAACCGCACCACATATTTGTATCGCATCACTCCCTGAAACTTTCTGAATCTTCACAAAAATTGGTTTCAATTTTTCAATATTTCTAACCCAACCCTAAAATCTGTCCACAATGACGAAGAAGACAACAATGGGTGCAGTATCAGATTTATATTTACCTGATGAATGCTGGGAATATGTCTTCAGCTTCCTCAACGACGGCGACGACGACAACAACAACAGGTCCTTAAACTCTCTCCTCCTTGTCTCCAAACAATTCCTCTCCATCACCAACCGTCTTCGATTCTCAATCACTATCACTGCCCCAACCCGCCGTTGCCTCAGTCGACTCTTGCAAAGGTTACCTAACCTCACCTACCTCAACCTCACTCACAACTACGGTGACGTATTTTGTTGGATTTCCTCCATCGCCTCTTCTGTTAGAATGAAATACACACAAAATAATAGTGTAGACAATTCTAATTCCCTTGTTGTAAGTCCTCAATTAAAGTCTCTTCATTTGACTTGGAATCCATGGTTACGAGATAAAAGCATCAAAATGCTTGCTTCTGTTTTCCCCAATTTGCAATCGCTTGATTTGAGTTATTGCCATAATATATCTGAAGAAGGTATTTTTCAAGTTTTAAGGACATGTTCTAACATTAGGCATTTGAACTTAACACGCTGTTTCGGAGTGAAGCTGCTTGGAATGAACTTTCAAGTTCCCAAACTAGAAGTGTTGAATTTGTCACAAACAAGAGTTGATGATGAAACACTCCATGTGATCTCAAAGAGTTGTTGTGGGCTTTTGAAACTGTATCTTCAAAATTGTTATTCGGTTACATTGACCGGAGTGAAGCATGTGGTAGAAAACTGCACACAAGTTAGAGAGATCAATTTGAGGGATTGTAGAATATGGCACCGGCGAGATGTTCTTGTCTCATTGATACTTTCAAGGCCATCATTGAGAAAGCTAACAACTCCATATAATTGTTATCGTTTCAGCGACAGAGAGATGGAACTCTTAGCGCGTCATGGATGCATTGTTTGCTAAAATTGCTACGTTGTAGTTTGAAATCTTACATGTAAGATGTTTTGGTTTTCAGGTTTACTTCTATCTTTTCGTAGCACACTTTTCTCTGCTGTCACTTTCATGAGTTTTCTATAGGTCCTACCAACTTTCAAGAACCAACTTTATCTTTGTTTTTGGACAAAACATACAATTATTAACTTATATACTTTCTGTTTCTATTTATGAGTTTTTTTTTTTCCTTTTTCTGTATAGGTGCTGGGTTCTGTGAACATTAAATATTCAAGCTTTTTTTCTTCCTATTTACGTGTTTTGCTATATGCAAGAGAGTTTTCTGTTTTCAAAAGTGGAAGTCTCGTATGTTAATTCTACGGGCAACATTTTGGGAATAAAATGAAATTGATGGTTTGTCGATGTAGGTCTTCTAATTGTCCATTTTTTTTCTAATGTATGATTGATGGTTTGCCATTTATTGTTCATTATGTTGAAAGTTTTATGAAAAATTGACATCTTTCTGCTGATGCCTTCATCTTTGATTAAAATAAGTAATTATGTGTTGATATCACATACCATGCCAACCAGAAATTTTCTATTTCTTTTTGTGCTTGTTGTGAAATTATGCTTTGTTTGATATTGATTTTTAGAAAGTTATTGACTAAATATCGTTTCTTTTCTACTTTGATTTCAGTGTTTAATTATAAGGGTCCGTTTGGATTAGCTTATTTTAGAGCTTATATAAAACAGCTTATGCAAATAAATAAGTTTTTATGTGTTATTTATAAGTTTTTAAGGTAGTTTATGAAAAAACAGTTTATGAAGATACAATTTTCGTTAGTGAGAGCTTATAAATTAAAATAAAAGCTTATTTATTTACACAAGCTATTTTTCATAAGCTCAAAATAAGTTCAAACCAAACGAGGCCTAATTCTATTTGGTCACTGGGGAGTGTCTAAACCTATGAAGCGCGGATACAGACACCGACACTGACACGCCGACACCGCTAATAATTTGAGAAAATCACATAATTCAGTGTAATTATATGTTTCGGTGTCGTGTTGGTGTTAGACACGACACATGTCCGACATGGGGACATCCCTATTCCGAGGAGAGTCCGTGCTTCATTGGTCTAAACGTTGCATGACAGCACATGTGAGCATATGTTGTCTGCTAACTTTTGATAATGCAGCAGGAAAATTAGTGGTGTGCCATGTCTGTTTTATTTAAGGGTGGTTTGTTGTGGTTTAGAGTTTGTTATTGAGAAATTAGTGGTGGTGCTGCTGTCCGGTTGGTTTTTGCATCACCTGCAGATATATTAGTGTTAGGAGTAGCTTTAGTGTAGGTTGTACTCTGTATGGAGCCCTATGGTATGGGTTTTTGAAAACTCTTGTTCTTGTATATTTGGTTCGACAGTTTGAGTGTCTAGCACATGATAGTGTAGTCCCTTTGCAATTGTGCTGTTGGAATTTTTTATGAGTATCTTGTATTAGAGAAGTGGGATACATGAACAAGGGATTTTATGGATTAACGAGTCCAAATTTCAGTTAATTAAAGTTTCATTTCTGTTCATAAATTTACTACAGATAATAAAGTTTCAAATTAGTTTGACTCGTTTGGTTTTTCTGTGAAGGATTTTTAGTCGGGGGCGCCTCTAATGAGATGTGAGAGCCAATGTGATCTATACCCTATTACCAACACCGCAACAACAAATAAAGTCGAGCCTACATCTATCTTTGCAGCTTTGTCATCCTCCCTTTGGCATGATTGCCCGTGTCATCCGGGAGAACATGTTTTAAATTCTTAGACAAAATAAATTGATTGAATATAACAACTCTAGAAAATTACATTCTCATTTTCGTCATTCTTGTCCTGTTGGTTAACATGTTAAATTGCCTTTCATGGATTCTCATAATAGCAGTTTGTTGCTTTTTAATATTTTACATAGTGATGTATGGACCTCTCCTGTTTTAAGCTCATTTGGTTTCAAATATTAAGTTCTTTTCTTGGATAACTATTCACACTTTTTGTGGACATTTCCTCTTTCACATAAATCTCAAGTATATCAAACTTTTCAAAAACCAAGAGCATCCATCAATACACAATTTCAAAGGGAAATTTAAACCATTCAATGTGATAACAGTCGTGAATATGTCAATAGTAATTTTTGAAAAATGTATGAAATTAATGGAATATATTTTCGTTTATCATGTCCTTATACTTCTCAAAATGGTAAATCTTAAAGAAAAAATGTTTCATTAATAATATTATTCAAACTTTATTCATTCACGCGTGTTTACCCCCTTCCTTTTGGCATATAAAAATGACAACACATCTTTTGAACATTTTACCAAGCAAAACCATCAATTTTGAAACACCTCTTAAAATGTTGTACCACAAAGAACCCTCATACTCCCCCTTACGAGTGTTTGGTTGTCTATGTTTTCCACTTTATCCTTCCACTACAATAAACAAACTCCAACCTTGCTAAACACCATGTGTCTTTCTTGGATATCCGTCAAACCATCGAGACTATAAATGTCTAGATTTATCTCCAAATAAAATTATTATTTCTCCCCATATATTGTTTGACGAAACCACATTTCCTTACGCAAAGTTGCACAATCCCAAATCTCCCGCATACACCTTCATTGACAATGATCTGTCCCCTACATAATAAACCACATCATTACACAAGACTAACCCGACCCATCTAATTGTCCACCGGACCAACAACTAACCTGCACCCCCTCCTACTTCGAACTTACAAACAACCGAGCACAATTCACTTCCCTCACCCATCGAAACCGAATTTCCTAATTCAGATCGACCCATATCACCTAAAAACTCTTCATCGCTATCCACACCCCCTCCACACAACCACACCCTCAAAATACTCTTCCCCACATTTTTCAACCCACTGTACACACATGCACCAAATCGATAACTAGGAGTCAACATGGCATCTTTAAACCTAACCAAAAATATTATGGACTACACACCCATGTTACAAAATCCCCTCTACATAGGAATCCTGTGTCTGCACTAAAAGACCCAAATTGGAAAATGGCCATGGATGTTGAATATATTGCTCTAATTAAAAATGAGACGTGACATTTAGTACCACGGCCACCTGATGTTAATGTTATTCGATATATGTGGATTTTTAGACATAAGAAAAAATCTGATGATTCTTTTGAGAGGCATAAAACCCGTATTGTAGGTGATGGTGCAGGTCAACATGTTGGCTTTGATTGCGGAAAAACTTTTAGCCCAGTTGTCAAACTGTCTACTATTTGCATAGTTCTCAGAACGCTCTCCAAATCTTGGAAAATTCATCAATTGGATGTTAAGAATGCATTCTACATGGAGAACTCAAATAAAATATATATATGTATCAACCACTAGGCTTCAAGTATTTAGCAAATCCTAATCATGTGTGCCGTCTATGCAAATCACTATATGGGCTCAAACAAGCTCCCCGAGCTTGGTACAAATGGTTTGTTGACTATGTTTCATCTATTGGCTTTTCTCAAAGCAAGTGTGACCACTCTCTCTTTATCTCAAAGCAAGTATATATGGCCTACATCATCCGTTATGTCGATGATATTATATTTACCACCTGTTTTGATACTTTGCGACAATCTATAATTTCTCTTCTGAGTTCTGATTTTGCTATGAAAGATTTGTGACACCTAAGCTACTTCTTGGGTATTGCGGTCACTCGCCATCTAAAAGACTTATTCCTCTCACAGAAAAGTATGCTGAAGAAATTCTTACACGAGTTGGAATGTCTTCGTGCAAATCATGTCCAACCCCAGCTGTTACAAAACCAAAATTAAGTGTCACACACAGTACTCCAACGAGGATCCATCCCTCTATCACAGTCTTGCAGATTCCCTTCAATATCTCACTTTCACTCGACCAAATATTTTGTATGCAGTACAACAAATATGTCTCTTCATGCACAATCCAATTGAAGACCACATGCAAGGTCTCTGAAGGATCTTGCGATACATTCAGAGGACAAGACATTATGGTTTACATCTTTATCCATCATCTACTACCTCCCTAATCTCATACAAATGCTTATTGGGAAGGATGCCCCGATCCTAAACGATCTACCTCTAGTTACTAAATATTTCTAGGTGATAACTTGCTCTCCTGGTCATCCAAACGGCAACCCACTTTATCTCGCTCTAGTGCTGAGCTGAATACCATGGTATTGCCAATGTGGTCTCTGAATCATGTTGGTTACACAACCTTCTTGTTAAGTAACACTGTCCTATTTACAAGGCCACCATGGTCTACTGTGACAACGTCAATGCCGTCTATCTCTCAGGTAACCCCGTTCAACACCAATGGACGAAACATATTGAGATTGACATTCATTTAGTTCGTTAAAAGGTAGCTCGAGGTCATGTCGGCGTTCTACACGTTCCCTCACGAAATCAAATTGCAGATATTTTTACCAAAGGTTATGTTATTGTTCCTTGTATTAATAGGACAAGGGAATCCTCCTGAGAAAAAATTTCTGCTTGTTTATTCCATTGCTTCAATTCAGCTTTTATAGCCATAGATCATAGATCTAATAGCTGTTACAATAGTAATCTAAAGGTTAGCCTTGTTTGAAGGACAACTACTAACGGCCAGCAAATAAAGGATAAGGTCTAGTACAAACAAAAGGGATCCAATACAAATGATTAGTCATTAGTTCTAGAGTATTCCATTCCTTATGCTTGAACGTCACTATACTGATGTCACACAAAGTCCTTGAGGTAGGCAGGTTTCTTGGTAAGCCTTTTGGGCTTCATGTTAGTGGTGGGCTGTCTCATCAGATGGGCCTTTGGTGACATATACACAAGATAGTTGCACTCACCTTTAATAGATATATAAAATCCACAAACAACTCATCACCTTCTCTTTACATGAAGGGAGCTTACCTCAACAAACGGATACATCTTGCTTGTTATGTATGTTAGCTAGTCTAACATAGTAATTCAATTGAATTCTAGAGTTCTATCAAGAATTTGGGTGGAATTTTACCAAGTACTAAGTTATGTGTACAATTTAATAGTTGCAGTTAATTACAATCTGCCATATCATATTTTAAGTGTCATTTAGAAGTCATTTTACAACCATTTGAGTCATTTTACAGTTCTTTGAGTCATTATTAGGTTTGTATTAGTAAGGTTTAACAGGAAGTGAAGAAATTAGCATTGTACTGAAAATATGCAATGAAGAGCTTGAAACCAGCTAGAATTCACGTAATCAGACAACTTGATGGTTGAGCTATGATTTTCACAATAGCAATCAAGTTGTCTATTGGTGTATAGCCAACAAGAAAGTTATGGTGAAGAGAAATAGGAAAAGGGTAAAAGATCAAGAGTGAGGTGTGTTGATCTCTAAATGACGACCTCTATGTGGTATTTTAATCATATCTGGAGTTCTAGGCATTACAATGGAGTGGAACCGGTGACATATGAAAGCTAACATCCATATTTGCAACTTTCGTGTCAAAAAAAGAATTATCATGATCCAATGATTAGAATTTATTGACAACATAAATACTAACTTATATAAATCTTAATACATTTTTTTGACAAGATTTTAATACATTTTTGATGACACCTTGTCATTACGTAATTTGTTAAGAGTTTTTGTTAGTTTTTTTCTACTTTCGTCAGCATTTTGAGACAGTTTGAGGTACAAAAGAGCAAGAAATCATCAGAGCCTGAAGTGACTGCATCGTGACACGATTTGGGAATCGTGTCACAATTTCCTAACCAGAGAAGAGATGAAATTCTGCCTACAAAATCGTGTCACGATTGGGAGACCAGTTTGCGCAATCCTTGGGAGTTTTAATGAAGGATCGTGTCACGATTGCTTGCATCGTGTCACGATTTTGTGATCAGGTTGCCTATTTTAGCTGATTCGTTTTCAGAAACAAGGGTTCAGAAATTGGAAGAATAGAAGTGCGATTTTGAGAGCAAAGAACTGAAGCGGTGGCCACCCCATCCAACTCACAGTCAGTTTTTGTATGTTCTTATGTTCTTATTGATTAAGCTATTTTGTAATTCAATTATGAGTAGCTAAATTCTCCATTGTTAGGGATGAGATTAGCTAGATGATGACTCTTGTTTTGTAACCCTAATCTGATCATTGAATGAATTTATTGAATCATGTTTTCTTATCTTTGTGCTTAATGCGTTTATTGATTGATCATCTTTAAATTGATGTATGATTCATATTGTGAAACGGAAGTGGAATGTATGAATGCTTAAGATAAGAAATTCTCGCCTTTGTAATCTAGGAATAGATACAAACCCTTGAAACCGTTTATTAATTCATGTTCGTTCATGCTTAATTCTGAATTGTAAAACTCGCCAAGGAATTAGGGTTTACTTTAGAATTAAAGTTTCTGTCGCTAAGGAATTAGGGCAAGATTATTTAAGAGAATTAGGTCGTGATTCATTAAACAAGTTCAGTGATCGTTGGTTAGGTAATTAACTTGAGTTCGTAGTCTAGTGAAGCTCACCTGACAAGCTTTTTATCTTTGAATTTCAAACCAATTTACTTTACGCACTTTTCTTTTATTGCAATTAAACAAACCTCGTACCCTTTTGTTCAACTGAGTAATCAAAATTACATTCGATTCGTTAATGCAGTCCTTGTGTTCGACACTCGGTTTACCGTTTTAAACTTTACTACTTGAACGATTTCGTACACTTGCGAAAATCGCCATCAAGTTTTTGGCGCCGTTGCCGGGGACTGCCAATTAACTGTTGAATTGTAATTTCTTTTACTCAATTGAAATTTCTTGCTCTGCAATAAAATTACTTTTGCTGTTACGAATTTTATTTTACTTTATTTTTGTTTTCACTCTCAATAACTCACGTCTGTCTAATCTTGTATGCGAGGCCAGGCCTCAGCTGAACTTCTCTTTGACGCATAAATTGAAAATACTTGCCGTGCAAATCGCAAAGCAACCCAATTAAGAAAGCAAAGAGAGAAGGAAGGGACGAGTGAAATTGAGATCAACACAGACGAACAGGTCACTGAGGAGACAGAAGTTGTTGAAAGGATGGCGGAATTAGACCCACCACCTCCTCCACCTGAAGAGAGACTCCTCGGAGACTATGGTGCCCGTGATCGAAACCGCAACAGGTTGACCATTGCTAACCAGCCTGTGACGGTTAACAAGTTTGAGATCAACCCAGGACTACTCCGTGAATTGAAAGAAAAACAGTTTGCTGGGAAGTACAATGAAGATGCCAACAAACATTTGAAGAATTTCTTTGTGATCTGTGAGACAACAAAAATGGATGGGAACTCGGAAGAAGCCAAACGGTTGCGGTTATTTCCATTCTCCCTAACTGATGATGCTAAGGAGTGGTTTGATTCTTTACCAGCTGGGAGTATTACAACATGGAATGAGATGGAAGACAAGTTCTTGGAGCAGTTCTTTCCTACAACGTTGTTTGTGCGCAGACGTCAGGACATTTCCAACTTCCAACAGAAGGATGGAGAATCACTTGGAGAATCATATAAGAGGTACAAGAAATTGTTGTCAGCCTGTCCAGACCACAATTATGACAGCACAATACAGATGCAGATTTTTTGTAATGGTCTACGCCTTTCTACTAGACAAGTCCTCGACACAGCTTCTGGTGGTTCCATAAATTTCAAAACTGCTTCTCAAATAATCAAAGTCATTGAAGCGGTTGCTCTGAATGAACAAATGGAGATGTATGACAGAACAGGTGGCACAAGAGGAGGACTCATAGACTTGAATCATCTCGAAGCTAAAAATGCTCAGAACATACTCACTAGCAAGCAAATTCAAGAAGCAGTATCAGCTGAAGTGACAAAGAGATTGGCAGCTCTCAATATAGGCCAACCTCTAATTGCTCCGGTTAATCAAATGAATACTGTGAAGTGTGATTGGTGTGCAGGTCCTCATTTTACCATGCATTGTGATGTACCCATGGATGCAGCTCAAGTAGAAGCGGTGAATTTTCTTAGTAACCAAGGGGGTCGTCAGCAGAACAATCCCTATTCCAACACTTTCAATCCAGGCTGAAGGAATCACCCAAACTTCTCATGGAAAACTCCACAAAACAACTTCCCGAATCCGCAACAAGGAATCCCATCAAATCCTACTCCCCCAAAGAAAGCTGATTGGGAATTGGCCATTGAAGCAATGGCATCAAGCGTGAACTCTCTCACTCAAGAAACCAGGGCCTCACAAAAGAACACCACAGCCTCAATCAAAAATCTTGAGATTCAAGTTGGTCAAATCGCCCAACAAATTGCACAAAGACCTCCTGGAAATCTGCCCAGCAACACAGTTGCCAATCCCAAAGGACACGAAAGTGTGAATGCAGTCATGACCAGAAGCAGAAGGGTTGAAGACTCACAACAACCTAAAGATACACAAGGTGGGGGTGAGTCATCCGATGAGTTAGTTGAAGTGCAAGTTGAAGTCCGAGAGAATACACCACAAGAGGTGGCTGGAGAACCAGAAAATCCAAAGAAAAATGATTTACCAAAGCCACAGATTAAGCTACCATTCCCACAAAGGTTGAAAAAAGAAAAAGACAAGAAGAGCTTTGGTAAATTCCTTGAGATGTTCAAAAAGTTACAAATCAACATCCCTTTTGCCGAAGCTCTCGAACAAATGCCAACCTATGCAAAAATCATGAAGGACATCATTTCAAGGAAGATAAGCATTGGTGATGAAGATGTGATGCTCATTGAACAATGTAGTGCGGTGTTACAAAGAAAAATTCCAAAGAAACTCAAAGATCTTGGAAGTGTCACTATTCCTTGTACCATTGGGGATAGAACTTTCAAGAAAGCACTGATCGACCTTGGAG
The DNA here is from genome assembly GCA_018208015.1 of Medicago ruthenica. NCBI lineage: Eukaryota > Viridiplantae > Streptophyta > Magnoliopsida > Fabales > Fabaceae > Medicago > Medicago ruthenica. The sequence goes on along the minus strand of WNNG01000304.1, from coordinate 174,781 downwards.
CAAGTGTAAGTTTAATGCCTTTGTCTATTTACAAGAAGTTGGGGATTGGAACGGTGAGAGATACAAGAATGACCTTGCAGTTCGCGGACAAATCCTACAAATATCCCTATGGTATTGTGGAAGATGTGCTTGTAAAGGTTGACAAATTCATATTCCCACTTGACTTTGTTGTTCTTGAGATGGAAGAGGATGAGGATATACCGCTGATTCTGGGGAGACCATTTTTACAAACTGGAAGGTGTATGATTGACTTAGAAGATGGTACGTTGACTCTAAAGGTTGACGATGAGGTGGTAAAGCTCAATGTTCTCCAAGCAATGAAGCATCCGAAAGAAAAGGAGGAATGCTACAGGGTTGACATACTTAGTTCAATTGTGAAAGACAAGTTTGAAGCCGAAATTCCAGCTTTACCACTTGAGAGAGTATTAAGCTCATCAGCAGCAGTTGTTGAGGAAGGTGAAGATCCTAGAGAAGTTGATGTTCTGGCCATGTTAGAAGCCTTCCCGTCCTATCACCGACGCACACCGACTAAATGGGAGGAGTTACATCCGAATGAAGAAGCTGTTGAGAAAAAGTCAAAGAAAGTACCGGTAGTTGAGCTGAAACAACTGCCCCCTCATTTGAAGTATGTGTTCCTAGGTGAGAAAGAAGAGTACCCAGCCATTATCAATGCAAGCCTGAATAAACTTGAAGAAGAAAAGCTCTTGAGAGTCCTGAGAATGCACAAGGGTGCGATAGGGTGGTCCATTGAAGACTTGAAGGGTATAAGTCCTACTGTGTGTATGCATAAGATCTTAATGGAAGAGAGCTACAAACCGGTGGTCCAACCACAACGGAGGCTCAATCCTACCATGAAAGAGGTGATTAGAAAGGAGGTGGTCAAGTTGCTTGAAGCTGGACTCATCTATCCTATATCTGAGAGTTCGTGGGTAAGTCCGGTCCAAGTTGTTCCAAAAAAGGGTGGTACTACAGTGGTGATGAATGAGAAGAATGAATTGATCCCGACCCGCACTGTCACTGGCTGGAGAGTGTGCATAGACTATAGACGGTTGAACACAGCTACTCGGAAGGATCATTTCCCATTACCGTTTATTGATCAAATGCTCGAAAGGTTGGCGGGTCATGAGTACTACTGCTTTTTGGATGGGTATTCTGGATACAACCAAATTGCGGTGGCACCTGAGGATCAAGAGAAAACAGCCTTCACATGTCCTTATGGGATATTTGCTTACAGGAGGATGCCATTCGGGTTGTGCAATGCCCCCGCTACTTTTCAAAGGTGTATGATGTCCATATTCTCCGATATGATTGAAAAACATATCAAAGTTTTTATGGACGATTTCTCTGTCTTTGGCTCTTCTTTTGATAATTGTTTGAATAATTTATCTCTTGTATTGGAAAGGTGTCAAAAATCTAATTTGGTCCTAAACTGGGAAAAATGTCATTTCATGGTGAGAGAAGGAATTGTCCTTGGTCACCGAATCTCTTACAAAGGGATAGAGGTTGACCAAGCAAAAATTGAAGTTATTGAAAAACTTCCTCCTCCCACCAATGAAAAAGGCATTAGGAGCTTTTTAGGACATGCAGGTTTTTATAGGAGGTTCATCAAAGATTTTTCAAAAATAGCAAAACCCCTTACTAACCTGCTAGTAAAAGACACACCTTTCCAATTCAATGATGAGTGTCTGAATGCTTTTAACACTCTTAAGCAAAAACTGATAACAGTCCCCATTGTCACTGCTCCCGATTGGTCACTACCTTTTGAAATAATGTGTGATGCCAGTGATACAGCTGTTGGGGCAGTTCTTAGGCAAAGGAAAGATAAGTTGTTGCATGTCATTTACTATGCTAGTCATGTTTTAAACCCAGCACAACTTAACTATGCCACTACAGAAAAAGAACTCTTGGCTGTTGTCTATGCTTTTGATAAATTTAGATCATACTTGTTAGGGTCTAAAGTTATTGTTTACACTGACCATGCTGCTCTAAGGTATTTGTTTTCTAAGCAGGAATCAAAACCGAGACTTCTTAGATGGATATTGCTGTTGCAGGAATTTGACCTGGAAATCCGGGACAAGAAGGGATCAGAGAATACTGTGGCTGACCATCTCTCTCGACTAGAGAAGATGGGTGAAACTGATCAGCAGAGGCCTATCAAGGACCTCTTTGCAGATGAACACATTCTAGCCGTAACAATGATGCCGTGGTTTGCAGACTTTGCGAACTACATGGTAGGTAAGGTGATACCCGTTGATTTCAATTCCCAACAGCGCAAGAAATTTCTGCACGATTGTAAGTATTACGTGTGGATGAGCCCTATCTGTATAAAAGGGGGATTGACGGGCTGTTAAGAAGATGTGTCCCTGAAGAAGAGCAGGAAAAAGTGTTGTGGCATTGTCATGACTCCAACTACGGCGGTCACTTTAGTGGAGATAGGACTGCTGCAAAAGTGCTCCAATCCGGTTTGTTTTGGCCAACCTTGTTTAAGGATGCTTTTGCCTATGTCAAGAGATGTGACCGCTGCCAACGCACAGGAAATATTTCCAAAAGAAACGAGATGCCTCAAAATCCTGTGTTAGAAGTGGAAATCTTTGATGTATGGGGTATTGATTTTATGGGACCATTCCCATCCTCATATTCAAAGGTTTACATTCTGTTGGCAGTGGACTATGTCTCTAAGTGGGTGGAAGCTATCGCCACGCAGACCAATGATGCTCAGGTAGTAATTTCTTTCCTTCAGAAAAATATCTTTTCACGTTTTGGGGTTCCTAGAGCGTTAATCAGTGATGAAGGAACCCATTTCCTCAACCGGAAGATGGAGACTTTGCTGAAAAAGTACAATGTGCATCACCGGATTGCTACACCGTACCATCCTCAGACGAGTGGACAAGTGGAGGTTTCACATAGACAGATAAAGCAAATCCTGGAGAAGACTTTGAATTCCTCACGGAAGGATTGGTCTGTCAAGCTGGATGATGCACTATGGGCATACAGAACTGCTTTCAAAACTCCCATAGGTATGTCTCCTTTTCAAATTGTTTATGGAAAATCTTGTCACTTACCATTGGAACTAGAGCACAAAGCTTTGTGGGCCACTAAATTCCTGAATTTTGATCTCTCGAAAGCAGGCGAATCTCGGATTCTTCAACTCCATGAGTTAGATGAATTCCGGAATTCAGCCTACGAAAATGCCAAAATTTTTAAAGAAAAAACAAAGAAATGGCATGACAAGAAGATCCAAAATAGGGAATTTAGGGAAGGGCAGCTAGTTCTTCTTTTCAATTCCAGGTTAAAGCTGTTTCCTGGAAAGCTGAGGTCCAGATGGTCAGGACCATTCAAGGTGGTGAAGGTGTTTCCTTATGGAACTGTGGAGGTGAAGGACCCAGACTCGGATAGAACCTTCAAGGTCAACGGACAAAGGCTCAAACCATACTTTGGAGTCGAATTTGAGCGTCCGACCGAGTCGATCAAACTGAAATCCACGTGATCCCGTGGTACGTCAGGCTCGGGACGTTAAACACGCGCTAGGTGGGAGGCAACCCACTCAGTATCCTTTGTTTTTTCTCGTTTTATTTTTCATAAAAAAAAACAAAAAAATATTTTGTTGCAAAACCATTTTCAGGGCAGAAATTTTTCTAAGTTACAAAGTGTGCTCTCTGCCTAGAAAATCGTGACACGATTCCTCAATCGTGACACGATTTTGCTCTTTCAAAATTTGATGTTTCTGTCACAAAAATCGTGACACGATTCCTTAATCGTGACACGATTTCATTTTTCAAAACAACATACTTTCTGCCACTCAAATCGTGACACGATCCTTGAATCGTGACACGATTCTGAATTTTTTGACCGTTACTAGCTGCAATCGTGACACGATTACTTCACATCGTGACACGATTGTTGAGCAATTTTGAAAAATTTGACCGTTACAGAGCCCATCGTGTCACGATCCCTCCCAATCGTGACACGATTTCCTTAGCCTATAAATACAACCTTCAAAAAATTCAGCCTCACAAATTGAAAACCTGCCGTTACTCTGTCAAATTTTCAACAGACCCCCACTACCCACGAAATTCAATCCTTTTCATCACCATCAACATCATCCCTACCATCTTTTCCTCCACAAACTCCCCAAATTTCATCTTTTCACCAACACCTCTTCACCATGCCTCCCGTCCTACGAACCAAACACACTGCCAAACGGCCAAAAACCACTAAACCCACCAAAAACACTACCAAACGCAAACCCAACACCGTCCGCACCGAGACCGCGCCACCCACACAGCCAGCATTCAAATTCATAAACAAAGAGGCACAGGACCGTTTCGTCGAGAGCAAGGCCTTCAAGGTCGTTATGGAGCGCAGGTTCGATGTAATTAATCTGGGTAAATACACTGAGTTTGAGAGCATGCTACTGTAACATCCCGCTTATAAGTATCAGTTATTAGCGTTAGAAGTTAATTAAGAAGCATGGCAAACTTGTAAATAAGTGGCATGGCATTATGGTAAATAAGTGGAATGGGAAGATTGTTTTAAAAATATGAAGTAAGATATTTCTTACTATCTTTCTCCATATTTCTACACCCTTCCATTTTCAGCCCCTCTCTTCCTCAACTCACACGCCCTCATCCCCCTCTCCCTAAACCCATCATTTCTTAATTCAATTCTTGGGGGAAACTTTGCAAGCAAGTTTGGTTTGTGAAGCTAGAACAAAGGAAAGAAACAAGGAGAATCAAGGAAGGATTTAAGAGAAGTGGTAGCTTGAAGCTAAGGCTTTGGGAATCAGAGTTAGCAAGCACCAATAGGAGGTTTAAGGTGAGCTCCACAGGGTTTTAGAACCCGTTTGAGTAAGTTTATGAGTTTTAGCACTATGATCAAAGTTATGAACTTTTGAGCCCTAATTCTATTTTGCTAGTAATTCTTGATCATACATGTTGTAACCTGTTGATATGCATTAGAATTTATCCTTTAAAGTTGTATGATGTTTGGGCATGATTAGATAAGCCAAAATGGTGGAAGTCCTGTTTTGAACTTGCCCTATGCTGTCCACCTGCAGGTAAAATCGTGTCACGATTTTACAACCGTGTCACGATTTTATAGGCAGGAACCAACATGATTTCTGGGTAGGAAATCGTGACACGATTTCCAAATCGTGTCACGATTTTGCTGTGGACAGAACCATGTTGTTTTTCGTCAATTCTTGCACCGTTTCGGCTATCTAATACTGCTTTAGACTCAAGGAACAACATGTAATGGTTAAGCATTGCTAATAAGCATTTAAAGACCTATCCTTGAGAATGTTTAGATTATTATTATAGATTGAGGATAGGCACAATAGTGAGAGAATGGATGCCTTAATCCACAAGTTATCATAAAAAGTATAAGAGTTAGTTTTGAGTTTATCCCTTACTAGGCAATTCTCAAACACTCAATTAAGTACGAGTAAGCCAAGAGCGATATAGTATTCAAGTTTAGAACCTTTTATAGGTTAAGTATCCAAGAGTTATTAAGATAATAAGCCGTGACCTTCGTCGTTCACGCTAGTGGGACACGAATGGTTCACGCAAAAGTAAAGACTATTATGGAAGTATTTTAAGTCGTGACTTTCGTCGTTCACGCTAGTGGGACACGAAAGGTTCATGCATAAGTTAAGACATACTAATTCGCGTCTCTCATCGTTCACGCTAGTGGGACATGGGAGGTATACGCATAAGTTAAGACTATTAAGTCGTGTCTTCTGTTGTTCACGCTAGTGGGACGCAGGAGGTTCACGCTAGTGGGACGTGTTATTCCGCAAGGATGACCGCACGACGACAAGAGGAGTTCGGTGTTAGCCTGATATGATAGGAATTTTCACCGGTTAGAAGGGAGATGTACTTCGGGGTTACTCCACCCGGATGCACTCCGTAAAACGAACCCAGATAATTATTGTTTGTTCAACGCTGACTTACTAACTTTATAATTAAGAATGATGAAAAGTAATACTTATGAATTATTATGAGAATATGACGTTTAGTCAGCAAAGAAAGAAAGTGATCATAGACTTCCCCCTCGATCACTAAGCATAAGGTTACGTATATGACAAGTATAAGATAAGTTTATGATAAGATTATGGAAAGCATAAGACTAAGGCATGTAGCGATCCTAAGTTTCCCCTAGATCGCGAATTAAGTAGAGCTAAAGCTTGGCGATCATAGGTATCCCCAAGATTGCCAAAAGTAGGCACGACGACCCTAGGTTTTCCCCGTTGGGTTCCGGATGTTGTTCTAAAGGTCACATCTAGTTGAGCCTGATCAACTCAGTCTAGTATATGACAGTTAGGATAAATGTCCGAGAGCTGAATGTGACCAAGGAGGAATGATGTTTATGACGGGCGAAGGTTAAGGTGATAGAATTGTATGACGGAGTTGGCGAAGAAGTATCCAACGCCAAATGGTGGCCATCGAACCGTAAAGTGACTAAGCCCGTTTACGGCAGAGATTCAGGAATGTCAGAAATATTTAAGGATAAGGTGAAGAACCTTAACACAGTTGGACGCGTCATTAGGAGATGTCTCATAGGAGGAGACATGAACAGTAAGAAATTATGGAACCATAACGGGGACCGTGGTTGAGAAGTGGCAATAAGGACAGAGTGTGAGGAATCGAAGGACTCGCGCACTCGAATCGGACGAGATCTTAAATCCAAACAGTAAAGGGATTTAATTATTGATTAAGAGGATTAATTGGGACATATGAAGCTGCAGAGCCTAAACTTGCTGGAACTATCGTGCCACGAGAGCTTTTATCGTGCCACGATCATATGGATCAGGACATCCATCGTGCCACGACCCATGCTTCTCGTGCCACGAGAAAGACAGTGGAGCACTCCTTAAGAAGAAAAGATGGTAATACCTGTTGCACATCGAAGCGTGTTTCAGGATATGTTCTGTTTGGTAAGCAGATTTGAAATGAGCTAAGTCCAATGGAAGGTTTTATACCAAGAGAAGAGAATCAGATTAGTTTCATTATGATGAACCGCCGGGATGTTTTATACGAGAAACGCAAGCTTAGCAGCAAGTGATGATTTCTCAGAACAGGATATTGAATAACAAGTTGAAGTCCCTTGATTGGATGAAGAAGACGAGTTTAAGAGGACACATGGTTATAGTAGACCTGTTTTGAAGGATAAGCGGAATTTTAGCCGAGAAATTATATTGAGACTTTATTATACGGAGGATCGTCTTAGGTACGAAAGGTTAAGATTGTGGTTAATGTTAATGAGTTTTAAGTTTTCAACTGATGAGTTTCCTTCCACAGTTATACTAGAAGCTGAAAGAGATCACCTCGTGTTGAAAAGTTCCGAGGGCGGTAATAAGGTACAGATTTCGAACTGTTTAACTATATGCAGAATTACTCAGATGTTAAGATCAAGATTTGAATTGTGAATGCAGTAACGAGTTGTTGAATGAATTAAAAGGTAATGATGAGGTTTTGAAGCTAAAGATCAGTTAACTGGAGGGTTTCGAAGGTAACCTAAGAGGTATAGTAAAACCATAGAGACCGTAATTGCCTCGGAAAGATTATGGGTATGAAATTCTTATGGATAGAGATAGAACGATTAGTAATGGGACTCAAACCCTCAGTAGAATTAGTTTATGAAAGATGTGAACCTCCAGGAATCATAGAATGTTTAGAAGAAGCCACAAGTGATTGCGTGTGGACTTAAGCTGCTCCAGGTATACTTTTAGGTCAGTTTCTGCAATGTTAAAACGATAATATATGTTCGTTTGACCATGAGGTGGTCACAGGAATCAGAACATGGAGAATAAGTAAGAACCAGTGTATGAGCTGTTTTGACGGAATCACTGCTTGGTTCGTAGTTGTTGCTGAAAGCTATTTACAGGTCTCGGCGTATTTATCGTGGAAGTAAGTATATGGTTTATGTCCGAAAGGAAACACAAAGTCTGATGATGATCAGTCAGTAAGTTAAACAGGTGGTAAAAGCCACAAGAGAATAAACAAACGTAAGATGATTCTGTTATGATAGCTACGAGTTATTAAGGAACAAGTCAGCCATAAAATTTTATAATGGTGTATTACCCCTACTCCGAAGTGATTTGTTTAAATCAGAGTTGCGCAGCAGAAAAGTGATTCAAGAATGAGTTAATGAACGATTCTAAGCTGAAGCTTAGAGAACAAGGATGCTTGTGAAGTCCTTGTCAGACGAACCACAGGAAGGCAATAAGCGCCCAATTATTGAACCACAGAATATCAGTGAGCAGTGACGACTCGAACTTGTTATAAGTTCTAGAAGGAAATTTTAAAAGTTAAGACGAGGGATATTTCAAACCTCGAAATACAAGAGAAATGGAAATCGAAGCAGTTTAAGATTATGTGATAAGAATAAGAAGAATATGTTTCTAGTACAATAAGTCTAGAGCAAGGAAAGTCATCGCTAATACGGTAATTTAGCTATTTTAGCTCAGTAACTTTAGGTGGACTTGAAGAGTAATGTTTAGTCAAAAGGATCAAGCATAAGGCAACATCAGAAAGGTTGCACTTGCAAGATGATACTTTGAAATTGATGCGTTGATCAGAAACGTCAATGTAGTGACATATGAGTTTAAACCATGTTGTACCCCGCTATGTCAACATGTCACATGTATCAGGTTATGTTAGTATTATATATACTTATCAGGCAATACTTAAACTACTCAGATAGTAGTGTAGCAGATTTTCAGCTATGTGACGTGTTTTGGTAATAGTGGTACGCAATCAGGAATGTTTAAGTATGAAGGCTTTTACCAGAACAGAATTGTTGATATCACCATATCTTAGCAGAAGAGTTCGGAAATTATTGTACTTAATGTTCATCAGTAAAGGAAGAAGGACTTTTATGCAGATTAAAAGTCATTCGTAGTCTACAGTAAAGGGCTACGTAAGTTCAGGATTTGATTAAAGGATTAAAGAATTAAGTGTGTTATCTTTGGTTGCAATCAAGTAGAGCTTTCTTTTGAAAATAAGGATCTTGGACTCGACGTCCAGAATGAGAAAATAAGCTTACGATACCGAGAGAATGTAATCACAATTCATGTTATACACTTAAGAAATAAACACGAGTAACATTGGCGGGGCAAACCTGGCAAGCCAGTTGAAAGGCAAATCCCGGATGTTACAAGATGAGTTAAGAGTAAGAAAAGATTCCCAAATGATGGGGTAGCGTCTCAAATATGTTTAGATCAAGAATGATGTCCCGTTAGTCGGACAAGGATGATGTGATGTACTATGTGCCCGTTAGTAGAGTACACGTACTCAGTCATGTATGTAAAATTATGTGCTATGAATTGTACTATATAATAATATGTGAGACGGCTTATGCCACTCATCACTTGGACTAAACTCCTATGAGTTTTGGATTTATCGGTAAAGAAAATATTTATGCTACGGCTAGAAAACGAGGATAATAAGAAACAACCCAATGTCGTCAAAGTAAGATTACGCGGACTATGACGAGAATTATAAGATTCAGTACGAGTGTTTAAGACTTAATAACTTCGAATTGAATTTGCAGAAGTGCATGAACAAGAGGTAAAGTCAAGTGAGTCGGGTAAATTAGATAACCTCACATCCCACTACGTAAGAGTTATGCATTCACCACGGGCATTTCAGTTAAAGGAAAAGTTGTCGACTATATTCGATATATATAGGGTTGGAAATCCAAGGAATTCCGATAAGCAAGACGAATTGGAGTTTTGGCTAGTAGAGGAACTGGTATGAGAGATTCATTCATATATGTGATTTCAAGATGGATTCTAAATTTCGAGGACGAAATTTCTTTAAAGGGGGTAGATTGTAGCATCCCGCTTATAAGTATCAGTTATTAGCGTTAGAAGTTAATTAAGAAGCATGGCAAACTTGTAAATAAGTGGCATGGCATTATGGTAAATAAGTGGAATGGGAAGATTGTTTTAAAAATATGAAGTAAGATATTTCTTACTATCTTTCTCCATATTTCTACACCCTTCCATTTTCAGCCCCTCTCTTCCTCAACTCACACGCCCTCATCCCCCTCTCTATTTTGCTAGTAATTCTTGATCATACATGTTGTAACCTGTTGATATGCATTAGAATTTATCCTTTAAAGTTGTATGATGTTTGGGCATGATTAGATAAGCCAAAATGGTGGAAGTCCTGTTTTGAACTTGCCCTATGCTGTCCAACTGCAGGTAAAATCGTGTCACGATTTTACAACCGTGTCACGATTTTATAGGCAGGAACCAACATGATTTCTGGGTAGGAAATCGTGACACGATTTCCAAATCGTGTCACGATTTTGCTGTGGACAGAACCATGTTGTTTTTCGTCAATTCTTGCATCGTTTCGGCTATCTAATACTGCTTTAGACTCAAGGAACAACATGTAATGGTTAAGCATTGCTAATAAGCATTTAAAGACCTATCCTTGAGAATGTTTAGATTATTATTATAGATTGAGGATAGGCACAATAGTGAGAGAATGGATGCCTTAATCCACAAGTTATCATAAAAAGTATAAGAGTTAGTTTTGAGTTTATCCCTTACTAGGCAATTCTCAAACACTCAATTAAGTACGAGTAAGCCAAGAGCGATATAGTATTCAAGTTTAGAACCTTTTATAGGTTAAGTATCCAAGAGTTATTAAGATAATAAGCCGTGACCTTCGTCGTTCACGCTAGTGGGACACGAATGGTTCACGCAAAAGTAAAGACTATTATGGAAGTATTTTAAGTCGTGACTTTCGTCGTTCACGCTAGTGGGACACGAAAGGTTCATGCATAAGTTAAGACATACTAATTCGCGTCTCTCATCGTTCACGCTAGTGGGACATGGGAGGTATACGCATAAGTTAAGACTATTAAGTCGTGTCTTCTGTTGTTCACGCTAGTGGGACGCAGGAGGTTCACGCTAGTGGGACGTGTTATTCCGCAAGGATGACCGCAAGACGACAAGAGGAGTCCGGTGTTAGCCTGATATGATATGAATTTTCACCGGTTAGAAGGGAGATGTACTTCGGGGTTACTCCACCCGGATGCACTCCGTAAAACGAACCCATATAATTATTGTTTGTTCAACGCTGACTTACTAACTTTATAATTAAGAATGATGAAAAGTAATACTTATGAATTATTATGTGAATATGACGTTTAGTCAGCAAAGAAAGAAAGTGATCATAGACTTCCCCCTCGATCACTAAGCATAAGGTTACGTATATGACAAGTATAAGATAAGTTTATGATAAGATTATGGAAAGCATAAGACTAAGGCATGTAGCGATCCTAAGTTTCCCCTAGATCGCGAATTAAGTAGAGCTAAAGCTTGGCGATCATAGGTATCCCCAAGATTGCCAAAAGTAGGCACGACGACCCTAGGTTTTCCCCGTGGTTGCCAACAGTAGGATGGGCTGGAGCTCACTGAGACGTTATGTCTCATCCCAATCCTTCTGGTGCAGGTTTTCAGGTACGCAAGAGGATCGTAATGAAGATGTTGATCTGCAAGGGAGTTGCTGAATGGAGTGAAGATGCTCGTGTGGTACGAGCTCAGGAGATTGTTAGACAATTTATGTATATTAAAGTGTATTTTATGGTACTTATATGGTTTTATATACGAGCATGTTCGTATTCATTCAGTTATATGTATTTTTATTATTGAAAATTTTAATGTACCCAGTATCAGATTAATACACATGCTAAATATTCTAGATAATTTAGTATGGGTGTTACAGCTACAGGCAAGGAATTGGGAACTTCTGAACAACATGATCTTTAACACTTCCAACAAGACTGTCACATTGGAATTCTACGCTAATGCCAGGTTCACCCCTACCATGTATCAGTCTTTCGTCCGCGGAAAAACCATTGATTATAGCCCCGATGCTATTAATCAGTTGCTGGGTTTGACTGCCCCGGAGGAGTGTGGGGTCAAGAGGAGAAGAGCTGCGGTCAAAGACATGACGGAGGATGATTTTGCTGGGTTATTGAGTATGCTGTGCAGGCCGGGCACCACATGGAGAAAAGCACGGATGCTGGCCAAAGCTGACTTCATGCCATCTCCTAAGGCATGGGCATCTTTTGTGGTTCAGACGCTGGAGGGCACGTCGTGTACATCTGAAATCCCACTGAAGAGGATTCTAACTATTGATGCTATTCTGTCAGGTGAGGACATAAATGTTGGAGAGCTGATAGCCAACAACATCCGGGAAATCGCGTTGAGCAAGCTTAAATCGATAGCCCATAGTAGCTTGATCTGTTGGCTGTGTGAGGAGGCTCAGGTTGAGGAGTACCGGGCCGACATTGATGCCCCGACGATGAAGCCCATCACAGAGAAAACTATGGATGCTTTCGTCACTGAGTATGAGGAGTTTCTGAGGGGAGGGGGACAGCGAGAGGAGCAGGATCAGCAGGGACCGGTGCAGCCTCAGCCGCCTCCACAGACATATCCGGGAGAGGGCAGCAGTCAGCAACCCGCATATCCACCGCTTCATCCAATGCTGCTGGAATACATGTTCACTTCTGCTAACTGGATGAATGAGACTTCTGACCAGCTATATGTGAACCGTCCGAGGTTCTCTCAGGAGTTTGTTGCAGAGGCTCAAGTCCATAGGAGGCCGCCAACCGGGTCGTATGATCGCTTTGAGGGGAACCGTGAGAGTATGGTGTAGTACTTTGACCAGCAGAGAGGGAGGGCTGCGAGCAGAGAGCAGGAGATCGCTGCGGATTTTGATGCGACCGAAAGGAGGAATGCGGCGCATTTTATGGAGGAGATGAATGCGAGTGATCCTCCGCACACTTGGTTCTCAGAGCAGGAGCTGCATGAGATGGGCCGAGACTTGCCCTGATGTTTTTTTGGTTTTGTTGCATTTGTATTTTGTTGCCATTTGCTTTTGTACTGTTTATTTCGAACAATTTTTACGTTTCTGTTTTAACTCTCTTATCCCTGTTTGTAATAAATCAGTACTTGTTTTTTATCGATGAGTTTATTTGTGATGTTGATTCTCTTCAGTTTAGTAATGATCCTTGATTGAGTAGTGTACCAAAAGTTCAAAGGAGTTAGAGGCCCAACATATCAGTTGAAGTGTTCGGCAATTTGAGCATAAGTAGTCACAACTCCCAGAGATCATACCATGTAAGGTTCCATTGCCAAATTTTATTTTTTTCAATTTACTTTAAAGAGTGTTCCATGCATCTATGATTCTAGAACTTGCAATTTTTCTCTGTCATTAATTGGTTATATTGTGTACACACTAAGGCAAATTGCTTGTCCCTTGAGCCTTTGTAGCCAACCTGAGTTTATATTGAATTATCCATTGTTTAAGCCACGTTGAGCCCTTAGGACAGATCCCATTGTTTCGGTGACATACCACATTACAAGCCTAGAGACCATAGGATTATTCCCCAATATGTATTGGAGTTAGGCATTGTTTGGGTATTTGATCATGCAATTGTTCAAGTTTGGGGTTGCTCATGGTACTAGCAACATTTTAAGTTTGGGGTAGGGGGTGCTAGAGAAAAGAAAAAATTTAAGAAGATCACTTTGTTTCAAAAACAAAAATGTGTGAAAAAGAGAAGCTTGTAAATTAAGCTGATTCTGCAGCTCGAAAAAAAAAAGGGAAAAGTGCTTCAAGACATAAGTTGTGATCGGTATTTCTTTTGTAAGATGAAATTCTCTAGCCCCTTAAGGTTATTTTTGGTGTATTGTTGGGTAGACCGGTAGGAAAATGCTGAACTCCATTGTTGTCGAAAACCTACTTTCCAAATGATCCCACCTATAACCTAAGCCCCGTTATAACCCTAAAAAGTCCTTAAAAGTGTGTACATAATATTAAATTTGATTGATGCTTAGAAACTTTTCAAGCTTATGGCAATTCATAGTTTTGCATGTGATTGAGTGGAAACCCTTATCAAACCTTTGCGTGGAGTTGTGAATTGAAGGAGAAAACTGGCCGGCTAGCCCATTACATGGCTGGTAAGGTGTTGAACTTTTGGTACTGCTGCTTGGTTATGTGATTGTTAATTTACTGTTGTCGTCAATGTTGCAAGTAAATTCCTTGAGGACAAGGAATGGTTTAAGTTTGGGGTTGTGATGACACCTTGTCATTACGTAATTTGTTAAGAGTTTTTGTTAGTTTTTTTCTACTTTCGTCAGCATTTTGAGACAGTTTGAGGTACAAAAGAGCAAGAAATCATCAGAGCCTGAAGTGACTGCATCGTGGCACGATTTGGGAATCGTGTCACGATTTCCTAACCAGAGAAGAGATGAAATTCTGCCTACAAAATCGTGTCACGATTGCATAATCGTGTCACGATTGGGAGACCAGTTTGCGCAATCCTTGGGAGTTTTAATGAAGGATCGTGTCACGATTGCTTGCATCGTGTCACGATTTTGTGATCAGGTTGCCTATTTTAGCTGATTCGTTTTCAGAAACAAGGGTTCGGAAATTGGAAGAATAGAAGCGCGATTTTGAGAGCAAAGAACTGAAGCGGTGGCCACCCCATCCAACTCACAGTCAGTTTTTGTATGTTCTTATGTTCTTATTGATTAAGCTATTTTGTAATTCAATTATGAGTAGCTAAATTCTCCATTGTTAGGGATGAGATTAGCTAGATGATGACTCTTGTTTTGTAACCCTAATCTGATCATTGAATGAATTTATTGAATCATGTTTTCTTATCTTTGTGCTTAATGCGTTTATTGATTGATCATCTTTAAATTGATGTATGATTCATATTGTGAAACGGAAGTGGAATGTATGAATGCTTAAGATAAGAAATTCACGCCTTTGTAATCTAGGAATAGATACAAACCCTTGAAACCGTTTATTAATTCATGTCCGTTCATGCTTAATTCTGAATTGTAAAACTCGCTAAGGAATTAGGGTTTACTTTAGAATTAAAGTTTCTGTCGCTAAGGAATTAGGGCAAGATTATTTAAGAGAATTAGGTCGTGATTCATTAAACAAGTTCAGTGATCGTTGGTTAGGTAATTAACTTGAGTTCGTAGTCTAGTGAAGCTCATCCCTGACAAGCTTTTTATCTTTGAATTTCAAACCAATTTACTTTACGCACTTTTCTTTTATTGCAATTAAACAAACCTCGTACCCTTTTGTTCAACTGAGTAATTAAAATTACATTCGATTCATTAACGCAGTCCTTGTGTTCGACACTCGGTTTACCGTTTTAAACTTTACTACTTGAACGATTTCGTACACTTGCGAAAATCGCCATCAGTTTTTATGAAAGTAATAGTAGAAATGAAATTGTGTTATTAAAATATAAATTTAATTACCATGGACTGTGGCACAAAATCAGGTAAAACATAATCATTAATTTGAATTAAGATGTATAAAAAGCAATTGTAAATTCACTCTATATTTCCCATGTTAATGTGTTTCATGACTGCTAATTTTCCAAAATATTGATTTTACATTTTTCTTTTTTGGTGAATGCTATAGTGGCCAAGTGAGACGAGTCTTGCATCATATACAAGTTAGTTTTCACCCTTCAATTGTAAAAAAAAGTTCATCCTTCAATTGTCAATTGTACTATTCAAATTAAAAAGTTAGAAAACCACAGGAGATATACTAATATCTCTGAGTGTTTCATTGTTTGTGTCGAAGGTACAAATATGACAGATATATACAAACATTAAAACTACCCACCTAGGCTTAAATGTAACTGTAAAGACAAGTCACCCTCCAAGTGAGAATAGAATAGGAAAATATGGCTGCTAATAAGACCTTGCTAGATTGTGTCTGCCTCAGTGATCTATAACAAATAAAATGAAAGTAAAACAAACCAATAGCCAATTATTGTGATACATGAGTGATATATACTATCAAAGAATGAAATAAAAAAGCTACTAACAAAATCAATTCATAAAATAATTATACCTCATTAGTGAAACCAGAAAACAACAGAGTCAACCAGACTCTTCCATACAATTCAGCAATGACATACATAGACAACATTAAAGTATAGCTGATATATCTGTCAAGATATATGAATCATCATATTTCACAGAAAAATAAGATATCAACAAGTGTAAATTCCAGTTCTTTCTCCTTGCATATATATACTATAAATCTCATCATATTCGTCATACATTCGCCTTGCATATATATACTATAAATATCTAAATCATGGAACCCAAATTTGTATTTACAAAATTTATTTCATTGCGTAATAAGAAACATAACATAATCGAGTTGGAACTATTGGTTGTAAAAGCAAATAGAAAATAGAGACGTGGAGTTTTTGCAACATGACACACTTAATTTGGATATAACCTAACGATAATGAGGTGGAACAAGAATCTTTCTCAATGATGGCCGTGAGAATATCATCGAGGCAACAACATCAGGAAGAACATTATAGCAGCACCTTAGACTGATCTCTCTCAGTTGTGTGCAGTTTTCGGCCACATGCTTGACTCCCTTCTCTGTAACATCAAAACAAAAATTGCGGTAACAAGAGAAGCACATCTAGTTCACCATTGCGGTAACAAGAGAACGAGAGGTCAAGCAAGGTGGTGAATCTATGTAATTAAGAGATGAGGGATGAAAGGGATTGTTGAATTGTAGACAATGAGAGAGAATCGCATACGGTTGGTAATGGAGAGAAACTGTTTTGAAACGACAGAGAGTGACTTCAAGTAGTAATGATGGTTGTCGCCGTTAGTGAGAATTCCGAAGATATGTTCCCAGCAATCATCAGGTAAATATATATATCTGTTGTTTTTTGTGGAAGAAACCAGCTGAAGATGGATGTGAATATTTTCTTCTTTTTCATTGTTGGATGGAAATTCCCAAGAATGATGCTATGGGCGCAGCCGGTTGCTCTTAAGCGATTGTGAAGCAAATGGCAAGTTTGGTTAACTGTGATAATAATGAGAAAAAAATTAAAAAATAAGTAGCTTAAATAGAGGAAAACAGTTAATTCTCCTATCTTATGCCATAAATATAGAAGAAACAGTTTTTTTCTCTTGTCTTATGCATAAATTTAGGGAAATAGTTTCAATCTCTTAATCTAAATAATCTTTCTCTAATTATGAAACTTAATGTCTACTAAAAATACAATATTACTTCTTCTTAATTTTTTGACACGTCATCAAAATTATATTCTTTTGCTTCAATCTCCTCTATTTTTTCTCTTTAAAAAACAAAATAAAACAAACTCACTCGATAAAATATATTAATTTAATCTTTTTTTAAAGAACAAACAAACTTAATCCTCTATTTTCTAATTATTTATTTTCTATCTCTAATCATGAAACTTAATATCTACCAAAAATACAATCTTACCCTTTCTTAGTTTTTTGACACGTCATCAAAATTATATCATTTTATGTCTTTTGTTTCAACATCTCCCTATCTTTTCTCTCTTAAGTCTTAAAAACAAATTAAAACAAGGGTCTTGTTAACGAGTGCCCCCGGGGCACTCTTTAAACATTCTAAATTAAGTAATTATTTTTTAAAAATGTCAAACTTTTCAATTTCCAATGCACTGATTACACATATTTCAATAAAAAGTTACTATTTAAAGGTCTTAAAGAGTGCCCCCGGGGCACTCGTTAACATTTCTCTTAAAACAAACTTATTCGATAAAACACATTAACTTAATATTTTTTTTAAAGAACAAACAAACTTAATCTTAATTTCAATCAAAACAAATTTTTCTATAATTCAACTTCTAAATATCTAAAGAGTTAAAAACAATTTACAATCTATTATCATTCTCTAATTATGAAAGTTAATGACCAGTAAAAACACAATTTTGCCCCATCTTAATATTTTGACACCTCAACTGATATTTACGTTTTTGTGTCTTTTGTAACAAAAGATTCTATTTAGCTGAGAGAGAAAATAACTTTCAAAAGATTGATGTGATTTTGTAACAAAAAATTCTTTTTATATTGTTATAATTTTTTAAAAAACCAAGTTAAAAAAAAATCTAAAAACGTCTTTAAATGAAAAGAGATTATAGTAACTTTTCAAAAAATGTAAGAGAGGGAGAAAATAAGTATAAAAAAATGAAGATAACTTTGTAACAAAAAATCAATTTTATATAGTTGTATCCAAACAAATATTTTTTTAAAAAAAGTGATTGTTATTACGATAAACAAACACAAAATTGATTATGCTTTTTCAAAAAATCTCTAAATGATTGAATATCAAAATATATTTTTATTCTATTAAAAGCGAACCATATATTCAATTTACATTTATTAAAAATAAGTTTTATGAATGTACCAAAAAAAGTTTTATGCTGCCAAAGAATGGATGCGAACTTTAGCTGCATGAATAGTCGTCGTGTTCAGAGAGAATCGAAGAGTGTTACGAGATAACCAAATAGTATGCAGTGTATGCACCACCGCAGCCAAATACAAGTTAGAAACTTGATAGGAACAACAAATAGGGATACAAGAGAGAAGTGAGTGCACCGAGGTTCTATCCAAAACACAATTAAGCTTACCACCCAGCCAATTCCAAAGGGCCACCGCAAATGGACACAGAAGAAATAGATGGTCGGAAGTCTCATCCGTCTTAAGGAAAAAACAGCAAACGGAAACAATTACACAGCCCCGGGTCCTGAGATTCTCGAATGTGGGCATTTTACCATGCATTAGCCGCCAAAAGATAAAGGAGTGAGATGGCGGAATACAAGATTTCCAAATAAGCTCTGCCCAAGGCAGCAAAGCATCAACCGGTCTCAGAAAGGAAAAAGCTTGCTTCGCCGATAAATTACCATCAGTTGACTACGGCCAGATCAGAGTATCAGAGATATGCATTCTAGGCAAAACAATAGAGTATAAACGAGCGGTGACATCCGGAATGGCCATCAGCACCGCCGGGAGATTCCAACCGCCATCAACAATGACATCAACCACCATGCCTATAAAACCCAAATGAAATAAAAGATCTGTTGGTTATTTAAAGGTTGGCTACATGTTTGGTAAAATCAAAATGTGCAAGCAATGCGTTTCCAGAAGTTATTTGAGTCTTCAGAAGCAAGAAATTGGATTTGAGGAGGTTCAGAAGCTGAAAACTGGGTTTACTGTTCATCAGAAGCAGATTTGGTCTTCAGACGCAGAAATGGCCTTCAGACGCAGAAATGGCCTTCAGACGCTGAACAGGTCTTCAGACGCACTGTTCAGACGTTGACTTCTGTTGACCTTCAGAAGCTGAACTTCAGAAGCTGACTTCTGTTGACCTTCAGAAGCTGAACTTCAGAAGCTGATTTCAGAAGCTGGATTTTCTGCATTATTTCTGATTAATTCTGTGCGTATCTGTTGAAGATTTATTGAAGATTTATTCAGGCATTTGTTTTCTAGAAGGCTGATAATTTTGGTGAAGATCTTGGTGAAGATTGGCTTCGTGTTTATGAATGAATATATTTCAAAGGGATCTTTGCTTAATATGATTCAGAAATATATGTTTCCTTTTTGAGCCTTTGCAGAATTTCAGAATTGTATTTTGAAGAAGATATGGTTCAGAATTATGTGTGCTACTGAAGACTATATAAGAAGACGTGCTGCTACATTGAAGATTGATTGAGTTAAAAAAGAGTTTTTATTATAAGAGTTTGTGTAAGCTTTAGGCTTTGATTGTACACCACTCATCTGAGTTGGTTTAGGTGTTTTGAGTTGTAAATCATTCTAAGCTTTTAAGTACGAATGATGTTTTTGATGTATTGAAGAATGTCTTCATAACTGGGTTGTTTTTCAGAGTTATTAGTAACTGGGTTGTGGTTACTTGATTAGGAAGTAAGAGGGGGTTCTTATACCTAGGTGTTGCTGGGTAGAAATCTAGATTGGTGGAGATTAAGTCAGAAGACTAGGAACAGGGGCTGTGTCTTGAGTCTTAGGATTAATTCCTCATAGTGGATTTCCTTCCTGGATTGGTTTCCTCCAGATGTAGGTGATGTTTGCACCGAACTGGGTTAACAAATACTGTGTGTTCTTTACTTTCTGCACTTTTATTTGCTGCTTCAGAACCAGTTTTATTGTGCTCTGTTTTACATACATCGTGCTCTGTTTTTGTGTACTGTTTCATACCTGCCAGAATTTCAGGATCAATGTGAAGCAAATCCACCAAAGGTTCCCCAAGCCATTTATCAGTCCATAAATGAATATTGTCTCATGTGCCCACAATCCACAAAGAATTAGCAATAATTGAACCAATATGTAACTTAATAGTGGAGAGCCGGTTTCTAATTGGAAAAAGATCTATGCTTAAAAAGCACCGCCCATTGCGACTCAGTCGATGACTCCAGGCCAACTTTAGAATTAAAGACTCATTTATCAATCGAGTCGGCTTGAGATCAAGACCCCCTGCTGCAAACTTTCTTAGTAAGAATATCTCCGCTCCAAATAAAAGTTTTGATCCAAGTGTCCAGCATGCGCAAAAGATGCCTCGGCCACATATAAACATGAAAGGAATAACACAAGCATACCATGAATAATAGATTTAACCACCTGAACACGCCGCATGATAGAAAGAATGCTTCCCTTCCAAGTAGCAAGTTTCAACTTATTTCTGTCAGTGATCATTTGAAAGTGAACTCCCTTAGGTTTCCCCTTAAAGATGGGACACCCAAGATAAGAGAAAGGAATGGTACCCGCACTGAACCCCAACAAATTTGCAAGCATCTGAGCACGAGTTCCAGACATGGAACCAGTGAAAAAATGGCTTTTGGCATTGTTAATAATTTGTCCTGAGACCTCTGAATATTGCTGGAAAATATTGAGAAGCTGACAGATATTACGCTTTGTTCATGTACAGAAAATCACAACATCATCATCGTATAAAATATGTGTGGGAAAGGAAACCCCTCTGGAATAAGATAGGAGTGATCCTTCCCGCAAACCAAGCCACAGCAAGTGCCCGACTGAGAACCTCCTCAGTAAGACAAAACAGAAGCAGAGAAAATGGATCCCCCTTGATCAGTGCATTTTGATGCACATTCTTCTATGTTTTTACTTAGGCATTTCTCTAGTTTGTTTTGTTTATTTTACTATTTTATTATGTTTTTAGAATTAAGTCTTTGTTTGCTTCTAATCTATTTTCGTATGTTATTTTCAGCATAAGCAGTTTTTAGTGTAAAAATCATAACTGGAGCTACAGGAATCGGATTGAGACACGGTCAAGTGGGTTGGAAAGCTAACAGAGAGATCTACAACTTTTATGTTGAAGCCTGAAGCCAGTTCGGAGCGCAATTGTGTCAAATAATCGCGTCATGTTCCAGACTTTATGTAATTTAATTATTTTCGACCCAAACTTATGTTTTCGGCCCGTAACTTTTGGAGCCCGTATTATTTAAACCAAAACGCAGCCTAGGGTTAGTCATTCTGATTCTTGAAAACAGAACCTTGACGGCTGCTCTTGCTATGGAGAACTAAACTTTAGGTTGATTCATTGGTGTAAGGAACTCATTCATGATTTCTTGAGGTTCGAATTTAATTGCAAGTTCGTTTATCTATTTATGCTTTGTCGTATCAATTTCGTTTCTCTATATTCCGTATGAATTCTGATTCAATGATGCTTAATTATTCTATCTCGAATTCATGTAGTTGAGTTTTATTCGTATTAATTCATCGCTTGTTTAAATTAATCCGAATAGAAATTGATACGAACTTTTGCGCTTAGCAATAGGGTTGATTGAATTTGTCATGATACTAACCGTGTTTTATGTGACGCTTGTTCACCGTCCATGGTTAGTTGAACACATGAGATGCTTAATCGAATGAATTCATATAAAACCGATTGTCGCTTGTATAATTAGTTTTATAAATCAACCAGAGCATAAATAGTTGAATGAATATCTCTGTGAACCTATGATAGGATCAAACGAGTTGTCTAAGACCAATGAATCAATCGTCTTTTTTATTAATTGAATTTCTGATTCTCTTTCAATCTGAACAAACCGAAAACCCCCATTTAATTGTGTTATTCATCGTTCTTAGTTTTGTTAATTATCAAATAAGAGGTCCTTGTGAGACGACCAAGGTTTAACTACCTTGTTACTACATTTAAAAAATTAATTATTTTTGACCGCCTACGACAGCGATCAAATTGGCGCCGTTGCCGGGGACCTCTAATTGGAATTAGTAAAATTAAGAACGAACTAACCTTACTAACAATTTTTATTTTGTTTTTAGTTTTTCTTTTGTTTCAGGTTCCGACGTTGAATTTTGCATTGAAGCTAAAAAAAAAAAAATGGGTAACTCATTGGACGAATTGGCTTATCTTGTTAATTTGATGGAATCAAGAGAACAACAAGCATGCTTTCAAAATCATATTCCACTTGTGATTTGCAATATTTGTTCTTCAAATTTTCATTGTAGTGATGCATGTCCTATTTTGTTAGATACTAACTTTTGTGGTGAGACCCAAGTTGTAGGTGATTTTCAAGGACAATACTATTGTGAACAAAATTCATATCTTGAAGAGCAACCTATTTGGCCATATCAACAATTTCAACAAAATGTATCAGCTGACACACAATCGTACTTGGAAGAAATTATCAAGCAAATGGCTGAAACTAATAAGCGAATGATTGAAGATGATTTGCAATTTCAACAACATATGCAATCTTCTCTTCAAGTTATAAAAGTCCAAGTTGAACAAATAGTTTCCACCGTCCATCAAATTCAAGAGAATAAGATGTCTCATGATGATGTACAACCTGTTTCACTATTGGAGGTAACACAATGTGATACATGTCTTGATGATTCTCCAGGTGAGCCCGTTAAAACAGTGTTTGTTTCATCTGACGAGCACAAGGTAAGCAACAAAAATTCAAGTGAATGCATGAAAGAGATTATACCACAAAATCCCTTGAAATCTGATTTGGATGAATTATATACTTCTCTTGAAGTACATAAATCTCTTGAAATTTTTGCTTGTGAGTGTTGTGTTTGTAATGTTTGTCATGAGATCAATGCAGCCATTTCAGGTGAAGAAATTTTGATGCCGCCAACCACTTGTGCAGAAATTCAAGCAAATTCAACAACTCTTGAATTTGACAGCAAAAATGTGGATTTTAGCCATAAGCAACCATTGTCCACAGCAGAAAAATTGTCGGTGGAACCTCTAATTAAGCCAAGCAACATGCAGTTGTCTTTTACCATTTGTGAATCTCTTCCACCCAATTTATCTGACTCACAAGCTAATTGTGGATTTTCTGATTTCTATGCTTTTATTAGTGCAGGTTCACTATATGTGCTGGCTATTCCTCCTAAGCCACCGGATCTTGTACTAATAGACAAGTTCACCTGCTACTTACTTTTTCCTGTTTCATGTGTTCGTAGTGCAGCAAGGCCTCCACCTAAACCACCAGACATAGAAGCTCCAGCTGCTACACCTTAGCCCCTCGGGTGTGTTCCTTCCTTATTCTCGCTTATTGTTATAATTGAGTTCTTTTCATTGAGGACAATGTATGTCTTAAGTGTGGGGGAGGGAACCTTTTGTTTTTGTTTTCCTTTTGTTTTTATTTTTGTTTGTTTTTTTTGTTTTTATGTTTATTTTTTTTGAATAAAAAAAAATGGAATTTGCATGCTTTCTTGTTAGTTATTTTGCTACATCTGTGAATATTCTCTCTGTTCTTTGTCGAAAGACTTGTGGTGTGATGTGATTTACTCTTTTTGTGCATTCTTGGTATATATGTTTAACTAAGCTCTAAATTGTACATCACTAGTGATAGATCACTAAACCTTGTGAGATTTTGAGCCTAATAATGGATAACATAAAAAAATCCATCTCTTTCTTTCTTGTGTGATTTCACTCATGTTTGTTAGTCTCTAGAACTTGAATTGACTCTTGTTGAAACTTTTTGTTTACTTGTGCACACTGAAATGATAAAGGCATGTTGTTTTGTTTTATTTTTAACCTGTTAGCCAAAAAGCCAACCTTAACAATATTATCCCTTGTTTGGAAAACCCTTTGAGCCTATCATCCTTTTTTGTGTTTAAAACTCATTACAAGCCGAAAAGTGAAAAACAATATATCACCCTATTCAAGGGGTTAGAAGAGTCTTGTATGGAGTTGTGCGGGGTTGAACATTATGCTTATGATGATGTTGTTATGATGTTGGCAGAAAAAAATAGAAAAGCAAAAGAAAAGAAAAATAAATGATGAAAAAATAGAGAAGGATGTCAATTTTAATCCTTCTGAAAAAAAAAACAGAGAATAAAAGAAAAAAAAAAGAGAAGAGAATTAAGTTGTAAGTTTGTTGTTCAATAGAATTTCCTTTTGAGATGTTTTGTAGTTCAACTCCCGCAATTTCTTCAATCCTCTTTTAGCTCTTTGAAGTTTAACTTAGTACCCCGTAGGATATATCTCACCCTGACCTTGGCCAAGTTACAACCATAATAAAAGTCCTTTTGATCTTTGTGTGCAATGTATTTCAATTTGTGAATGTTAGAGTCTTTTCAAGCTTATGGTAGTACTAACTTTCATGTTGTGCTTTGAGTGTAAACACTAACCTAAACACTTGAGAGTTGAGTGGAAACAGTTTATCTTGTGAGGATCTTGATACTTTTGATGTACTTTTTGGTAATCTGTTTTCCATACTTACTTTGAATGTCACAGTTGAATTTCTCGCTAATGCCATGTCTTGAAGCTTAGACTTAGAAGGGTGTTTGCATCTTGTGTCCTGATAACTTTTGAGTTTGCATGCTCCGTTTCATTTTTTGTTTTGAAGTTTCTTTGTCTTGAATTTTTAATTTTTGCTCGGAGTGCAAAAGTTTAAGTGTGGGGGAATTTGATCAGTGCATTTTGATGCACATTCTTCTATGTTTTTACTTAGGCATTTCTCTAGTTTGTTTTGTTTATTTTACTATTTTATTATGTTTTTAGAATTAAGTCTTTGTTTGCTTCTAATCTATTTTCGTATGTTATTTTCAGCATAAGCAGTTTTTAGTGTAAAAATCATAACTGGAGCTACAGGAATCGGATTGAGACACGGTCAAGTGGGTTGGAAAGCTAACAGAGAGATCTACAACTTTTATGTTGAAGCCTGAAGCCAGTTCGGAGCGCAATTGTGTCAAATAATCGCGTCATGTTCCAGACTTTATGTAATTTAATTATTTTCGACCCAAACTTATGTTTTCGGCCCGTAACTTTTGGAGCCCGTATTATTTAAACCAAAACGCAGCCTAGGGTTAGTCATTCTGATTCTTGAAAACAGAACCTTGACGGCTGCTCTTGCTATGGAGAACTAAACTTTAGGTTGATTCATTGGTGTAAGGAACTCATTCATGATTTCTTGAGGTTCGAATTTAATTGCAAGTTCGTTTATCTATTTATGCTTTGTCGTATCAATTTCGTTTCTCTATATTCCGTATGAATTCTGATTCAATGATGCTTAATTATTCTATCTCGAATTCATGTAGTTGAGTTTTATTCGTATTAATTCATCGCTTGTTTAAATTAATCCGAATAGAAATTGATACGAACTTTTGCGCTTAGCAATAGGGTTGATTGAATTTGTCATGATACTAACCGTGTTTTATGTGACGCTTGTTCACCGTCCATGGTTAGTTGAACACATGAGATGCTTAATCGAATGAATTCATATAAAACCGATTGTCGCTTGTATAATTAGTTTTATAAATCAACCAGAGCATAAATAGTTGAATGAATATCTCTGTGAACCTATGATAGGATCAAACGAGTTGTCTAAGACCAATGAATCAATCGTCTTTTTTATTAATTGAATTTCTGATTCTCTTTCAATCTGAACAAACCGAAAACCCCCATTTAATTGTGTTATTCATCGTTCTTAGTTTTGTTAATTATCAAATAAGAGGTCCTTGTGAGACGACCAAGGTTTAACTACCTTGTTACTACATTTAAAAAATTAATTATTTTTGACCGCCTACGACAGCGATCACCCCTAAAGAACACTGTGGGAGCAAGAGAAATAACCAACAGCCTTGGCATTCACAAAAACATATAGCCTAGACGATTTCCAGATAGCCAAAATCCAGTCAATAAAAATATCAGAAAAACTGAACTACCTAAGCACTGCAAGCAAGAAATTCCAATCCAAAGTATTCTAACTTAAATAGGAGTCAAATTACTCTCTAAGGAGAATTATTCATTTCATAGGAGTCAAATTCCAACTTAATATACTCTTATTAATAGGATTGCATGGACTATAAAAACCATTGAAGTCTAACTTAAATAGTTTTTTTTTACGGTAAAAATGCTTCATTCAATATAATAAGCAACAAGCATTACAAATGGATTGACAAAGTTGAATTGGGGCATTCCCCATCCATTGTCGAAGAACAAATTTTAAAGAAAAGCTAACACACATACACACATAGTTGACAATACACATAGACTGTTCAAAAGCCAAAAGAACATAACCAAACCAAGAACAACAAACTAGCATCCGCTCATTCAATCTCTTACGAACCCGAACTTTGGCAATATAAGAATGAGAATCCACAATCTTTTTCCCAATCCAGTTACAGATAATTTCTTTGACTTGTGTTCACACAATTCGACTATCATTGGTCTCAAAATTGTCCAATTTCCTCTGATGTTTGAAAGTAGTTTGTTGATTAGAGAGATTGTTGCGATGGGAGTCAGCCTCATAAGCTTTTTCAGCCACTATGAATTGCCAAGATACACCAGCTAATTTGTTCCAAAAGACAGAATCATTTTGAGGCATTTTGTCAAACACCAATAGTGCAACTTTAAACCAGAAAAAGAAAAGACACATACTAAAAATAATACAAACACCAAAAGCTAGATCTGAAGGGGCCAAGAGCAACAAACCGTGGAACCTCCATGGTGGCTTAGGAGGTGGTCGGATGAGTGCCAAAAGTGAAGGTGTAGCAGCATTAATGGAGGCATCATTTTTCTCCAGCTTCTCATAGTTCGTTGATGGTGGCTTAGGTGGAGGTCGTGTCGTTGAAAGAGGAAGTTCATGTTTGGCTTGCAGCGGGGCAGAGAAGATCTCCTCTTGGGGTTGACACAACCATCAAATCTGGCCTTTTGTTATGGGTGTCGAAAGCAGGAAGGATGGAGGTTGTGGATGATGTTGGTGGAAGGGTCATGGTGAGATGGGGAGGTATCAGGTTGAGGCATGATGGCAGTGAGGTAGTTATGGAGAAACAAGGTCTTGAAAGGAAAGGGAAAAGACTATGATCACCTAGGTGCAGCGAACCATATGGCCGGGGAAGACAGATCATGAAGATCTGGTCTGATTCGCCGCCGCTTAACCAAGGGGAAACCCTAGTTTGGGTGGCTGAATACATGTTAAGTTTAGAGAGAGAAGATCTACCTTCTCTCTAAAAACACATAAGATATAAGTCTAAGTTAAATAGTTGACTTGCAGTTTTTAAGTGTTTAACCGAATTCAATTCCTATTCATGAAAAAAAACATGAACATATAAGAATCTAAGGGTCTGTTTGGTTCAACGGAGGGGAGGAGAGGGATTTTAATGGAGGGGAGGGAAGGGGAGAGAAGATATTTTAATTAAATATATGTTTGGTTCAAAAGAGGGGAGAGGATGTATTTTAATTAAAAATGTGTTTGGTTCACAAGGGGAGGGGAGAGATTTGAAAATTAATTTACTTTTTTTATCTTTAAACTTAATTAAATATATGAAAATTCTTGTTTTTACGATTTTATAGACCGACGAAACAATAACGATATAATGGATAACAACATGATGTAGACGATGTGATAATGGATTACTCACAATTCACGTTGGAGGAGGTCTGAAGCAGCGGTTGACAGCAACAAAGTAGTAGTAGGGTTGGAAAAGTGGTTTTTACATGTAAAAAATAAGAGTGATAGATAATATAATAATAAAAGTTGTTACAATCTTTCAAAAAAAAATTGTTACAAGAATAATATAATAATAAAAGTTGTTACAAGGATAATAGATATTTTTTGGCTTAATTCCACTTTTCCCCCCTATATTTTGTCAATTGTGCGATTTTGCACCCCATGTTTTTTTTTGAGCGATTTTGCACCCCAACATTTACCCCCTTTCTGATTTTGTAGCCCCTTCTGATTTTTTTGCTGATGTGTTGAATTTTTTGCTGATGTGTTGCCATGTGTGTTGCCATGTGTGTAATTTCATTTTTTAAAAAAATAAAAATTGAAAATAAAAATAAGCCTTCTCTTTTTTGTGTTTTTTTCAGTTTCAACAAAAAAAACAAAACATAGAAGCTCAAAAAAAAAAATAAACCTTCTCTTTTCCATATTCTCGCACAAGAATAGTTAGTCCAGAAAGGAGGCACAGGGTACCATATAGGTACCATCTCAAAATCGCAATATAGGTACCATATCATGTTGAGGAATCCCTTCAGTAATACAAACAACGAGATCCAATTCAGCTTCAACCGCTTCCATAATAGCAGCAGCAGCAAAAGGAGGAGGAACATAAATAACAGAAGCATTCGCTTTCGTTTCAGTTTTCGCCTCCGCAACAGAATTGAAAACCGGAAGCCCTAAATGTTCCGTTCCACCTTTCTTAGGAGTAACACCGCCAACCATATTCGTTCCGTATTCGATCGCTTGTTCGGTGTGAAACGTTCCGTTTTTGCCGGTTATTCCTTGACAGATCACGCGTGTGCTTTTGTCGACGAACACCGCCGGGGAGGGTGTGGTTGAGAAGTTGCGGCGGTGGTGAGAGGCGATTGATGAGAAGAGTTTTGTTACGCGGTGGAAAGTCATCGTGTGTGAAGCTGAGATTTGAGATCAGAAGTGAAAGTGAGATTTGGGTTTATTTTTTTTTTGAGCTTCTATGTTTTGTTTTTTTTGTTGAAACTGAAAAAAACACAAAAAAGAGAAGGCTTATTTTTATTTTCAATTTTTATTTTTTTAAAAAATGAAATTACACACATGGCAACACACATGGCAACACATCAGCAAAAAATTCAACACATCAGCAAAAAAATCAGAAGGGGCTACAAAATCAGAAAGGGGGTAAATGTTGGGGTGCAAAATCGCTCAAAAAAAAACATAGGGTGCAAAATCGCACAATTGGCAAAATATAGGGGGGAAAAGTGGAATTAAGCCATATTTTTTTAATAATGTTGTTACAAGGATAATATAACCTAATAATAATAAAAGTTGTTACAAGGTTAATGTTGAGATTTTAAATTAATTTAAGGATAATTTTGGCAATGCGATAAAATTTTAAAGAGATCCCCTCCCCTCCCCTCCGAAAAACTCTGATTTGTGGGGAAGCAAAAAGTGGGTCTTGAAGAAATTTTGACCCTCTCCTCTCCCTTCCCCTCCCCTTCTACAAATTGAACCAAACACATCAAATTTAAAATATTCCCTCCCCTCCTCTCCGAAACTCTCGAATCAAACAGACCCTAAAAAGAATGCCTTATTAATTATGTCTTCATTTTGTATTCAAATTAAAATACTATAAAATTAGGAGTAATATTCAAATAGAATAAAATAATTAGTATTCAATTAGAATAAAATGATTCCAATCGGATGTGAACATGGAAACTTCTTTGGCCCCAAAACTGATTGTGGAATATTTCATCTTTTTTTTTTAAAAAAAATAAAAATTATCGTCACCAATCTCAACCACATATTAGAATTTGTTCTTGTCATTATTTACCATACCCACGTGATGGTACGGTTAAAGTCTTATCATGATATGAATGATTAATATCACCCATAACAAACAACAGCAACAACACAATGGTAAATGAAACCCAACTATCTACTTTCTTAATTTGAGGTCAAAGTTATAGTCTTTTCATTTTTTCTTCACTTGACTTTGGGTAGAAGGGTAGATTCCAAAAGTATATAAATTACTTATACTTATAAATTAACACCGTCACAATCCTAATTTAATTCTTTAATCCCAAAAATATGTTAACTAATTAACTAACCAAACACATTATCCTATGATTAGAGTTTAGACCCCACTCTAATTTCCTTCCCCCAAAACCAATGATAACCCTCACTTATCTTCACTTTTAAGATCAAAACTCCACTAAACAAAATCCATATAACAATAACATAACAACAAAATAAACCCCACCCAACTCATCCACCATAATTATTAGCAACAAAACGTTACATTTTTTTTTGAAGAAGAAAAAACGTTACTTTTTTAGTCCTAAGAAAGTTTCCCTTTATAATTTAAATTTTTTCAAAAAAATTAATAAATATCAAAGATCCTAGTACATCTTATACCAGCTCATTTTTTGAGACAAAACCGTAATTTCACACCAAATCAAAGGTTATTATTCAATTTACATTATTACATTTATAAATTCAGTTATAATGTGAAGTAACACATAACATTACAAACACAAAACTACACACCGGCAAAACCCGCCGCCGGTGGAATCCAATAGCAACCAAAAAAAACTTCACATTCAAATTTTCATTTTCATCATTTTTTATTGGAAATTCAGATACCCAATTGAGAAAAGTGAAGAACTTTGAATAAATTTTGAAGAAAAAAAAGCACTTTTGGTTGTTATTATTATGAAGAAATAGTGTAGTAGTTGTTATTAAACATCGTCGGAGAATGTTAATATGTGGAAAGGTTTCACGAAACGGCGTCGTTTCGGGATCGGTGCCGGTGTATCTTAACGTGTACGATCTGACACAATTCAACGGTTATGCTTACTGGTTTGGTCTTGGTGTTTATCATTCTGGTGTTCAAGGTTCGTCATTTTCTCCGAAAAATATAGTAACCTTTATAGTTTATTCTTAATTTTTCCGAACTTTAGATCTAGGACCTATTTGGAAATTTTCATGATGTGTTTCTCTCTCTTTCTAAAACTGTGGTAATTGTAGAATTCACTCAACTTGAATTTACGGTGAATTTTTGTGAAATTACAGTGTGCATTGTGGTTTCTGCAAAATTTTAATGTTCAAGTTTTTCAATAATCACTTTTCAAACTCATAGTGATTTCAAATATTAGCAAATATTGATCAAAGAAAGTTGAAGTACTTGTTCTAAAATTTGAATCAAATACATCCGATTTTTGGTGAACAATTTTTACTTATATTTAAGGCTGGATTAATATTAATTTAGTCTCAATAAACCTTGTTGGAAATAACCAAATGGTGATGAATTCTACTTAAGGGTGAATCATTGGAAATCTAAGTTTGAATTCTGTTTGTAGGACTTTATTACTTTATATTACTATGGTCCCTTTCGCTCAGAAATCGAGATCGAGACTTACTAAATTTATTTGTTTTATAAGAATTATTTAATGAGAGACTAATTTGATTGATATTTGAAATTTTGAGGGAATAAATTAGTGTTTTATATTTGTTGAAGACTAAATTTTGTTTGATTTAATTTTGATGATTTTTGTTTTGTTTTTCAGTTCATGGTGTTGAATATGCATTTGGGGCACATGAGTATGCATCAACAGGGATATTTGAAGGGGAACCAAAGAAGTGTGAAGGGTTCAGATTTAGGAAGACAATATTGATTGGAAAAACAGATATGGAAATTGGTGAAGTGAGAAGTGTGATGGAAGAACTTGCTGCTGAGTACAAAGGAAATGCTTACAATCTCATTACAAAAAATTGTAACCATTTTTGCAATGATGCTTGTGTTAAGCTCACTGGAAATTCTATACCTAGTTGGGTTAATCGTCTTGCTAGAATTGGTAAGTATCTCACTCCTACTAGTAGTTACTACTCAATGCTTTTTCTTGCTTTTTTTCCTGTTTTGGATATTGATCATGTGGTTTACAATCCAAGAAACATATAAATTGAAATAATTAGTTAGGTGAAAGTGGGAGCAACATGTAAGCGGGGACACTACGTCGGTAGTTGTCGCCAGTAGGGTCGAGATTAGACGATAAAAAATTGCATGGTGTTTCAATTATAACTAAATATAAAAAATATGTAGACAAATATCAATACAACGAATCAATATCTCTGATTGCGTGAATGTGTGAATTGTTGACTAGGGCAAATCCAAATACGTGGAAGTGACTAATGAGTTTCTGTTTGACTAGGACTATTGAATTCAATTCATAGTTGAAACAATCTTTTGATAAGTTTTAGGCTGAATTTCGGGATATAAGACCCTTTTCTCGGAATAGGAAGGTTGAAATAACAAACTATACAAAAGAAATTGGAGGAAAAAATTAGCCAAAAAATTAATATCTACGAAACAGATTTAAAATTGAAACATGTTGCCGTTGTGAAGATTTTGGTCAAATTATTGTTATTTACATTTGCTATAAATGTGGAGTGATAGCGAGATTATAGTTGATAATGATAGCTATTTTTATAAGATCAAGTATCTCGGAAGGGAAATAGTTAAGTTGTTGAGAAATAAATAGTTTTGGTCAAACATTTCGAGAAAAAAAAATAGTTTTTGTTATAAAAATGAGTTTAATACTCACATACTTGTTGATACAAAGTTTTTATCATCATTACTATCTGACTAATATTCGTTGGAACACCAGATTTTTTTTGTTCAAAAAGTTCAAACTTAAGATGTTGATTGACAGAGGATTGGGTTATTTTATGTTTAAAACTAGGTTTTATATGTATTAAAAAAAGTATTATAATCCAAGTAAAATTTTTGACTGGAATAATATTTTTATTCGATTTTACTTGTCAAATTAGATTTTTTTTGGTGAACAAATTAGATTTTTATTCGATTTTACTTGTCAAAGCACATAGAATCGGAGAATTAGATTTTTTCATACGCACGAACCAGAAACCCCCTGACCACGTGTTTAAGGAGTATAAGTCTCTCACCTCTTGAACCAAGTTGGTTGTATTATTTTAAATTTAAATGAGTTGTTTTCTTTATAAAAAAATTTGACAGAGTGCTTCAAAATCCTCAAGACCATCGGAGACTATTTGCTTAATGCTGCACGTTGAATTTGTTAGGTAAATGATTGGGGAAAATGTGAATAGATGATGTGGGAGGGTTACTTTAGAATTAGGTGAGTACTAGTACGCAATAGCAAGCAACCACTCCCTCCCTGTCTTGTAGATATTTGTAGAAAATTAAATGACAATAACATTAGTCATCTTCCTATTACTTGTGAAATACTTTAGAAATACAGCTCATTTTTAATATTATTTTTTTGGCCAATAGAGTTAAATTTGTTTTATACTAAATTTAATAAAAGGCATGCACTTTTCCGTATTAATAATTTTAAAATGCAATTATAAAGATAAGGTGGTGTGTCAAAATCGTAAACTTTTATTAGATGTAGTGTATAATATTACTTATTTTGAGTCCTTGACAATGCATATTCTTAATATGCATTTAAATATATGGATTCTTTGTGAAAACGAAAAGGTAAACAAAGTTTAGAATTTATAGTTTCCCATGTATAAAAAATGTGGGAACAGTGTCTCGTAGGTACAAATTATATGGTAAAAGATTGTAAGAACATTTATTATATGGGACGTGGGTGGTTTCCCTGGTTTGAGCTATTGTAACAAAAAAAGCAGGAAGAGTAAAAAATTGTATAATGAAAGTAGGAGACAAGTACTTTTCTTCTAATTAATTTATTGCATGAACTTTTATGCTAAACTTCCGGAATTAAGATTTCTTAAAGTTGTCACCTTATTGAGATAAACATTGCTTATATTATTGCAGGTTTTATGTGCAATTGTGTTCTTCCCGTGACATTGAATTCAACTAAAGTTAGGCATCATCATCATAGAATAGAAGATAAACAATGTGAAGATGATAAACAACTCAAACAAGCATTAACAAGTGAACCAAACAAAGTTACTGTTTCAAGTTCAACACCTTCAAGAGCTTCTTCACCAGCTTCTTCTAGCTCCGGATTAAGAAGGGGAAGGAGTAGGACAAGACGTCCTCCACCTTCACAGTTGATTATTGCCTCCCCTTCATCTTGATGTTTAAAATCTTAGATTTTTTTATTATTTTCTTTTCTGTTTTGTCCAATTTTACAATAGTTGCCATCAACAAACCAAGAAAGGCAACATATTGGATTTTAATTGAAAATTGTTATTATTCATTCTTTAATTCAACCAATGAGGTAGTGACTTTATAAAGATATCAAAAAACCAGCCAAGAATCATGGACTCATATTGCTTTATTAATTTTGTCAAGAGATGGGGTCCACATTTAACTCTTAGGTATAGATATAAGAAATGAAAAAAGTTCAAAAGAAATTAGACCCACAGGAGAAAAAGATGGAAAAAGAAGAGAAATTATTTAGTAATAAGACCAAGTGCTAGTGACTTGTGAGGAGACTCATATTGCTTTTATTCACCAAAAAAAAGACTCATATCGCTTTTTCTATTTTTATCAAGAAATGGGCCCACCTCTAACTCTAAGATAGATTATAGGAAAAAAAAATAGAAAAAGTTCACGAGGAAATTACACATCAAAAAGGACAAAGAGGTGGAAAAATTAAGGCAACTACAAATACCATATCAAATTTTCTCGAAAAAGTCTCAAGTTAGAAAAAGATATTAGAAAATCATTAATTTGAAAAAGAGAAATAATATTTGTACAACTACTTTATGACAATTTTTTTACAACTCTATTTCATACTCACATTAAGTTCTTATTCTCTCTCTTCATTTTTCTCTCCTATTGTTTTTGACCAATAAAAAGAGAGAAAATGGAAGCTGTCACCAAAGTTGTCTCAAACGGTTGTTCAAATAACACTACTCTTTAAAAAAAATGTAAAGTAGTAAAATTGATTTCCAATTCATAATCAACGACTTAAAACTTTTTAATTGTGTGTTTGAAATTGTTAATTTTGTACTTTTTTTTAGTACAAAGTTTATTTCATAATTGAAAATTAGAATATATTTAATAAAAAAACGTGTTTTTGATTGCATAGACTTAGCCTAGTCAAAAGTGTTACATGTAGGCTCTAGGTTTGGTATGTTAGTTTTTTCGGGTGAAACTTTGGTATATTAGATTTACTTAAAGAGATGTAACCAAATAAAAAATAAATAAAAATTTACTTACAGAGAGCTCTTACTTAAAGAATCACCTTAGGCTGGTATTTTAGGCTTTATTTTGTCTCCAAATGAAGAGATCATGCTATAATTGTCTATGTCAATAATTAAATTGTCCATATAAAATATACATTGACAAAAAAAATAAAATTATGACCATTAACATATAATGTTTGAGGTATGTATATGACCTTGGGATAACACTATAGTAGACAAGCAAATTAGAAGTGTAGAGATCAGCAAAGGTTACATGGAAACACTTGAGAGAGATTTAGAAGTATATGACCATCTTGAAACTTAATATGTAATAAGACTTCATATTGTTAACTAAATGATGCAAATGCCTTACTCAATGATTAAAATGTTAGTAACACACTTTTAAAACACATTATTTATAATTGATTGAAATTCATATAGGTCTCATCATTTTAGAAATCAATCCAACACGATTTAATATCTTTCACATAAATTTCAACTAATAGTGTATTATTGGCAAAGAGGTTTATATGTGGTATGTTATATAGTGTGAATTTTCTCACTTTACAACAGTTAAAAAAAAATTTGCTTCAATCATGTACAAAATGGAGATTAAATATATACAACAGAATATGGAACTAAGTGAGTCTATTTCCAAACAGACCATTATGTTTTGTTATTCTGTCGAAGTCATAAATGGTTAACATTAATTAACAATCTCCCTGTTTCATCCTCTGTTCTGTTGCACACATGCTTTAGATACATAGCAATAAAACATCTCACTGCTATTATTATTTCCAAAATCAGGGAGAGTGACACTGAGAGGAGAAGACATGGACTAAAGAAAATTGGTGCTGTCATTTTCTGTCTGTGTCCTTATAGTTCATTTTCTTTTTAGGGTAATGGCTTTAACTATTTGGACTATGCACTTTTTCCTCCTTCAGCTCTATTGGGGTCAACAAAGCTAGATGTTATAGAACAACTACTTTTGACTCGCAATAATTGTCACTAATGAAATGAAACAAGAAAGAATACATGTTACTCTGTGTTTTGATCTTTTTAGCTTTTATAGTCACATGTTATAGTTAATCTCCTCCCAAATATCCGACTGATTTTCTTTAGAAAAGTCTCATCTCACCACATTTTTTTCCATACATATGACATATGTTTGAGACATTGTTTAAGAGATCTGAATCCAATCTCACTACATAACGTTGGCTTTCTTTTTGGTTTGCAGACTAACAACTTCGCAGCTTAAATCATCAAAAATGATGGCACCGTATTCAAACAGTATATCGAAGAGATAAAAATTTAATTTTCCCCATAATTCTTGCTCCTTATAGCCCGACCATGATGCATAAATAAAAGATAGCTCATTTTATCTGTACTATATATGATTACGAATTTATGAGTCGTTTGGCCCGAAATTAACCCAATATCAAGCAAGTAAAGATGAGGATTTTAAATCCAATTAGACGCCAAAGTTTGTGAAGGGGTGTGGCAAGTACTTTTAGATCAATTATTGCTTTCGCCAAGAACTTAAACTTACTTAAGAGGTTAAGGTAGGAAAGAAGTTACTCATGTATGGTATGGAGTACGGACAACTCACACTCCATTATGAGTAAAGTAAAAAATTTAGGTTATCCATAATTACCATTTACTTAAAGACTAGTCTCAATTTAGTTCAATTTTCTTCCCATTTACTTCTCAAACTACTAGAAGCACAACTGCATTAAAACTCTTAAGTGAATGATATGAATAGAATATATGATGTTGGCATTGGTAATGATTACAGAGTACAAGTTTGTATCTAATTTCAACTGCATCTATAAGATGAAACTTTTTTTTTAAAGAGTTTATATTTAGAATTCACATTAAGAAACTGGGCCAACAGAAGAACAAAGGAGTGGCTGCCACAATAAACGAGCCACAAGGCACCCATCTAATTTGGTAATTCAACGGTTTCTCTTGCTCAAAGGAGTGCTGCCACCAAATCAATTAGTATAAGTTAAAGTTAGAACACAGATTTAAAAAACCTCAAAAATAATAAATAAATAAGTAAATGATTCAGAGAAAAAGGAACATGCGTTATCAGTATAAACTAGTTTGACACTGATGTCAATTGAAAAAACAGCATTTTGCTATTATTTTTAAATTGCAGATACAAAATGGGCTTACGTGTCAATATCATGAGTTCTTACTGGATTTCAGTGCAGAATTATTTTATAAACAGACAATAATTCTCCATTAAACTCGATGGTTAAAACATTTAATGAATTCACATACCAGGGATTGCACGGTGCAGAGAATCAAATGGCTGAAAGATATCAGATTTTTTTCTTTTCTCGCAACCATTCAACGAAATTATCCAGGATTAAAGGCCACGCAAGTTCGGGATCATAGTCACTAAGCGATGGAAAACTTATCTGTGAATAAAAGTAATAAATTGAAATAAAGCAGTTAACAATTTATCGGAAATCAAAGAAAAACTGAAAGAATACAACATATGTGTGTTCATCTTATGTGCTTCTGTGAAAAGCAAACAGTGTCATAGGAGACGAATGCATAGGTAGCAAGAAATTACTTAAACAAGATATGAATACTACGGATTAAGATATATCACTTCATTGATAAATATCATCATAAAAGCAATCTATAAGTAGCAGAAAGAGAGTGTATACCTCGTTGCAAAACCGGAAAAATCCCATCCACTGATCCATGTTTACGACCTTGTAATCATTTTGATTCTGACATAAATAATAAAAACATGTTAGAATCATCAATAACAACTAAAATAATAATGTGATATCCATTATTCACCTTCAAATATTCCACAAATAAGCTGACTTGAGCTGGAAATGTTGAACCCAAAACAAGAGTAAGTAATTCACAGATGCTCTCTATATCAATGCTTTTCTGTTTCTCCTCTGGTAAAATTGGAAAAAATTAGATATAGAACATATAATGAATGAGGAAAAGAAAACTTAATTGTTAAAATCAATTTACACAAGATCACATCAAAGTTTACCTGTTAGACAATATTGGAAAGCATAAGAATAGAAATCTGAAAAATTTGACGGCCTCCTGACCTTCAAATTAGATGTCAAAGTAAAAAAATAAGTCAGTAAGTAATAAAATATCTCCTCATAAATAATAATTTCTATCTTTGAGAGTATCACTTAAATATCATACCTCCTTTTCTAGGTCTGGTAGTGCCTTCTTCAATTTACTTACTGTATCAGCCCTTAGTGCTTTCAAGCCTCTCCTCCACTCGTCCTATAAAATATATAGGTGATAAAAGTTATTCAGTATAAGGATGGGAAAGAAATATGGTACCAAAACTGCATGATTGCATACCAAACATAAACAACACTTTAAGTATTTCCAAATATTTGAGCCTTTAATGTATAAAAGCTTGTATTATAAACAGGGCAGAACATAAGTTCAGTTCCATAGGTCCTAACCTTGCTGTTCTCCTACCACAACACGACACATATATTATCAAAATAATGAAAAAAGGAAGAAAAAAATATAAAAAGTGCTGCATTTCACACTCTTGGCAACAATTAAGGTATTCTTTTGCCTTCACCATACAGTGAGAGATAAATTCACGCGCTGTGGTCGGAGAACCTTCAGGACAGGACCTATGGAACTGTACTTCGTTCCAAACTTCTAAAATTTAAATAATTGCAAGAGAAATGTTAAGAACAATGGACATGATAATTTATGTACCACGGTAAAATATCCTTGCTCCTCAGATTTCATTTTCCTGTTACATTTAGACTTCATTAACTTAACTTAAGATAAAGATATAAGAATACAATGTTAAAGGACAATTAAGTGAACAACTGTAGCTTACCACGCAAGCATCAAAATCCTCAAATCAGTATGATCCACCTCCATATCAGCACAAAGTGCTTCAATTCCTTCTGGGCTGTAACAAAATTATAAAAATGTTGTGAATCTACTTTAAAAATGTATCTAAGATGTTTGTATAAGAAAATAAAGCTCTGGTTGTTTGTATGAGAGCTGGCTCTCTTTTTCTTGACATTTCAGTAATAATACTCACATTCTTCTTTTTTCTATCCATCTATTTCTTTTCTCTATCACATTATGAAGTCACATTAATCAGCATGTGATTCCCTTAATAAGAAGTTGCAAAACAAAATAAATATCAAAATAGGTCTTAAATATCCTCATTTAATTAAAGAAACCGCCATCCATGACATGGACGGAAAAATGATGAATATTAAGCAGCAAAGAAGATCAGGGTCGGGTATTGCAAGAGACGGGAGCCAGAGCACCATCATTCTCTATACTTCTGCTGTAAATGGACTTCACAGCATCCAGATGACTGTCCATTGCCAACATCAGGAAGATGATACCCATGATAGAGAAGACATATGAAGGTGGCTGTTTGTCACTAGAACATATGTGGTTGTCTGTCAGCAGAACCTAATGATATTATTTGATCATGAACAGTGTTGCCAAATAGCAGCTATGCAGCGCTATAACGTAATGGAATTTGAACAAGCCACAACTATTCCGCCTTGCGCTATTTAATACAAAGTGTTGTCAAATAGAAGTTATAGCGGCGCAATGGGTAGGCTGTAGCATAGCAGAATTTAAACAAACTGCTATTTTCTGTAATCCATGATTCACAACACTGATCACGACAAGGATTGTTTGGGGGGTAGGGCAAAAAGAAACTGAATGCATCAAACTGTGGGAAGTGAGGGGAACATGGTAAGGAATTAGGTGAGCTATAACATTTCATTTAAAGTAGTAACTAGTAATCACTCACTAATTGAATGCTATCAATCCCCATACATCAATGTCCAAGATTTGAAAATTAAATTGAGAAAACATCAATGGCATAATATTATTTGATGTTTGTAACTAGAATCACATAAAGGAACGCTCTCTTGAAGCATACTTACTCAATCATCCCGGAAGATCCATTTGCATATGAATAAAATAAACTATCAATTCTCTCCAGTTCCTTTGAGTTTGCTTTACTCGAAGCTGAAAAATCATTACGCCGATACAATTAGAACATCCAACAGTTAACTTACCACTTCAAAAGGGCTTTACAGATACAAGTCCAATTATGTTTAACCAACAGCATAAACATATACCATAATACACAAAAACAAAAAAAAGAGGCAGTAATAAACAAGTAATTATAAACAGCACATATGCTTCAAACATATGGCCACAATTGCGGTCGTGATCCTTTCACATATGCCTCATAAACCTCAAGGTTACCGCCGCAATTGTGGTTGAACCGGTGCAATTTAAAACCTCGCATGCAAGCAGATTAATAGACAAGCAATCTCCATCTTGAATATTGATAACAATCCATATAGGTTAACTATTTTATTTTTCGTTAAAATCTAACTCTTGATCATCAATCAATCAATGAGTCTCTTTTTTCATTAAATTGTATTTTTTTTTTTTAAACTTGGTATCTGGCTAAAGACCGACTAATCAGATGAACCAATCCCTCCATCCATAGTCGGGGTTTCTTCATTAAATGTGTTAATTAATCAAACCATAAACTCTAGATTTATTTCACTAAGCATAACTATTACTACATTTCTTCCATCTCACCAATTACCCAATTTCCAAACCTAACAGAATTATAACAGAAATTAAACTTCAAAAAATTGAAGAAAATAAAAAGGTTGACCTGACAAAAAAAAATCAACTTTAGCATGACCATGATAATTAAAAACCCTTAATTTGAGTTTAACATTAAAATAATCTTAATTTGAACAATTATTATCATAATTAAATAGGAGAAACATGGATAAGAGCAAAATTAATGAAGGAGGTTTAACATGAATTAACAGAATCGAACCGGAGCGGAAGAGATCAGCGGCGGAGGGATTGGAATTGGATTGACCCGTTTTCTTTGATGCGGCGCGTCGCATCTTCAATAACAAATCCAGAGAGAGAGAGAGAGAGATTT
Organism: Medicago ruthenica; assembly: GCA_018208015.1. Taxonomy (NCBI): domain Eukaryota; kingdom Viridiplantae; phylum Streptophyta; class Magnoliopsida; order Fabales; family Fabaceae; genus Medicago; species Medicago ruthenica. The sequence goes on along the minus strand of WNNG01000304.1, from coordinate 133,881 downwards.
TGTTCTGTGTTTTGAGGGAAAGAAGGTTGAGGATGATGACGTGTACCGCAGAGTGTGGCTTTATCACATATGATGATGATATCAGATTTGTTTCCCTCACTTTCATGTATTTTCCATTTAGATTGACTTTAAATTAATTCTTTTTTTGTTTTTTCTTCTCTGTTAAGCAACGGGTCATTCGTTTAACTCGTTATTTTAAAAAAGATAAACTCTAAAAAAGACTATTAATTAACGTTTATTGTTGAATAATAATTAATTGTCGTTTGGAAATTTTTTAAATTGGTTTAATTTATTTAAAAATTGGTTGAACAATAATTAAACTAGACTCTAAACCGCATGATGCACGAGTTTTATAGAATTTCGTATATAAATATCAAATTAATTATATTTTTACTTACATATTCAGTACTTTGTTATGAAACGATCGGAAAAAAAACAAAAGAAAAGATGCAAAAATTACACCAATTTAAGTTATCAACTTTATTTTGTTACCAAATAATATTACCAGTTTGTGTTCCCGAATTCCTTCTTTCTCAACCTTCATATTCGATTACATTCATGTTAAAAGAACAACTAAAATAAGCAAATTGAAAATAGGAAACATGTTTCAAAAGTCAAAGTGAGAAAACAAAGTAATGTTATAATCTAGTGTAGTGATTTTTGCAAATAAAAAGGCAGAATAAATAACTTCAAGTAATTAATATAATATAGGAGAAACAAAGAGGTAGACAAAATTACACTAAAAAGTAAAGTTTCTAATGATAAAATTATCATCTGAATTAGTCAAATTATCAACAATTTTAAAGATGCAACTTTAATATCGTAGCACGTAGTAAGGGTACACCAAGAAACTGATCCTAACTACAAGGGCGGTTAAATCTATAAAAGGAAAAGCAATTGTTATGTGGTAACCGAAAGGAAAAAAATAATAAAAATGAACTGTTATGTGGTAATTGAAAGAAAAAATAATAATGAAAAAGACATCACACTAAGATGGAAAATCAAAATAATCACGCACCAAGACATCACACTAAGTCGACAAAATCACAAAGTAAAAATTACTTATTTAAATGAAAAGACAAGGAATTTTTTTTTTGTAATAACAACAAATCATGTAATTAACTCAAAATTTAAGTTTTACAGGATAAAATTGTTTGGCGGGTTAACTCGCCAACTTGTAAAGACTTAAAATATTCTTAATACATCATTAAAATTCTTCAAAATAGAGAGATCTCCTCTCAAAAACTTCGCTCTTTCAAGGTTACTTGCCCTAAACACTCTTTTCATCTTCTTTGACTCTTTCCTCGCCTCTTTACTCATTTTGATGCAACCCACTTCTTTTGTACATTCTCATGGCTATAAAAGTTCTTGAGAATGAAGTAACTTCCCTTATTTCATGAAATTCTACACATATTTAAAAAAACGGTAACTTCCAATTTCCCATGAATGTCAACTTATTTGCCAAACACTTTTTTAAAAAATACCAATAAATCAATTTTTCATATTTTTATTCCTGGATAAGTTATTCCAGGAAATAATTTATGTGTCACTGAAACAAACGTCCCTTAAAAGAAAATGTTAACGAGTGCCTCCGATCACTCTTCAAGAATATTAACTGATAAAGTTTTATGAAAAATTGTGTTTCTAATGCATTGAAAATTGAAGTATTTGACATAAAAAAGATGAAATATAAAAGAATAGATGGAAAAAAAAACGAGAGACAAAATCAATAATTAATGTTGATGATGTTTTCTCTAAGTTCAAAGTGGTAATTGATAAAATTTATAATTTGTCTATAAAATAATGGAACGTTATAAAATTTTATGCAATTATTCAAAAAATATGCCATTTGATTAAAAAAAGATATATAATGCATAATATATAAAAAGGGTTAGAATTTACAATAACTTTGTATTTCTAACTTATATTTAACATATGCAGAATATAAGAATATGTTTGTAGTGTGGTGATGTAGTTGGTGGTGTTCTAGGTGATTAAACTTGTATGACTTCAAAAATTTATTGCATGAGAACGGAAGATAATCAACGGTGTATAATTTAAGATGAGAGGTGAACTATCACATTATCATCTAGATTTCCATGACCTCTTAATGGACTTAACTAACCCATTCAACCAATCACAATCCATTTAAAAAAATACACAATCAAACAGCTCATCTATATTAGTGGTTAATATATTATACCATAATTTTTGTTAATATTAATTTTTAATAATTGATCATTGTCAGTCCATAATTTACTAAAATCAAAATAATTAACCAAAAAACCGACAACACTTCAAATATGGTGTATGATCAAAATATTTTTAGTAAGAAGATGAAGGTTGATTCATGCATACAATTTACACAGTACTAAATTCATCCAATTTAAGTCATCAATTTAATTGACGTAAATGATGACTATTATTAATTTTATCCATAAATTTAAATATATTTAAAATTAAATAATTTTGTATTTTTACATCATTTAACATTTACAACGGTAAAATTTATCAAACATTTTATTTTCAATCAAATATTCAGTTGTAAGTCATCATCTATTAGCTATCGGAGCTATAAGCTAACTTATCACTCAATTTTATCAAACGGGGCCTTAGTTATACTTAATCACATTTTTTTTTGAAAGAATACTTAATTACTTTTATTTTCTCCAATTAGATGTGTAAATGATTCTTATATAAAGAACTTATTCTTATTGCAAGTAAAATCATATATTGAAGTCATGATAACTCATACCAGTTGATCGACTTGGACCTATTTTTTCCATGTTCATAGCAAACAAACTTGTTCATACAACAACATATATAATAATTTTGTCACATGTTTTAACACACTTTCCAATACGTTTTATTTGATTGATTAAAATTCACATGAGTCACACAAAATCATTTGGATCACATATAAATTTGGTGGAACCCATGTATATTTTAACAAATAAAAAAAAGTCTATTTAAAATTGTGTCAAAATGTGTGTTGTTAGTATTTCTCGTATAATAATATAATGTAAGGTTTGATGCGATTTGCATCTCTTTTCATGCATTGTGTTAAGAAACTGAATTGTGACTTGAGAAAGAAGAAAAGTGTTCATTGTGATATTTGACTTTATTTCTTAATGAATCAATTACAAGAGTGAAGCACACTTATATAGAGAATGTAGGGACTACAATAGTTACCATGATCCTCTATACTAGATTGTGCTCTACCTAACTAACTCTTAACAAACTAAAACAGAAAATTACAATTAGTTAGGCTTTAACTTGTTCCTCGAGTAATTCCCCTTTATCTTCATTTCTTAACAGTCCCCCACAAGCTGGTGCTTGGTATATATCTACCATGCCAAGCTTGGATAGTAGAGCCATGAAAGGCTTAGGATGAAGTGGTTTGGTAAAGAAATCTGCTGCTTGTTCCACACTTGAGACAGGAAGAAGCTTCATTGTTCCATCTTGAACTTTATCTCTTACAAAGTGGCAGTCAATCTCTAAATGCTTTGTTCTTTCATAGAACACTGGATTAGCTGCAATATGCAATGCACTCTGATTATCACAGTACATGACATGAACTCTGATTGATTTCATTTTGAAATCATTCAATAAGTAGATTAGCCATTGCATTTCACATGCTGCAGCTGAAAGTGCTCTATATTCTGCTTCACTTGAAGATCTAGATACAATGCTTTGCTTCTTGGTGCGCCATGATATTAAGGAAGAACCTAAAAAGAAACATAAACCAGTTATGGATCTTCTTGTGTCTACACATCCTGCCCAATCAGCATCTGTGAATCCTAGTAACTGCACATTTGAATTTTTGGGAAAAAACAATCCTTTTCCAGGACAACCCTTCAAGTATCTCAATACTCTACATGCAGCTTTGTAATGGACTTTTGTTGGAGCAGATAGAAATTGACTGAGTTGTTGAACAACAAAGCATATATCAGGTCTTGTATGTGTCAGATAAAGTAATCTGCCTACAAGTCTCCTGTATTCATAGATGTCTTCATGCAATGGTCCCCCATCATGATGCAGCTTGACAGAAGGATCCATGGGAGTAGAGATAGGTTTGGAGCCAAGTAAACCAGAATCAGTAAGCAAGTCTAAGCAGTATTTTCTTTGACAAACTGAGATGCCAAGATGAGAATAAGCAACTTCAAGACCAAGAAAATATTTGAGCTTGCCTAGGTCTTTGATCTTGAATGTACTGTCAAGCATATGTTTTACTCTAGCAATTTCTGATAAGGAGTTACCAGCCAGAATAATATCATCAACATACACAAGTAGAGCTATGAATGAATCATTTGATTGAAGAATAAAGAGAGTGTGATCAGCTGATGCTTGAGTGTAACCTTGCTTAATGAGAAAAAATGCAAGCTTTTCATACCATTTTCGGCTTGCTTGCTTTAAACCATATAAGGATTTCAGCAATTTACAAACCTGGTTAGGTTTATCAGAAGTGACTCCTTGAGGGATCTCCATGTATACATCTTCATAGAGATCACCATGCAAAAATGCATTGTTGACATCTAATTGATGAACAAACCAGTTGTTGATGGATGCTAAAGCAAGTAATAGTCTGACAGTAGTGATTTTGGCCACTGGTGAAAATGTTTCAAAATAGTCAATTCCTTCTACTTGATTGTAGCCTTTAGCCACTAATCTTTCTTTGTATCTTTCTATAGATCCATCTGAAAGATACTTGATCTTATAGATCCATTTACATCCTATAGGTTTGACCTTTGGAGGTAGATCAACAACTTGCCATGTACCATTCTTTACTAAAGCCAAGATTTCAGTATTCATAGCCTGAATCCAATGTTCAGATTGCATGGCTTCTTCATAATTTTTGGGTTCAGTGTGGGTGAGAACAGAGAGTGAAAAATGTGAATGTGAAGGAGAAAGATTAGAGGAAGAAGTAAACTTAATTAGACAATATAATGTACCTGAAGAAGATGATTTGTTATGATCTGTGAAGGAAGTACAAACATAGTCTTGAAGCTTGACAGAGGATTGTTTGACTCTATGAGACCTTCTTATATCATGAGGTACAGGAACAAGGTGGTTAGCAGGAGTTTGAGTAGGAATGGTTAAAGTTGGAGGTGCAGGAATGTGAGTTGGTGGATTAGTGATGTCAGAAGTAAATATAGAGGGAAATTCGCAATCAGTGTTAAGTACAGAATTATCATTAGCACAATGATGATCATGAAAATGAAAAGGAGTATTGGTAGAATCAATTTTATAAGGCAAAATGTGTTCATGAAAAACAACATTTCTAGAAATGAAAATTTGTCTGGTTTTTAAATCAAAAAGAATGTAACCTTTGATACCAGTTTTGTAACCTAAGAACAAACATTTCTTAGCTCTGGGATCAAGTTTGGATCTATGGGATGTGAGAGTGGATGCAAAGCATAAAGAACCAAACACCTTAAGAGAATTAAGATCAGGATTACAATAAAAAATAAGCTGATACGGTGACTTGTTCTGCAAGATATTTGAGGAAACTCTATTGATTATATAGGTTGCATGAACAACAGTATAAGACCAAAACATTTTGGGAAGTTTAGACTGAAAAAGAAGAGCTCTTCCCACATTTAAAATGTGTTGATGTTTTCTTTCCACTCTCCCATTTTGTTGAGGAGTTTCAACATAAGACTTTTGATGTAAAATGCCTTTGGAGCTGTAAAACTGTGAGAGATTAAACTCAGGGCCATTATCAGTTCTTATGGTTTTGATTTTGCAATGAAATGATTTTCAACATGTAAAATGAAGTTCTGAATATGCTGTTGGACCTCAGCTTTGGATTTCAAAAGAATAATCCATACAAACCTACTATAATCATCAACAACAATTAAGAAGTAATTATGACCATGAATTGATTTAACAGACAAGGGACCCAAATATCACAATGTAACATATCAAATTTATTGGATGATCTTTGAGTACTTGTATAAAATGGTAACTTTTTCTGTTTAGCAAAGTGGCATGTGTCACATACCAAAGATTGATCAGAAGACAGAAAAGGGAATTGTTTATGCATAATAGCCAATCTAGAATGAGATAAATGACCTAGCCTAAAATGCCATAGACCACTTAGTGGAATATAGTGTGACTCTGAGATGTAGACAGACAGAACTTTGGAAATTTTATCTTCAAGTCTAAGTTTGTATAATCCTTCATTGAGATCAGCTAAACCAATCTTCCTTTGAGAGATCATATCCTGCAAAACACAATGATTATCAAAAAATTGCAAGGTACACTTTGATGAGGAACACAGTTTCGAAACTGAGATGAAATTGAAAGAAAAATCTTTTAAAAATAGCACATGATGTAAAATAAGCTGAGATGTCAAAGTAACTGTGCCTGCTATATTGGTTTCAACAAAATTACCATTTGGAAGTTTGATAAGAATAGGTTTAATGTGATAATATGTAGTGTACCAGTTCAAAGAAGAACAAATGTGGTCACTTGCTCCTGAATCTAATATCCAGAAGTCAGATTTAATGCAGGTCAAGCAGTGTGAGATTGGTAAAGAACAAGGAGTTTTACCTAAGGATGAAGCTTCAATTGGTGTATGACCAATTGAAACTGAGGTGCTGACCTGATTAGCAGTGGGATGAGAAGAAGATGCAATCTTTGAAGATTGAATTAAGGCAAGAATACTGTCATATTGTTCTTTAGTAAAGGAGGGTTGTGAATTGCTAGACACAATCACATCTTGAGATCCTTTGCAACTTTCATTAGTATCTTGAGCTTCAACTTGCACAGAGTTGACATTGGAGTTGTAACCTTTTCCATAGTTGGGAGGGAAACCATGCTTTCTATAGCAGATATCAATGGTATGACCAGAACGCCCACAAAAGGTGCAAGACACATAAGAGTTTCTACCACCTCTACCACCATTAAATGATGAGCCTCTACCTATACTAAAAGGCTTTTTAGCTTTAGCAACATTGATCAAGACCTTACTATCATCAACAGATTCAATGGTATCATTGCTCTCTTCTTGTGCAGCCAAAGAATAAACCTTGTTGAGGGGGGGGGGGGGGGGGGGTAATGGATCCATAAGCAATATTTGAGTTCTTACAATAGCAAATTGGTCATTTAAACCACTCAAAAACTGAATTACTTGATCTTCATGTCTAAAAGACTTAACAGAACGCATTGAAGCACAAACACATTTTTGAGGACAAGTGCAAGAAGGAGTAGGTCGATGACTATCATACTCTTCCCACAATGATCTCAATTCAGCATAGTAGTCATTGATAGAATTTGTACCTTGTTTCAGATTATTGATTTCTGTTTTGAGTTTCCATACACGAATTCTATCTGCTTTGCTGAATCTTTCTTTCAATTCGCGCCAAACTTCTGAAACATTGTCAATGAAAACAATGCTTTGAGATATTGAATCTGAAACGGAGTTCATGATCCAAGAATGGATGAGATTGTTGCATCTTTCCCAAGCAAGGTAAAGGAGCTCATCAATTGCAGGAGGATCAATGGATCCATCTACAAACTGTAATTTGTTCTTTCCACCAAGACCTCTGCGCATAGCTCTTGCCCAAGCTTGATAGTTGGTGGTGCTGAGTTGAGGCTTGATAGCCACAGAATGAGGACCATCATTGAGATGTACATAATACGGTGACGAAGCATCTTGCGTTGGATCTTGATTGTTATTGTTGTTTCGCACCATTGTTGATACTTTGAGAAGAATTTGATGCAAAAAACGCAGAAAGAAGAAGAAGAATCAAGGACCAACGAAGGAGCAGCAAAAGAAGAGAAAAAAAATGTAGAACACACACAAAGAAAAACTGAGAAATCAGAAAAAATGCAGAAGAAGAATTCTGCAAAAGCTGTGGATGAAGCTTGATGAATGTGTGTTCATGGCGGAAGATAACAGTTGGATCGTAACAACCTTTCACTGTGAAAGGCTTTCTGATACCATGTTAAGAAACTGAATTGTGACAAGAGTGAAGCACACTTATATAGAGAATGTAGGGACTACAATAGTTACCATGATCCTCTATACTAGATTGTGCTCGACCTAACTAACTCTTAACAAACTAAAACAGAAAATTACAATTAGTTAGGCTTTAACTTGTTCCTCAAGTAATTCCCCTTTATCTTCATTTCTTAACACATTGAAATTGTGTCACTAGTTAATGAGGTCCTCCATGAACGTGCCTTTATGAACAAGTGTGCTAATAGCCTAATAGATTAAACGAAATCGAAGAAATATATAGAAGCTATGTCAAAAACTTCTTACACCATATGAAGAAATACAACACCATATCAAGAAATAACACTAAAAAGTTAAATTAATAATGAAAAATTAGAAATGAAGCGTATAAAATCTGTCTAATTATGTCAATGAGCTTTTTCAATAAATAAAATTTATTAATAGTGTCTAGCTACATCATCATTGTATGCTTACTTTATCCACTTTCTATGAAAGGCTGTGGAGGGCACATACAATCATGTGCTCGATTGTAAAAATTCTTAGGTACAAAGAGTCCAATGCTCATACATGCTCATTATATGTGAAATCATATATGAAAATCTATGAAGCCCGGATACGGATACGGGTGCGATACGGGTACGTGGATACGCAGAATTTTTTAAATTTAGGATACGATACGGCTAAGATACGTTAACAAAATTTTTATACTAAAACTTATATGTGTGTAAAATACTTAAAGAAAATAAACATGGCTTAAATGCACTTTTGGCCCCCTATCTTTTAAAAAGTTGCGATTTTGGCCCCCTATTAAAAAAAATGGATTATTAGACCCCTAACTTTTGCCCCTTTTGCGAAAGACTGATTTTGACCCAGTCAACGCATATGTGGCAAGTCACTTAACTGATTTGGCAGCCAACTGTGTAATTATGAATTAAAAAATAAAAGAAAAAGCCAGGCGTGTAATTATCAAATTAAAAAAATAAAAGAAAGAAAGAAAATAGATGGAAGCACGTGATATTCTTTTGTTCAATTTCCCTCACCTCTTCTTCTTCTTCCTTGAACCCAGAAAACAAAAACCTTAAAAAAATCAAAACCATAAAACAAAATTCAACGGTCCTTCAAATTTGTCATTGCAAAGCAAGCAAAGTCCAATTACTCATCAACCAAGATCCAATTCTTCATTAAACCAAAGTCTAATTCAATCTCAAAATCCAACTTCGAATTTTCAGAACATTCATAACATTTCATTCAACCAAAATTCCACTATTTCCACTATTTCATTGCATAATTTCCACTATTTCCACTATTCCCAGTTTTCCACTATTTCATTGCATAATTTCCACTATCCCCTCAACATTAGACACGCAACACATGTGAATTTTTTTGTGTTTGAATGTATGGGTTTCATATACAGAAACAAAACACAAGTGAACAGAACGAGTCGAATTACGGCGAGGTTGGGCTTGATGGTTTCTGGGTGTAGATGGGTCGGATGATGCAGAGCGTTCTTCTCCTTCACATGTGAGGAATGGAGCGAGTTTTGATGGCAATTTCAGGAATAAAGGGAGTGAAAGGAGGGTTTTATCCAACAATGGCGATGAATTGTTGGGTTTTTTCTTGAGAAGGAGAAGAATGATTGATGAAGAAAGAAGGGTTGGAGAGAAGAAAGAATTGCTTCTCACGTGCCCCATTCCTTTTCCCATTTTTTTTCTTTTTTTAATTAATAAAATACACATGTGGATTTTTTTTTATATTTTTTTAATTCAAAAATTACACATCCTGGCTTTTTCTTTTATTTTTTAATTCATAATTACACAGTTGGCTGCCAAATCAGTTAAGTGACTTGCCACATATGCGTTGACTGGGTCAAAATCAGCCTTTCGCAAAAGGGGCAAAAGTTAGGGGTCTAATAATCTATTTTTTTTAATAGGGGGCCAAAATCGCAACTTTTTAAAAGATAGGGGGCCAAAAGTGCATTTAAGCCAATAAACATTGATTACCCTTCATTATTATATGTATGTAAAGTTTTCTTATAAACCATATTATATATAATTTTAAGTGGTTCATCGAGAAACAATTCTACTGATGCATATCTAAAATTGAATCATATACATCACTACTGAATTTTTACAACATTGTCGCACTTATTTACCCTTCATCTTTTCTAGGATACGTACCTGTGAAGTATCTTATAAGTATCATAGTGTATCTATTATAAGTATCATAGTGTATCTATGAAGTATCCTATAAGTATCAGATAAAATATTTTTTAAAAATTAAAATAATTAATTCTGATACTTTGTGGGTACGTATCCGCGAGTATCCGTGGAGTATCGGGTACGTCTCCGTTTTGGAGTATCCGGACTTCATAGATGAAAATACACCAGAATTGAAATAAAAAAAACCAAGAGCTAGCTAACATGCTAACTAGGATCAAGCTAAATAAGAAAATAAACAAAACTTAGATAGTTAAACACTTCCACTTATGTTAGATCTGCTACACTACAAATACCAGTATGTATATATCCAAATGTAGTCTATGGATCTTATGGTCTTGCAAAGCCACAAACTAAGCAAGAATATTAACACTTAAGATATAAACATATATCCAAATCTACTCTTCTCTGACATTTGAATCACAGAAGGCTTAACAAATAATTTATCTACCACAACATAAGAATATCTCAAGATTGTACCATCTTTTTTTTTGTTGATGGCTGTTCCCATGCAAGTAATAATTATTTCAAATAAAATATACAAAGCCAGCATCCAATCCTCGACATAAACACAAAAGATACGTGAAAATTCCAACAAATTAGATTAAACTACATTAATAACAAACTCAGGACAACCTTTAGCAGCCTCGTTTGCAATGTCATCTCTTGCAAAACATTCACATGGCTTGACCCATCATAAACAACAACAAGACCAAGTTTAGCAGCCCCATAAGAAGTTTAAAATGTAAAATCACGGAGAAACCTCCCAACCTAAAAACCTCCCAACGCTTACAAAACTGCCATTAGAGTAAAATAAAACCAGAAGGATAAAAAAAAAACAAAAAAAAACTATAACCTGCAACTAAAAGAAATATCAGAGCAAAGGAAAAAAAAAAACTCAGTCCTGATGGAAGAAACGTATTGAAACACAAAAATTTACAAATCTAATGTTGGCAATAGCAGTCAGTATCAATTCTCACATGCGATCGCACAGCTCAAAGTCGTCTCCATCAAAGCAAACGATACAGTCTTCATAACTCTCCTTTCGTCGATTCAAAGGAAAAGGATATTTTCTCTTCCTTTTCATGGAAGGGACACTCCCACTGTACTTAAAATTTATCCCAAAAAAAGAGTCCATCTCCATCCCACTCCGACGCATCCTTTTTCCAACACTAGTACTGGGCACTCTCAAGTATGGAGGTTAGGGTTAGCATACCTTGTTAGATTTGTTGTGAGGCAATGCTTATATATATATATATATCCCGCTAAATAAATTATATATTAAAATCAATGTCCTTGATTAACCGCTTCATTCAAATGCCTTTATTTGTGCGTGAATTTGTTGCTTTACTTGGTTCTAGGAGATTTAGTTTGCTACTATCTCTTTGTTGCTTTACTTGGTTTTAGGAGATTTAGTTTACTATTATCTTTTAAATTCAAAAGCATATAGTATTACGGTAAAATCTTTTGGTATTACGGGTTTCAACCGGGTATCATGATAAATTTATTTGTTCTCCTAAGAAGTTTATTGGGTGCTAATATATATTTATTATGTCCCAAAATTTGGATATTTGGTTCAAAAATAAGATTACTGTTTGGTTCCTTACGATGTGTGGTTTCTCCAACTTATTTTCATATCATATATTGGGTGTTGGTGTCACATATATGGAGATTGTTTACAAGAATATATATATTCACTCTCAAAATATATTGATTATTCACTTCCAATTTATGAATGGCAAAGGAAGATTGGTTTGACTTTTATATTTTTATCAGGACTCTTCTTTTTTAATCTCAAGCATATTTTTAGATTATATATTGGATATTTGTGTCACATATATGGATATTGCTTGCAAAATATATATATATATATATATATATATAACATTTTTAATTATATATTATAATAATTAATAATTACGTTAAAAAGTCTGCATCTTTTGGTTTAGGGGTCTGGATACGTCACTATTTGCAGCTACCTATTAAGTTGCATTTAAATTACGAAATCATCAAATGTTTTTGTTTAGACAAAAATGTAACTATAGTTGAAAATAGAAAGAAGAGGTACAATTCATTGTTGCTCAAGATATCTTTCAAAAAAAAATTTGTTACTCAAAATAGAAAATGCACTTTGTTTTCACTAGAATCGGATTAAGGTATCGCTAACTAATTATGCTGACTTGCTAGCACAATACATCGCCAACCAATTATGCTGCAGACTAGCTGGTAGAATACCAGTATATACCAATATATTTTCTCAATATTTCCATAATTCTAATCACAGACCTTAAACATACCAACTCATTTGTTTTTTTTAAGGAGTACCAACTCATTTGCTGGTTTGTAACCTCTTATATTATTGGAATTATTAAAAAGAGCTGTGTTATTTTTACAAAAAAAAGCCAAAACACGAATTGTGCGAATACATGAAACTGAGTCTATTAATGTGCAATTTGATTAAGCATGCAACTTGTTTTGTTTTGAAAATGAAAGATAACAAATAAGTTACAAAAAAAAAATGTTGCGAATTAAATTGAATCCTAAAAAAACTCCACCGTATGTGTTTGTTGCGCACACGTTACTAACCAACTATGCTTTAGACTTGGCTAGAACAATACTAGTAGTATATACGTAAATATTTTCTCAATATTTCAATAATTTTAATCACCTCCCCTAAAAAACAAAATAATAATAATTTTAATCACCGACTTTAAACATATCAAATCATTTGCTGGAATTATTAAAATTATTGAAATCATGAATTGATAGCTAGATGAGACGATAATTGAAACACTTGTTGCTATAAATAACTCGTAAGACTATTCTACTACAAGACGGATATAGAGTACAATGTACATGTTCTCTAAAGATTAGGAACTATTACACACATGCCCTATATACTATCTGCTGTCACTCAAATAAAAGTTTACATGTTGAACTCTTGGGGCACGAAGATAATTCCATTAACATTCGATGCTTTGTGTTTGTATCTATGAATATGGGACTCTGAATGGTCATTACGTTAAGTACTCTTGAATTCTTCATAATATATTTTGCAAAGTGAAGGTCACATTTCATGCCTCCAAAGTTTCTGAGTGAGCATATTCTTAGATGAGATGAAAGGCAATTCAAAATAATTTTTGGTTCCTCCCAATCTTCATCACATAACTTGTGGAGTATAAAATCCTGAAAACGATACACAGTTGAATAAATTAAATTTGAGTGTGTGTAATATATATGTGTGTGTGTGTTAAATTAAAAAAACAATGGTTAACATAACAATTACCTCATCAATGATAAGACTTTGAAGTTTGGGACAATATTCAAGCAACTTGATCACACCATTAAACATCCATGCCCTTGGAAAATATTGACAGTTGATGATAAGCTCCATGTATGTTAAATTGTGAAACATAGGAATGCGTTCAAATGTATAGGGAAGCTTCTCCATGAGCTGCGAAGACAAAATATTATAAATTGATCATAAATTCTTTATGAAAGTACTTATTCAAGAGATATATATATATATTGATATTCATACCACCGTTGCGCGCAGACGCTCTACGTTTTGAAGCCAATAAAACTCAATATGAATGTTACAGATATTTGCTCTGATCAAATTGGACAAACTTATAACTGGTCTCTCTGAATAAGGTAACTCTACTCGTAAATCATTTGTTCCCAAATCTTGTAGAACGGGACATCCTGATAAAAGCTTCAAAATATATTCATAATATGTGAAAGTGACATTGTCCAAGTAAAGGGCTTTGAGCGATGGAAAATTAACGTATGGAACTTCGTTTAAGGTTATCCTTTTCAATTTAAGGACCGACAATGTTTTGCTACTAAGAACGAAAGATGGCAACATCATTGTGGTGAAAAGTGAGTGAGAGAAGTCGATGTTGAGGTTCTCAACTCCTCTTTGAATTGCTATTTTAACAAATTGGTAAATATCCCTATAGATATCCCTGCAATCGTAGTAGTTCCAACATTCAAGGTGGAATGAGAGGATGGGTATAGTGATATCTCGCATGTCCATGAGTGAGTATACAAAATTGCAAAAGGTCAATGAGTCTGAAAATGGTTCGTCATCCAAGTTGAGGAAGAGTTGTGAGTGCCAAAGTGGTCTCCACCTCTTTGAGAGGATACTTGTGGTGGCGGCATCTTTAATCAAAACAAAGGAAAGAATATAATAAAGAAGTGAATCAGGTAGAGCACTTATTTTGTCTTCTCCTGAAATTGAACAACGAGAATCACTTCAAAACAAAATTTTTATGTAAATTTTATCACGGTAATTAAGAATATAACCATTCAAAAGATAAATTAAAAGAGTTTAAGGGAGTTTCACTAATAAAAACTCATGATATTGCAACGTAATGTAAGTCTCATTTATAACCACAATTTAAAATTAACAATGAAATTCTCCTTGAACGAGTGCACCCTTTTTATAATACTAAAAAGTAGGAACAAACACTTTACTAAGCTATCTATCCTCTAAAATAAAATTAAAAACTAGGAATCCGCGATGAAGAAAATTGTAGAGAGTTGGAATAAGAAAACTTACCGGTACCAGAATTCAAGTTTTCCTCGACTTGAAACAAGACTTTCGCACGTTTACCACATGATGGGTGGTAAGGATTGGGGCATCCCCTAAAAACACACAAAGAAAAAACAATGAATTTTCAAAATAGTAAATACCAATTGTACTCCATACAAACAGTTTGTATCTCGAATATATTCTGTAACAAATTTTAAACATAAAATTGATAATTAATTGATATATCCTAATTTTATAAATTTAAGGCACTATTTATAGACTTTCTAGCTAGGTCACTAAATTAGGGTTTAAAGAGTCTTTAATTCCAAATACTACATTGTAGTTAAAAAAAGAACTTCATAAACATAAATACAATCTCTTAAAAAAAACATTAACACATAAACAAAATTACAAAGCTAAACCAAATTAGATTAAGTCTAACGGAGATGGTTTCGTCCGAGAAACATCCACATTTGCTCCACGCCTCAAATATGATTTATCTCTAATAAGTAACTTTTTATTTTTGAATGCTAATCAAAATATTATTAAAATATCTAGTCCTATTACAAGGCCTATCCAAACTAGAGCACGGAGAAACCTCCCAACCTAAAAACCTCCCAACGCTTACAAAACTGCCATCAGAGTAAAATAAAAACAGAAGGATAAAAAAAACAAAAAAAAACTATAACCTGCAACTAAAAGAAATATCAGAGCAAAGGAAAAAGAAAAACTCAGCCCTGATGGAAGAAACGTATTGAAACACAAAAATTTACAAATCTAATGTTGGCAATAGCAGTCAGTATCAATTCTCACATGTGATCGCACAGCTCAAAGTCGTCTCCATCAAAGCAAACGATACAGTCTTCATAACTCTCCTTTCGTCGATTCAAAGGAAAAGGATATTTTCTCTTCCTTTTCGTAGAAGGGACACTCCCACTGTACTTAGAATTTATCCCAAAAAAAGAGTCCATCTCCATCCCACTCCGACGCATCCTTTTTCCAACACTAGTACTGGGCACTCTCAAGTATGGAGGTTAGGGTTAGCATACCTTGTTAGATTTGTTGTGAGGCAATGCTTATTATGGAATGTATTAAATGAGTGAATGAATAAACAGGTAGTCAAGGAAACAAATATAAGATAAAAACACTTTGTTACCTATTAATTAATCAAGAAAATCACCAGCTGGAGAATGAGTTGAAGCTAAATAACGACAATTGAACGGCAATTGAAGCTAAATAAACAAGAAATAAGGGAGATAGAAACACTGTATTAACCATTAATCAAGAAAATCAGTGATGAATTGAAGCTACATCGAGCTGTTCCAGTGGTGAAGAGAGGATGAACTTGAAAAGTACCAAAAGTAAATGAAGAAGACTAATCGCTAATGGAAGGCTTGTAAAACAAAAACCCGCCGCTGATGGAAGGCTTGTTAGGGTTTTAGGTTTGATTTTGAGAGGATTTCTTTGTTATATAGTACTAGAGAAATTTAAAAATTATTGTTATCAATACCAGCGAAAAAGACCGTTTTTTCGATCTTTTTATTGCACTAACGTTTGAAAAATTATGAACGGTGTTTTTTTTGTGAAATTTTGAGTTTGATTTAAACTAAAAATATAAATGTTTGCTACTTTCAAGTTATAACAAACAAAATTAACCATGATTATTTATTTCAATGACACCAACAATATAACAAAAAAAATATAATATAATTTCTTATTTTTTTAACGACACCAACAACAATCTTTATTATAGGAAAAGTTGTTTAAGGGTATAATTGTGATAATGAAAAAGTAAGAATATATATATATATATATATATATATATATATATATATATATTCATATCGTGTTTGTTATAGTTTTATTTTGATATTTGAATTTACTCTTATCTATTTGTTATATGTGTTATTTGTATTGAAAGTTGAGAATAATTTTGGAAAGAGAAAAAGTCAGCCCAAAAAGAGCCAAACCATATGTTATTTTCTTTATATATACTAGTGAAAAGACCCCGTATTTCCCCTTTTTATTGCGCTGACGCGTGTAAATTATCAACTATATTTTATAGAAATTTGTGTGTAAAATACAAACGATATTTTTTATAAATTTATATATATATATATTTTTTTTGTGACTTTCAAATGTAACAAACTCAACAAACCATATTCATCTTTTTCAATGACAACAATAATTTAACTAATATAATAAAAATTCTTAACACCGACAATATAACATTATTATAAGAAAATTTGTTTAAGGGTATAATTGAAATAACAAAAAAGACGGCCCAAAATCCTCCCAAAATGGACTATTTTCTTTATATATAGTATAGATATAGTATATATAAAACCATGACTTTTGGCTACAATAAAGAGCAACATTTGTTGTTTTTTTTTTTTGAAAGAGAGCAACATTTGTTAACATCATGGGTGTTTGTATTCAAATCGATTTAAAATAAACCCGCAAATCAATAAAAAACCAAAAATTGTATAAAATCGAATATTATTGGATGCATTTGGATGACGTTTTGAGAAAAACGTTCGGATTAGATTTTGAATAACTTTTTTAAAGTTGAATGAAATCACATACGTAAATTTTGATATTTATTTATTTTTTATTGAAATAATATATGTATTAATCTATTGTTGTTCGTGTTTAAGTTTTTTAAAACAATATTTGTAAGTTTAATTTAATCTATATTTTTACCACTGCATATGTTTCAAACATAATTGACAATTTTTATTTTATAATATTAATTTCTAACATATTTTATATTAAATTTTCTATCAAACCTATTATTTTATTGTGTTTGTGTAATATCGATATTAATAAAAAAAATTAAAACTATATTTTGGATATAAAAAACTGATCCAAATAAAACTCCATTAAATTGGGAGTCCCTCTAATATGGACCTCTTTTCAAAGGTCCAAGCATGGACCTCTCCAACTTAACCGGCCATAGCCTGTTACAAATTGTTTAATTCATTTTCACTATACTCTTTTTTTTTTTTTTGAAGGATTCACTATACTCTTTTTATCAGCTTCTTCTCCACATGCTATGTAATCCACAGTCCAAGTACCTTTCTTGCTTCTGATAAACCTGTTTCTATGTTTAATTAACTATTAATTATTAATTAATTAATAACATACAACATATTATATATTAATTCAGTTTCTTTGCTCTTCCAAAAAACAGAAGAAAAAAGCAAAACAAAAAAAATGTAGTTTCTCCACCGTCTTCCATTCTTTGAACACCGGTGGTTATCCTTACTATCAAAATTAATTCATATTTTTGCGATTTTTAACTGTTAAATGTAACACGATTTCCATTGCATTCCTTACTTCACTTTAACTTGCAAATGTGGGCGTGTTGGGGAATGACAAAGGGATAGTGACCATGGAGATGGAGGCACAGTAAAGGGAATTCTCCTGTAACAAGCAAAGAAAGGGTAACATTTTTCTATTTTAATTTTATTATTATTATTATTATTATTATTATTATTATTATTATTATTATTATTATTATTATTATTATTATTATTATTATTATTATTATTATTATTATTATTATTATTATTATTATTATTATTATTATTATTATATCAACCAGTTACATTACCTAGTGCAGCAGGTTGAACTAAGAGGTCCATGGTTGGACCCTTTTTTAAAGGGTGCATATTAGGGGCTTTCTTAAATTGGATCAGATCAATTTTATGAAAGTTTCATCCAAACTAAAGTGCATGAATTTTTAATTTTAATCATATAATTTAACTCAAAGTCGATTCATGCCACATTGTGAACACTTGCATAAAGAAAATAAAGGGGTTAATTTTTTATTTTGAGAAATTTTTTAGAGATATTGAGAAATTGGTTTTCATAATGATTTGGACAAGGCTTAAATTTTCCTTTATCATCAATAACTATGAGTAAGGATAGAACTAAGACAAATTTTCTTCTAAACTTACATCTAAGCCTGTAAGATTAAATTATGATTAATACATATTTGCATAAGACCATCTCTAATGAGAGGGTCTTAAATATTTAAGATCCATTACCTATTAGGTATCTCTATTGGGGAGAAACTTTTTCGGGATCTTATAAGACTCGGGGTCTGAAGGCCTCAATCTTAAGTTAGACCCACACTTTTTAATATTAAAAAATTGAAATGTAATAATATAAAGTTATTCATAGTTGATTAGTGGATCCCATTTAAGAAATTTGTGTGAGATGCTAGGTTGAATGGATTGACTACTTATTAGGTACTACTAATAAAAAATTATAAACGAGTGATATGTACACGTGAGACTCATTTAAGTAATAATACCATAACAACAAAATACGTGCATATGCAATATCACATATTTAATGTTGAAGCACAATATTAATTACTCAATTTTCAGTAAAACTCCAGCTGAGGTATTTCTTCTACAGCATGTTGTTTTCACAATACAGAGGGAGCGTTTGTGCTAGCCCAGTTCGCGTGGAAATCTGCTCAATTAACGGTCCTTGAAGGTAAAGCATTGGCGTCGCAAGATGCAATTCAGGTGACCATTGATAAAGGGTGGAGTAAGGTGGTTATTGAGACGGATTTGCGTACTCCTGTGGATTGTATCTCTTCCCTCGGACATGGTGCATCAGAGTTTACTTCTATAATTTCTACTATTAAGTCTATGTTAGTATTATATTCCGACTTTGAGGTAAAGTTTAGGATTTCTAGACCTGTTTTATAGCTCTAAAGTCTCACTCATAATCCCTCCAAAATGTAACCCCTTTGGGTTGACCTGATCGTGTTGACTTGTGATTTTGAAGTGTGCTTCTCTCAATTTGTGAGGTTTAATTCGCCTCGATGTCAATTTCGGTGGACTACTTTAGAATCTCAATCACAATCCCTCTAAAACATTATCAAACCCACAATCTTACATTCCTTCAACCTAACTAAAAATCTCTGTTGGTAAACAATAAATCGTGTGCCAATCCAATGAAAACTAAATTTCATTTCTCATATTATACTATGCATGTTTATTTTTATTTTGTACTCCTAAGCTACCTTCATAATTCAAGTCAAGGAAAGAGTCAATAGGTATCCTGCATAACAACTTTCACATAACAAAACACTTAATTCACATAATTATCAAAATCCACTAGTAAAATTACTTCAACCAAAAGAAAAAGGCTTCACAAAATTGAGAGAATCAAATCACATTCTCCAGCAGAAGAAGAAACCAGGATTCCATTTCTAGTCTGCAGCAATATAACCAACCTCACCATCTCACCCAATGATCTTTGTTGTTGCTTGTTGATTCATCTTGTGGCGACTTAGTGCATAATAATCATATAGAAACAAAAGAATACCTATTGGATCATTCATTATCAACCACAACTGCTAAATCCTTGATTATTAACTAGATGCCTCTCCTCTCTCTCCCTTTCTCTAATCAACCTACTATGTGTGAGACCTTCATTTATAATCCTCTTTCTCTTTCTTTCACAATATGTTTATCCGTGTTTGAAGGTTGATTAACCCAAGAAAACCAAATCAACTTGACAATGATGAATTTAATAAGTATAACACAAGAATGAATAACAATGAAAAACAATGCAAATTAAAATTTGCATTATACAATAACTTAAGCAATAATAATGCACTGACTGATGATAATCTTACATCATTAATTTCTCAACAAGTTAAATCTCAAAGAAGTAAATCTCAGCAAAAAAAAAAAAAGAAAATCTTACATTTCAGGGTTCACTCAAGAAGGCATCCATAACGCGAGAAGAGTTTCCTATTTTCGTCACTCAAAGGAAAATTAGGTGGAGCTGCTATCTTTCTCAAGGATGGCCTTAAAAGTACCATCGAGACAACAACATTAGCATTCACTTCATGACAATGATGCAAATTGATCTCTCTGAGTTGAATGCAGTTTTTAACCACATGGATCACACCCTTTATTGTGATATTTTCACAATTTTGCAGTGACAATTGCAAAAGCCTAGGACACCTCTTTGAGATCACATAGAGGTCTTCATCACCAACACTTGTATATGACAAGTTCAATACCTCCAGCTGAGCTTCAAAGTTCATTCCTAGCAGCTTCACTATTGAACAACGGGATAAGTTTAAGTGCCTAATCTTAGAACATCTCCTTAAAACATGACAAATACCTTCTTCAGATATGTCAAAGCAATTGCTCAAATCAAGCAGTTGCAAATTGGGAAAAAAGGAAGCAGTCCTCACGATGTTTTTATTTAGTAACGCATAGTTGTTAGCCAAATGGAGATACTTGAGTCGAGGATTTACAACACAATTCCTTGCTATTCCATATGCAATACTTGTGCATGCCATTATGATTTCATTAAGTGAAGGATACTTCCTACTGAGTGTAAATAAGGCCAATTGTGTAAGATTACATTCACTAAGGTTTATAGAAACCAAATCACCAAGAAACGAAGACAACACGACAACACGATGATCATTCAAAAATCGGCTTTTTGAAGAACCAAATGTTGGATACCTTGACACTTGGATAACAAACTAACCAATCCAGAATAACTATAGCCAGTGCAATATGTCAGGGAAAGCCTCCTCAAAGGAAGATTTTCCATTGCAATAGAGGAGAGCAACTGATCCGAGATACACCAATAGGACAATTCAAGACAACTCAAACCCTTCAAACTCACCAAGGAGTCAATGAAGTGAGAAGTAATCAAAATTCCATATTCTTGGGAACGTAAAATAGGAGAAAGGGATAAAGACCTCAATGTTGGTCTTTCACAAAGAGCAGAAGCCACAATGTCTGCGTTGGTTATTTGATAACAGTCAAGCACGACAGCTTCTTCAAGATGCTTGCAGTTGTTAAACAAGTGGTAAATCAAACTGTTGTTGTGAAAGCTGGAAAATAAACTCCATTGATGGAGAAGAAAAGCTTAAGGAATAAGGAAAAACTCAATCTCAATATTGTATTACAAAACTGAATCTTACAAGTAGCATGAGAAGATTATATAAAGCAATTGCAACCTCTTAACCGTCAACTAACTCTAGTTACATTTCTAACTAACGGTGGTTAGAAAACAGTTATGGGCGCTAACTAACTCTTCTCTATATCAGCTTCATCATATTAACTTGCTGTCTCTGCTTCTGAAGTGGAGCTTCTGAAGGTTAAGAAGCTGATGGTACGTCAGAAGCTGAAGGTGCTTCTGAAAGGTCAGAAGCTGAAGGTGCTTCTGAAGCCTCAGAAGCTGGTGGTGCTTCAGAAGCTGATGGTGCTTCTGAAGCCTTAACTTCATCATCCCCCCTCAAGCTGGAATGAATGTTAATCATGCCAAGCTTGTGTTGTAGAGTGTTGAAAGGTCCAGGGTGAAGTGATTTTGTCAAGATGTCTGCCACTTGCTCCTTAGAAGAAACAGGTAGGAGATGAAGCATGCCAGTTTGAATCTTGTCGCGAACAACATGGCAATCTATCTCTATATGTTTGGTCCTCTCATGAAAAACAAGATTTGCAGCTATATGTAATGCAGATTGATTATCACAGTAGATGATGATGGGTGAAGGGTGATGTACAAGGAGATCATGTAGGAGATAGAGTAACCATTGACCCTCACAGGTTGCTTGTGCCAAAGTTCTATACTCAGCTTCAGAAGATGATCTGGACACGAGAGAGGTTCCTAAAAAGATGTTTTGGGGAGATATTGGTGATGATGTTTTGAAGTTTGTGAAGACTGCGTTTGAGACCGAATCCATTGACCCACAAGTTGTTGAATCATGATATTGCTCCCTAAGATTGATAACCCGACATCATTTAAAGAATTTCGGCCTATAAGTTTATGTAATGTCACTTGCAAATTGGTTTTGAAAGTTCTTGTAAACCGATTAAGGCTTATGCTTATTGATACTGTGAGCCCTTTGCAGAGTAGTTTTATTCCAGGGAGGGGTGTTGTTGATAATGCCATCGTCCTTTAAGAGTTTATCTATCACATGCGAAAGTCGAAGAAGAAGCACGAAGATGTCATATATAAGCTTGATTTAGAGAAGGCGTACAATCGAGTGGATTGGACTTTTCTGTGTGAAACCCTCCAATACTTTGGTTTTCCTTTTATCATCATTTCTCTTATAATGAGTAGCATTTCAGCTACCTCGGTATCTTTGTTGTGGAATAGGAGTAGGATTGAGCATTTTCAACCTCTTCGCGTTCTTCGTCAAGGGGATCCACCATCACCATATCTTTTTGTACTTTGTATCGAGAGACTTGGAGATATGATTGAAAAAGAAGTTCAAGAAGGGAACTGGCACCTCTTCCCATTACCCCTGAAGGGCCAAGAATATCTCACTTATTCTTTGCAGATGATGTGCTTCTGTTTGCGAAAGCCAAACCTTCCCAAGCGCAATTTATTTCCAACCTCTTAAATAATTTTTGTTCTCTTTCGGGACTAAAAATTAGTTTGGAGAAATCAAGAGCTTATGCATCCAAAGGAGTTAGCAGATCCATACAAGATTCTCTTGAACATCTCACTAATATTACATTCACTGAACGCTTAGAGAATTATTTGAGATTCAAGATGAGATATGGGCGTACAAAGAAAGATTTCCTAAATATCCATGATAAAGTAGCCTCTAAGCTTGATTCTTGGAAAGGAAGGCTTTTGAATAAGCCTGGAAGAGTCACCCTTGTTAAGGTTGTGCTTACTTCACTTCCAGCGTATACTATGCAAATTTGTTGGTATCCCCAATATGCTTGCGAAACTCTAGATAAGACAGTGCGAAATTTCATTTGGCATGGGGAAAAGGACTGAGCCATGCACACGGTCGGTTGGAACAAGATCATGAAAACTAGGAAGCTTGGAGGTTGATAAGTGCCTAAAAGTTGTTATATTTTGATACATTTTAGGGCACTTATGATTACTTGTTTTGCAAGTTACCTTAGGATTAGAGCATATTTGTGTTAAAAATGCAATAATTGTGATCCTAAGCCTTACCCCATGTGATTATGCAGGAAATACATGCTTGAACCTGATTGATGCAAAAGAATGAAGCTTTTCTTGAAGCCATCGCTACAAGCGCAGAAGCCATCGCTAGTAGCGAGGATAGGCAGGGATTTCCAGTGTTTCATCGCTTGAAGCGCAGCTTCCATCGCTAGAAGCGAGCTTAGGCAGGGATTATCAGGAGTTCATCGCTTGAAGCGATGAACCGGACGCTTGAAGCGAGCCTAGGCAGGGAATTTCAATGATCCATCGCTTGTAGCGACAGACCTTGTCGCTACAGCGACCAGAGGGCGGTTTAATGCTTGGTGATGACGTGGAGAGCATCCATTGGCCAGTTGACTTCCTCGCTACAAGCGACAGGCTGGTCGCTTGTAGCGAGCGAACATTTTCTCAGCATATAAATAGATTTTTAAGCTCATTTCTTAGGAGATAGTTTTTTATCAGAGTTAATATTTTCCAGAGCTAAAAATACTTGTTATCTAAGAGAGAGAATAGGCATAGAGGGAGAAAAACTTCAAATAGCAATTTGATTTGGATTGAAGAAGACATTAAGAAGCTTTGAGACATCAAGCTCTCATATATCTTCATCTTCCTTTCTTATTTTGCAATAGTTGTCATGACAATGATCAACTAATCTCCTTTGTTGGGATTAATAGGTAATCAATCATTCCATGTTGTAAACTTTTGGTTATTAAATATATGATTCTAGCATTTTTATATACCATTGAATTTCTTCTTGCTTTTCAATCTTATGTTTGATTTAAATGTTGTTGAAAAAGACTTTTGAATCTAGGTTTAGAATGATTTTCTATCAAGATAAGAAATTCTAGAAATGGGATTTGGTTTTGATAATTACATTATAGTATTGGATCGTAAAGCTTTTGGATCGTTTAATAGATTGAGAAATCATCGATTAAACGATACAATCGATCTCACGACGTCATTTGGGAAATCAATGATGTTGTTGAGCAATACGTAATAATGTCATGTATAAGGAAAAGCTAGAATCCGTATTTATAATCAATCGAATACAAACGATGTTTGATTGATGAAAGTTAATCCTAACACCTTCTATGTCCTATTACCCTACTATTTAGTTATTATGTTTTTAAAATGATGAGTAGTGTAGTATAAAACAAATGGTTAAACCCTAACTTAAGACGATAATCGACGTTGAACGGTTTATGATATCACATTAATCCCTGTGGAACGATATAAAAACGATACTTACTTTTGTACATTAACAAAATGGCGCCGTTGCCGGGGATTAAAGTTATGATATTATAATCATTGCAACTTTAATTATGGTTTTAAGCAATTTTGCACAAAATTCTTTTATGTATATAACTAATATTCCTTATCCATCTTGTTTGCTAATTCTTTGTGGTCAGATTGTTGATATCGTATATGCGAGGTCAAGTTTCGGAGGACCAACTTCTTTTTGATTCCGAGATAGAGAGAACAGCTCGTAGAAACAATAGCAAGAATCGGAAAAAGAAGCAACAAGCTAAGAAAAGGCAACAAGAGGAAGGTTCTGTTTCTAGTCATTCATCTAGTCCAAGTCCAAGCCAAGAGTTACAAATGGCTGCAGTAGAAGATCCTGGAGGTTCAGGCGGTCGTGGGATGCCATGTAATAATAGTCCACGTCGTTTCGCACAATTGGGGAAAACGCCGCGGACTATCAAGCAAACCGAGATGAAGACGGGGATCTTACAAATTTTATATGCTAATCCCTTCTCAGGATTGGACCATGAAGACTCGTTCCAACATCTCACAAAATTTTACGAGATTGCGGGAACCCTTGGTGAGACGGAGAATAACGAGGAGGCTATGTGGATGAGGATGTTTCCTCATTCATTGATTGGCAAAGCTAAGGAGTGGTACTTGGACCAGCCACCTACGGTAATGACGAATTGGAACACGCTTGAGGAGAAATTCCTTGAGAGGTTCTTCCCTCAGAATCGTTTCATGGAGGCGAAGACAACTATTGCTGTGTTCTCACAAGGTACAAGTGAGACGTTATGTGAAGCGTGGGAGCGTTTCAAGTCAATGCTCAGAAGATGTCCTAATCATGGATTTGATGAGTTAACACAAATTCATCTATTCCGGAACGGGATGCAACAACAATCCAAGCTATTGCTTGACGCTGCTGCTGGTGGTTCTTTGATGGCCAAGAGCGCCGAGGATGCTGTTGCTATTATAGAAAGAATGGCGTTGAATGATCACCAAGCTCATCATAACCGAAGCCAAAGCCAAAGGAAGGCGGGAATCCTAGATTTGGGGACAAACGATGCAATCTTTGCACAAAATAAATTGCTCACGCAACAAGTGGAAGAGTTGACAAAGAAAATGGCCAACCTTCCTCAACAAATGAAGGACATCCAGAACGAACAAAGAAGACAACACCAAGTCGCATCTTGCGAGCTTTGTTCGGGAGACCACCCAACCGGATTTTGTCCGCCACCTACAGAAGAGGTAAGCTATGTTGGTAATCAACCAAGGCCTCAACAGTTTCCTAACCAATTCCAAAGCCATCCAAACAACTTCCCAAGAGGGAATAATCCGAATTATGGCCAAGGTTGGAGGCCAGAAGCTGGGCAATATAACCGACAACCTTACCAGAACTATAACCAATATCAACCTCCACAACAAAACCGCAACCAATCCACCGATGAAACCCTCAATCAATTCATGCAGATGTCAATGGCTAACCAGAAGAACACTGATGCGTCCATCAAAAATCTGGAGACGCAAGTGGGCCAGTTGGCACAACAACTTTCTCAAGCTACTCAACAAGGCGGAACCTTTACCGCCAACACACAAACCAACCCAAAGGATCATGCATCATCATCGAAATGACAATTAAGTCATTTTGATGAGGAAGTCCTTGCATCAAGAGACAACGAAAATTGCAAGGCAATTGCTACAAGGAGCGGGAAGGTCATTGGTAAAGGTATAGGGGACAATCTTGAAGTAGAGAGAAGGGTTGTTGAGAATGAGGAGAAGGATGATGATGAAGGACGTGAGGAAGAAATAGGAGATGTAAATAGAGAGGAAGAAGTTGAAAAAAATAATAAGGATGTAGTTGAAAATGAGAACATAGTGTGGAAGAAGGATGTGGTGAAGGAGAAGGGCAAGAATCATGAAGTAGTGAAGAATGCACCGACACCACACCTACCTTACCCAACTACACCAGCCAAAAAAGAGAAAGAGAGGCAGTTTGCTAGGTTCCTTGACATTTTCAAACGTTTACAAATCAACATACCGTTCTCGGAAGCCCTAGAGCAAATGCCGACGTATGCCAAGTTCATGAAAGAAATTCTCTCAAAGAAGAGGAGGTTTAATGAAGAAGAAACAATTCAGCTAGACGCGAATTGTAGTGAAATCATCCAGAATACATTGTCAAGAAAGAAAAGAGATCCGGGCAAAGTTACACTACTCGTGTCCATTGGCAATGTTGATGTCGGCAAGGCACTTATTGATTTGGGTTCAAGTATCAACCTAATCCCATTATCCGTTGTCAAAAGGATTGGTGATATAGTTGTGAAAAGAACCAACTTAACCTTGCAATTGGCCGACAAATCCTACACTCGTCCATTGGGAATTGCTGAAGACGTGTTGGTGAAAGTCGACAAGTTCTTGTTCCCCGTTGACTTTGTAGTGATGGACATTCCGGAGGATGATGATGTGCCACTACTTCTTGGGAGAACTTTCATGCAAACGGCACGGATGATGATTGATCTTGACGGAGGCTTAATGAAAGTCCGTGTGGACGATGAAGAAGTCAATTTCAACATCCACGAAGCAATGAAGTTTCCTAGTGATAAAGCTGCGTGCTTCAAGATGGATGCAACGGAAGAATTGATAGTTGATACGAGAAACCAGTTGCATGACTTGACACATCTTGAAAGAGTATTGACAAACGCACTAAGTATCCTAGGAGAAGAAGATGAGAAGGAGCTTGAAGAGTGTTTGAAGGAGCTCGATTCGTTTAAGGAAATTCCTCCTCACAAAGCCAAAATCGAGGAATTGACGAATGAAGCTAAAGTAGAAGAAGTGAAGCCGGAGATGAAGATCTTGCCCTCACATTTGAAGTATGTGTTTCTTGATCAAGAGGGTACCAAACCGGTAATCATTAGTAGCTCCTTGTCAAACCATGAAGAAAAAAAATTGGTCGAAGTTTTGAAGTCCAACAAGGAAGCAATAGGTTGGACACTATCCGACTTAAAAGGGATAAGTCCTTCCTATTGCATGCATAAGATCATGATGGAAGAGGATTATAAGCCGGTAGCACAACCTCAAAGACGGCTAAACCCAAACATGAAAGAAGTAGTCCGGAAAGAAGTGGTTAAGCTACTTGAAGCCGGTATGATATATCCGATCTCGGATAGCACTTGGGTTAGTCCGGTTCAAGTTGTCCCTAAGAAGGGAGGTATGACGGTTATCACGAACGAGAAGAACGAGCTCATACCGACAAGAACCGTGACCGG
This sequence comes from Medicago ruthenica, assembly GCA_018208015.1. Lineage (NCBI taxonomy): Eukaryota > Viridiplantae > Streptophyta > Magnoliopsida > Fabales > Fabaceae > Medicago > Medicago ruthenica. The sequence goes on along the minus strand of WNNG01000304.1, from coordinate 105,699 downwards.
TTGGAGGATGTGTATCGACTACCGGAGGCTTAACAAAGCAACTAGAAAGGATCATTTTCCTCTACCATTTATGGATCAAATGCTAGAGAGGCTGTCAGGACAAGCTTTTTACTGTTTCCTTGACGGGTATTCGGGTTACAATCAAATTTCGGTGAATCCAGAAGATCACGAGAAGACTGCATTCACATGTCCTTTTGGGGTATTTGCATATTGACGCATGCCGTTCGGTTTATGTAACGCTCCAGCAACATTTCAACGATGCATGCAAGCTATCTTTGCAGACTTGATAGAGAAAAGCATTGAAGTGTTTATGGACGACTTCTCAGTTTTCGGGTCATCATACGATTTGTGCTTGAAGAATCTGGACACGGTACTGAAACGGTGCAAGGAAACCAACTTGGTGCTCAATTGGGAGAAGTGTCACTTCATGGTAACCGAGGGAATAGTCCTTGGTCACAAGATCTCCTCCAAGGGTATTGAAGTTGATAAAGCTAAGATCGACGTGATAGGAAAACTTCCACCACCAGTCAATGTCAAAGGAATCCGAAGTTTCCTAGGCCATGCCGGGTTCTATCGGAGATTCATCAAAGACTTCTCAAAAATTGCCAAGCCATTGAGCAACTTGCTCAACAAAGATAAGTCTTTTGATTTTGATATTGACTGTTTAAATGCTTTTAATAGTTTAAAGGATAGCTTAACATCCGCACCCATAATCACCGCACCAAACTGGACATACGATTTTGAACTTATGTGCGATGCAAGTTATTATGCGGTAGGCGCGGTGTTAGGTCAACGCAAAAACAATATTTTTCATGCTATACACTATGCAAGTAAAGTTTTAAATGACGCACAAGTCAATTATGCTACCACTGAAAAAGAATTACTTGCTATAGTGTTCGCATTAGAAAAATTTCGTTCGTATCTCATTGGTTCAAAAATTGTTATCTGGACTGACCAGGCAGCTATCAAGTACTTAATTACCAAACCCGACTCAAAGCCGAGACTCATCCGTTGGATGTTGCTACTCCAAGAGTTTGATTTGGAAATTAAAGACAAGAAGGGGACTGAGAACCTAGTAGCTGATCATCTGTCAAGATTGGTGAACAATGAGATAACGAAGAATGAGATGGACATCCTTGAAGAGTTCCCGGATGAGAAGTTGCTTATGGTGCAAGAAAGACCATGGTTCGCTGACATGGCCAACTACAAAGCAACGGGGTTCATACCGGAGGATTACACATGGCAAATGAAGAAGAGGTTGTTGAGAGACGCCACTCAATTCATTTGGGATGACCCGTACCTCTTCAAGATTGGAGCAGACCACTTGTTAAGAAGATGTGTTGCAAGAGAAGAAGCCAAGGACATCATGTGGCACTGTCACAACTCGCCATATGGTGGTCATTACAGTGGAGAAAGAATTGGAGCAAAAGTTCTTCAAGCTGGCTTTTATTGGCCCACCTTGTTCAAAGACGCATACGAATATGTGAAGGAATGCGAGAGTTGCCAGAAAACCGGAGGGATTTCAAAGAGGAATGAAATGCCTCTACAAAGTATCCTTGAAGTCGAAGTCTTCGATTGTTGGGGTATTGACTTTGTAGGGCCATTTCCATCCTCTATGAACAACGAGTATATTCTGGTGGCTGTTGACTATGTGTCTAAGTGGGTAGAAGCAATAACATCTCAGAAAGCCGATAGCAAGACGGTGGTCAAGTTTCTGAAAAGAAACATCTTTTCCCGATTTGGAACTCCAAGAGTGCTAATAAGTGATGGATGTTCTCACTTCTGCAATCAACAGTTAGCAAAAGCACTTGAGCATTATGGAGTAAAGCACAAGGTAGCTTCACCATACCATCCACAGACCAACGGTCAAGCCGAGGTATCCAACCGTGAAATCAAACGGATACTTGAGAAGACCGTGTCATCATCAAGGAAGGATTGGGCGATGAAACTGGACGAAGCATTGTGGGCCTATAGGACCGCATACAAAGCTCCTACAGGTTTCACACCATTCCAGTTGGTGTATGGGAAAGCATGCCACTTGCCGGTCGAGTTGGAGCACAAAGCGTTTTGGGCGCTCAAGTTTTTGAACTTTGATCAAGAGCAAGCTGGGGAGAAGAGAAAGCTTCAGATGCATGAGTTAGAAGAAATGCGTGACCAAGCCTATCAGTCAAGCAAGCTTTATAAGGAAAAGGTTAAACGGTATCATGACAAGAAGATCATGAAGAGGGAATTCAGGCCTGGTCAAATGGTGTTGCTATTCAATGCAAGGCTACGACTATTTCCGGGTAAATTGAAGTCCAAATGGTCCGGTCCGTTCATGATAAAGGAAGTAAAACCTTATGGAGCTGTGGAACTAGAGGATCCTATCACTAAGTCAACATGGACAGTGAATGGACAGAGGCTTAAACCATATTTTGGAGGTGAAGTTGTTCGGCACACGACAACGATTTCACTCATCGATTCTTATGCATAAGCGAATCAGGCGTCGATCTAATGACGTTAAACAAGAGCTTGTTGGGAGGCACCCCAATTTTGTAAGTATGTTGCGTTTTTAGTGTTATTTTAGTTCTGTACAGTTATTTATGCATGTAGGGATAGTGGCTAAGACTCAAAATTTTATTTTTCTGTTTCCTGTCATGGTCGCTACAGCGACCAATTCATCGCTGTAGCGATGAGATTTGCACTACGTCGCTGTAGCGACGCACTTGTCGCTTGTAGCGATGGATTTCACACTTGCGCTTGTAGCGCCACACCACGCTTGTAGCGATGGGCTTAAGGCCCGTCGCTGTAGCGACAGGTCGCGCGCTTGTAGCGACCGTATCAGAAAACAGTTTTATGTTTCCTAGGCCACTACTGACTCTTCAGTTAACTCCCAACCACCCATTTATTGTTTTAGCCGTTGTTTTCTTATATTTTCGCAACCTATTACATCAGTAAACATTTACTTTCATTTCTGCATTTGTTCACTGTATTTCTGCAATCCTGCAATCTAATCTCAGTACCTGTGTTTAATCTTGCTCAATCAACTACCAGGTATGTGATTCGCACTTGTCTGTTGCTGTTTATAACTGTTTAGATGAATATTGGTGCTTGCATGTTGATTTGAATTTCTAGGGTTTAGGGTTTTTGAGATTTTGACACTTAGGACATGCCCTGTTGATTACCCATGTTTATACATAGTTTAAGCTGTTATAAATGACCTAGAATCACTAGGAAAACTCCCCTTTCTTCCTCTTGTTCATAGGATTCGTATTTTGGAAAAAACTTATGTAAAAATTCAAATAAATTAGGGTTTTTGAGGATTTAGGAAGTTTAAGTGATTTCTGTTCATTTATGTTAGCTTTAAGCTTAATTTCGCATGCTACAAGTAGGTTCAAATCCAGAAAAACATGATTTTTGAAAATGGGTCTTCCTCGCTAGAACAGCGCTTGTAGCGCAGGAATCCAGCAATTTCTGGGTTCGCTCGCTACAAGCGACCAAGCTGTCGCTGTAGCGACGAAACCAGAAACTTGTTTTATTTTTCTTTTGTTCTGATCCTAACTTGCATCCTACCTAATTTTTATCTGTTTTGATACTTTTGTAGGAATGGCACCCAAATCCTCGTCCAAAAGACAAAGGAACGTTGAGAGCTCGTCATCTCGACCAAGAGCAAACATTCAACCACATGACGCGAGTCGTTTCCTGAGTCTGAGGAATCAAGAAAGGTACGAAGAGCTGAAAACACGAAGAATCTGGTCTGAGAAGCAGTTCCAGATATCAGAAGAAGGAGAGTACGGGGGCATAGCTCACATGATCAACGAAAGGAAATGGGGGATTCTGTGCACGCCACCTAGGAAGATTAATTACGACATCGTGCGCGAATTCTACGCGAATGCGATCCCAGCTGACCCATCTGACGAGTTTACATGGACTACTTACGTGCGAGGGCGCACTATTACCTTTGATCGCATGTCCATCAACGCGTATTTGGGCAAGCCTCTGGAGCTAGTTGAAGAGGATAATCCACTAGCACCTACTGCGCTATGTGACTTTTGTGAGCATCAGAGGAGCGGCACTTGGGATCACGAGAGTATTGCACGAGACATCTTCCAGGAGGGGAAGTACTATGATTTGAGTAAGGCTTCGGGTAAGCCTTTCCGAGCCTTTAGGGATGATATGACCACTCCGGCTCAGGTAGTTCTTACCCTTATCTTGTATAATATCCGGCCTAAATCTCATACATCTTCTACCACCCTCGACGTTACCCCTCTTCTTCATTATATCCTCACTCAGCGTCAGGTTGACGTTGCTAGGCTTATAGCAAATGAGATGAGAGTAGTAGCTGAGAGCGACATTTTACCCCCGGGCAAACCCAAATGCCCACTGACCTTTCCCGGATTGATTATGGGACTCTGTAGACGGGCCAGGGTACACATGCCACCACAGGTAGATGAAGAAATTAAGAACCCTATTGATGACAGGTACATCAATAGGTACTGCTCTACCCCCGCACCTATAGCCCCACCTCCTACCTCAGCTGGACCATCCACATCAGCCGGTCCTTCTCATGTACCACCACCACCACATCATACTAGCCACCCTAGCCACCCGACCATTCCACCACTGGATTTCTCGAGTTGGGACTCTTCTACGGTGAGCTCTTTTCTGTTGGCGCAGAATGCGTCAAATCACCGGGCTCTAACGACTATTCAGAGTCATCTGCATGACAGTGGCCAAAGCCCATGGACGCCAGCTTTCTTCTCTGAGCACATAGCTTGGCCTGGGGACAGGCCTTTCTTTCCTGGAGGGGCAGCTGCAGCGGATGCTGGTGATCAGGATGCCGGTGATGATGGTGACGACGACGCTGATGTTGATGATGATCTTGGAGATGATTCATCGGAGGCTACTAATAGCCTAGACCGTATGGCAGCAGCTATGATAGATTCTGAGGATATGGATTCAGATTCAGACTGATGATGCAGAGCTGCAGATTTTGTTTTGTCATCTCTTTCATTTTATTTATTAAAGCTTTGTACTTTTATAACATTTTATTATGTTTTGTACTTTATTTTGGTTATGTTTCTTTTGTACCATGGATGATGTACCTTTTTGGTTTATGTTATTTATTTTGATTATAACATGTTAGTATAGTTTATATTTTATTTATGCTTTAGTATTTATTTATGGTTAAAATTTTTTGAAATAATCCCAACAATGTTGAAAGAAAGATGAAAGATTCAAAGCCAGTGCTTGAGCTTAGAATCAATTGAGTGATAATGATAGAATGAGTGTTAAAGCGCGCAGCTAAGGTACTCGTTTTCTTGTTTTTCTAGGTATATTCTTGAATGTGAATAAGTTCTTTACACACAAGTTAATTTATTCAGTTTTTAAGCAAGCATTTGTTTAGTTTTGAACCTATATAGAACTAGCCAAAATGTGAGGAATCCTCAACCATTGTATATATGCAGGAGACCAATATCATGTTTAACTCAGTTATTTTATGTTAAATCTTTTGTTGTTTTAATTTGTATAAAAGCATTGAAGTGATCAAGGCAATTTTTTGAAATTGAGTGAAATACTTGACCAAATGAACCTACCCTGTGAGATGTGTGAGTATCTGTTAACCCATCTGAGCCTATTGAATCAGAATTGTTAACTGTGGACTGTCAATTTAATAAGCTCATCTGCTTATTTAAATTGCCGGAGTTTGTAAAAAAATTCAGTTCATAGTTAACTCTTTATTAAATTCTGATAGTTGTTTTCTTTTGAACCCTTATCCATCGTTTTTATTGACCTTTGCCATAATGATAAAGGAACATTCGATTAGGGTGTCATTGAAATAAGTTGGGGAGAAAGGGAGGTTATATTTAAGTCAATGTAAGGGTGAATGATGATATTTGATCTTGACAACAAGAAAAAGAAAAGAATAGAAAGAAAAAAGAAAGAAAAGCAAACCAAGAAAAAGAAAAGAGAAAAAAAGAAAAGGTTTGCAATAATTCAAAGAAAAAGTTGTCAAGATCAATCAAGAATAGAAATGTATGAAATTCACCAAGTGTTGTATTGGAAAAAGAAGGAAGTGTAATTAGATTGAATGTTCCCTTTTGCTTGGCCATTTGAATTCAAATATCCCACATATGACAATTCTTTTGTAACCTAGCCCAATTACAACCCTTAAAGACCTTTTGATCAATGCCTTTTATGCTTTTGGAAATGATAATTAGATGGACACATAATTTAATTGGAATGTTATCGTGTTTGTTGGATGAGTGTTCATACCCTCACAATAGATTTCAATTGTTCATATACTTTATATAGAAGTGTGTTAGGTTTGGTTCAAATTTAAACATGTTGCTTGTTTAGGATTGTATGATTTGATTCCTTGTGTTTAGAACTAGTTCACATTTATAGTATGTATCTTGTTTAATGAGAAACTGAACTTTAGCTTGCGCAATCACATTTGAATCACTCATTTGATGTTTATTTCTTCGCACTTTTGAATCCTTTGCTAATTGCTCAATACTGTGGTTTAAAAGCTATGAAAATTTCATTTTGATTCTTTGGTTTGAGGACAAACCAAAATGTAAGTTGGGGAGAGTTTGATAAGTGCCTAAAAGTTGTTATATTTTGATACATTTTAGGGCACTTATGATTACTTGTTTTGCAAGTTACCTTAGGATTAGAGCATATTTGTGTTAAAAATGCAATAATTGTGATCCTAAGCCTTACCCCATGTGATTATGCAGGAAATACATGCTTGAACCTGATTGATGCAAAAGAATGAAGCTTTTCTTGATGCCATCGCTACAAGCGCAGAAGCCATTGCTAGTAGCGAGGATAGGCAGGGATTTCCAGTGTTTCATCGCTTGAAGCGCAGCTTCCATCGCTAGAAGCGAGCTTAGGCAAGGATTATCAGGAGTTCATCGCTTGAAGCGATGAACCGGACGCTTGAAGCGAGCCTAGGCAGGGAATTTCAATGATCCATCGCTTGTAGCGACAGACCTTGTCGCTACAACGACCAGAGGGCGGTTTAATGCTTGGTGATGACGTGGCCAGTTGACTTCCTCGCTACAAGCGACAGGCTGGTCGCTTGTAGCGAGCGAACATTTTCTCAGCATATAAATAGATTTTTAAGCTCATTTCTTAGGAGATAGTTTTTTATCAGAGTTAATATTTTCCAGAGCTAAAAATACTTGTTATCTAAGAGAGAGAATAGGCATAGAGGGAGAAAAACTTCAAATAGCAATTTGATTTGGATTGAAGAAGACATTAAGAAGCTTTGAGACATCAAGCTCTCATATATCTTCATCTTCCTTTCTTATTTTGCAATAGTTGTCATGACAATGATCAACTAATCTCCTTTGTTGGGATTAATAGGTAATCAATCATTCCATGTTGTAAACTTTTGGTTATTAAATATATGATTCTAGCATTTTTATATACCATTGAATTTCTTCTTGCTTTTCAATCTTATGTTTGATTTAAATGTTGTTGAAAAAGACTTTTGAATCTAGGTTTAGAATGATTTTCTATCAAGATAAGAAATTCTAGAAATGGGATTTGGTTTTGATAATTACATTATAGTATTGGATCGTAAAGCTTTTGGATCGTTTACTAGATTGAGAAATCATCGATTAAACGATACAATCGATCTCACGACGTCATTTGGGAAATCAATGATGTTGTTGAGCAATACGTAATAATGTCATGTATAAGGAAAAGCTAGAATCCGTATTTATAATCAATCGAATACAAACGATGTTTGATTGATGAAAGTTAATCCTAACACCTTCTATGTCCTATTACTCTACTATTTAGTTATTATGTTTTTAAAATGATGAGTAGTGTAGTATAAAACAAATGGTTAAACCCTAACTTAAGACGATAATCGACGTTGAACGGTTTATGATATCACATTAATCCCTGTGGAACGATATAAAAACGATACTTACTTTTGTACATTAACAGAGGTTTAGAAGTTTGGCCAGCTCGACTACAAAACACAGCTTTGTTGGGAAAACTTGTTTGGAGTCTCGTGCAATCAGACAAGAAGTCATGGGTGTCTATCATTGTTGATAAATAGTTGAAAGAGGGTAATATGTTTTTAGAAAAAGCAAAGATAGGTTCACCAATTTGGAATGCAATCCTCAAAACTCTTGATGTGTTAGAAGATGGTTTCGCTTACAAAATTGGAGATGGAGATACAAATATGTGGTTCCATCCTTGGATCGTCAAACATCCTCTTATTAATGTGGTATAAAAAAACTCTCCAGATCATTTATGCCTAAAAATTAAGAATTTATGGGATAATGGGGAAAACATCATTGATGAGCTAAATCTTTCCATATCTCCTGAAATTGCTGCCTCAGTACAGGAATTGAAACCAACCATAATGTCACGACCCAAAAACACTAATCGTGACCGGCGCACAAACTAGATCATTCTAGCCCGGCAAGCCTATTGATCAAACTTGACAAACTATAATTATAAAATTTTCAATTCGAATTTCACTTAAAAAAATATTTACTGAAATTTCGACAGAGTTTCCTCTGTATTTTCAACATTTCCAAGATCTGAATCTTGTTTTATAAACCTGTTTCATTGGCCAAAATCTCAAAATAACAATTTTACATATTTGTACAACTCAAAATGAGACATTTCTAGACTTTAAATAGCTGCAGATAGTTCGACTCAACATATGCATAAACAATAGAGACATCCATCAAGGAAGCCTACCAAAAAGAGTGACATCTCACACAGCTGAACTTCAAATCTACTATAGCAGCTTTCTACTTAGCTACTTGAGAATCTGAAAAAAAAATAGAAAATGAAAGAGTAAGCCACAGGGACTTAGTGAGAGACAACAACCACCACCAACTAGAAAGGAAACACACAAGGACACGATTATTTACTTTTCTCAAATCTAATTTTAATTTACAAAGCTAGTGTAACCGTATAAAAGTATAATAAACTCACAATCAAGTGTACCATGGAAATTCAGAAAACTTTGTAAATTTATCAAACCAAATAAGACTATATCAAAATTCTAATGTCGTAAAGAGGTGAAACCAAGTCCACAACTTTAAAGAAAATATAGAAATCGAGTATAATGAAAATGAATCAAAATAATCAAATCCAAATAGAATATAAAAATCGGATTTAATGAAATGGAATCAAAATAATCAACTTCAAAGAAAATATAAAAATCCAACTTTAGTGAAAATAATCAAAATGGGTGAATCGAAAACTAGCTCCATCTCGTTGATAGCTCTTTCCTACTATGAGTGGTCTTTCTCTTAGTGGTAGCTCCATCTAACGGATAGCTCTTTTCTCTCGACTCAAAACAAAATGTAAAACATTTTCAATTAGGGAGTTTACGTCTCATTGATAGCCCTCTCCTCCTAATGGTGGCCTTTCCATAGGGGCAGCTTCATCTAATGGGTAACTCTCCCTAATCGTAATCACATACTAGGTGCACCTAGGTCGTCGTTATTACCGTGGTTTCAAAATACATCGCTAAAACCATGTTTCAAAACATTTCAAAGATTATGTCGAAATACATACAATCCAAACCGAGTTGAAAACGTTCTACTTTACAAATCACAAGTAAACTCCAAATCCAAATGGAGCGCATATTAATATCGAAAATTCCCAAAAACATATATCTCAAAACCATATTTCCCCATGTCTCAAAACTCATGTCATAGTATATGCAGCCAAATTTCAATTTCAAATTCTTTGCTCAATAAGTCATAGATAAATCCAAATAGAGACAATAATAATATCGATGACTGTTAACATAAGTATCAATGAGAAAAAAAAATGTTCAAAGGGTGTGTTCCCCATTTTTATAAACACTTTAACATAGAAAATTATCAAAATATCAATAATATTAATAATGAAAATACGCGATAATGATCATTATCAACTCACAACTTTGAAGAATTAACTCCGCTCCTGGTAATGCCTTCTGGAATGACCATCAGATCAATTTCCATCGAATCTGAATATCATACAACAATTTCAGCTCTTGTAAAAACTTATTTAAGATCATACTACTGATCGATAAAAGAATTTGACAAAATCCCCAATTTGTTAGACTTAGGGTATGAAAGGGACTCAAGAAAATCTAATATTTTACCATCTATACTAGTTTCTCTAGTCATCCAAGCTAGATATCAACTCTAAATTTCATGTATCATAAAGTTTTACCTCAGAGTCTCAATGAGAAACTTTCACCAAATGGGTGTTCTTCTCCATTTCTTAGAGCACCATCCATAACTCCAAAATTATACCCAAGAACACTTCTAGAATCTGGTGATAACTTTGATTAGTTGTGTACTTCCTTTGATGAGTGTTTAATTTATGGAATGAATTAGTGAGTTGAAATGAGAAAGAATGGAAAAAGTGTAGGGAAGGTTTTCATGATCAGAGAAGAGAAAGGGAACAAGCTATATGAGTTAGAGAGAGAAAGAAGTACTGGTTTTAAAAAATGGGTCACGTGAGTCTTGTATTGTGTTTGTGAATTTTTTTTTTTTTAAGTGGCAAAAGAAACAGTGTGTTTCACATAATTACCTCATTTGCTGACACTTGGGTGTGGAAAGATAATTTAAATGGAGATTACACAGAAAAAAGTGTGTATCACTGGCTCTTATCTCAGAGGGATGGTATTGTCTCACTGGAGAAATGGAATTGGATTTGGAAGTTACCATTTTCAACTAGTGTGCAATTTTTTATCTGGCAGGTTTGTCATAACTCTGTTCCAACTAAATATGTCCTACACCATCGAGGGGTGAATGTTTCTGCTACATGTCCATGTTGTAACAAGGAAGATGAATATATTCTTCATTGCCTCATCCTTTGTCCACGAGTTGTTGCAGTGTGGTCTCGATGTGGATTCGCCGACATGTCTTCATTGTGCGCTAATAATCTCTTGAGTAATATGAGAGATATCATACAAATGTTATTAAGTAAGATAGGGAGTGTGACCCCTATCATAATATGGAACCTATGGTGCACTCACAACAAGTTGGTGTTTGATGGTATCCAACCAATAGTCTCAACTACAGTTTCAACTATTTATGCACAAATGCAAGTTTCACAGCTGGCATTCGACAATACTATTTCAACCGCATTAGTTAGGCTCACTCATGAAGTATGCTGACAACATGGTGATAATGATACAATAGTTCTTAATATAGATGTCAACGCTTTAACTAACCTAGGTAAAGCAAGATATGGTGGATTAGTTAGGAAATGTGAGGGAAAATATCAATTTGCCTTCTATGGTAGTGTGGGGTTGTCCAATATTTTGCATGCAGAGATTTATGCCCTTATGATTGGGATTAAATTTTGTTGGGAGGCTGGTTATAAAAAACTGGTTTGTTTTTCTGACTCTCTTCATGTAGTGCATTTACTGTCAAAGGAAGTGTCGAGACTTCATCACTATGCAAACCTCTTGAGCACATTCGGATGTATTTGGATAAGGAGTGAGATATTTCTATTCACCATATATTTTTCGAGAAGAAAACTTTTGCGTTGATATACTTGCAAAATTAAGTGCTAATCATTCAGAGTCTCTCGTTATGGTACATCAACCATTATCATATCTATCATCAGCCTTACTAGTTGATGTTATGGGAGTGTCCTTTATTAAGACGTAGTTTTTCTTTGCTTCTTTTTATTTTGTTTTTTTTTCCTTCTCTCATGTAACCAAAAAAAATTTAATCTAGTCTTATTTTATTGTTGATGAATAATCTAGTCCTATTTTAAATTTAAAATCAAATCTTCAAATAAAGCTTAACAAATCAAATAAAAAAAATTATTATTTAATTTAATTTAAAGCCCGTTTGTTATAGATTTTTTTAAGAAAACATCACTTTTTTTTAAAAATTTTTTTTTTTAAAAAAAATTAGAATCTAACAAAAATCTAAAAACAATTTCAAATGATAGTTGTTAAGAGTAACTTTTCAAAAAATAGATTTTTTGTTAGAGGAGAGAGAAAATAAGAGTCAAAAGATTGAACTAATTTTGTAACAAAAATCCATTTATATAGTTGTATCCAAACAAACTAAATTATTTAAAAAAAATATGATTTTTATCATGGTATACAAACGCAAAGGGCCTGTCTGATTTAGATTTAAAAAAAATGGATTTTTCTTTGTATTTCTAAAAATGAATTTTTTGAAAATTTACTAAAAAATAGTAGAATTTATTTCAAACTCATTTGGTATAAATTAAAAAAGAGATTTTGACATTCATTAACTTAAATATTTTGTTCGAGATTCTACATAGTAAAAATCACATATTTTTTCAGAGTGACATCTTTAAAAAATGATTTTTATGAAAAACTATTTGAAATAATTTTTTTTTTAAAGATTTTTTTAAAATTTTAGTTTCCACCAAAAATTATAACAAAATGATGAAAAATTTAGAATGACATTTTAAGATAAGCTATTCAAACGAATTTTTCTTTAAAGCTTTCCTTGAAAATTTCTTTGTTAAAAAAATTACAATAAAAACATATTACACTACAAAAATCTATTTTAAAAAAAGCCATAACAAACAGGCTCAAAATAGATTCCGATTATTTATAAAATCTCTAAAAATAATTTTTAAATTATTAAATGTCAAAATTACTTTTAATTTATTCCGTAACAAAAATTAAAATTATTTATTTATTTTTTTAACTTATACAAACATGCCCTGAATTTGAAACCATAATACCAACTTCATCGTCTCTCGTCTCTCACTCCCACCACTCACAGCCGCCACCATCCCAACACCGTCTCTCTTTCGCTCCGCCTCCGCCACACCGCCGGCTAACCACCGTCCATTCTCCCACCGTATCATTGTCCTCTTCGTTCTGCAACTCAGGTATTTTTGGTCTGATTTTTGCTCTCAGTTCCTTGTTTTTTTTTCTTTCAATTTGTTCCTTATAGCTAAAAGCGCTTGTCATGATAAGTGCTTATGTAGAAGCTATTATATATCAAAAGATACAATATGTTCAATTGTTTTCGTATAAGCTATAAGCTGTTTTCATAAACTATCTTGGACAACTTATGAAAATAAGTTGAAAATAGCTTATGAACAATGCCATAATCTGTTTTCATAGGTTCTCCCAAACAGTTTCTAAAAAATTATGCTAGTAGATCAGCTCAAATAAGCCAATCCAAAGAGGCCTTAGGAATGAAACTTATGAAGGCCCTAGGATCTGTTTGGGAGGGCTAAGTCTATATTTTGAAATAACATGGTAAATGATTATATAATTAGTACTTCAATCACACTTACTTCATTTTTTAAAAACATTTTACAGTGTTCGCAATATAAAGAAAAAAAAGTAAGCGCTTCCCTCCAAAACCTTCCATCCAAACATACCCTAAGATAATTGAACTAGTCATTAGTTTAGACAATTTGATTATGAAATTGAAGGATAAGCTGAATGTGGCTGGGATTGCTGCTAACGTGTATTGGAGGAAGAAGGGTTGTGTGAATTGGTGGAGGAATTTGGATTCTGTGACGAGGAAGAGGGTGTTTAAAACTATCATAATGAAATCCACAAAAGCTTTGGAATGGTTTAAATTTTTGGAACTTCTTACCATCTTTTGATTTCTTAATGGTATAAGATTTGCATTTTATTGTTTTGGCCAAATGAAAATCAACAGAAGATGTTAAGAATGGCATTGGTGGGTGGGATAGTAAGGGAAAATTGATTTTGATATTGATGGGATGCTTTATAGTTATAATGTAAAAGTTTATGTCCAGCGGAATAGCTTAACATGCACTTATCATTATACTGTGGTATAGATTTTCATTTTGTGACTCATTTTAATAATTGCCTGTTACTCAACCAATTAAGTTAGGAGCCATGTCTTTAGTTTGACTAGTCATTCACATATTTGTTGTGATACTTGCATTGTTGGTTGGGCTCATAGTTTAGAGCTTCTCTGCTTTGATAATAAACTGATTTGTTTTCGGTCTCTCCATTCGATTATATTCTTTTTGAACTGTATTTTTTTAGTTTCACCATTTAATCCGAGGCTCCATTTAACATTTTATTCTTTGAATTTCACTTTATTATGGAGTTCGAATGTTGAATTAGTCTGGTGTTGATGATGGATAGTATTACATCATGTGTGTGTACATATTTCTAGGTTCTTTTTATATTAGGTAAACTCTAAGGAGTTTTTGGGTTTATGGAAGCTCCATGACCATGATTCTAAATTGCGGTTGCAGTTAGCTATGGATCTTGATACTGAGGCAAAATACAAGCAAATGAGGTCAATGAGGCCGCAATTCTAAAACTTTCATACTGCGGCCGCAATTGCTGTCGGGACCACAATATAGAACTATGACGTAGACATGCCATTGGAGGCTCCTCTATAATTCTCATAGTTATGTATTTATGTTTCTTTTTATTATTGCGTGTGACTAATCTCTGGTTGGTTAGGCAATTTAGAAATCTGTAAAATAGGCGATTGAGGAATTTCCTATGATATTACGCAAATTTATATGGAAAAGCAAGGATACAGTCAGTTTTGACAAATTTGGTTTCCCTAATGACAAGTGGTACAGTCTAATCTGGCTTTATGTACTGTTTAGTTGCTTTTGGACTATGGTTGTGTTAATTAAATTCTATCTGGATCATTAAGTCAAGCCACGTGTTTTTTTTCTTCCATGTTCTACGGTGTAGTTTGTGTTTGTACAACGTAAACTAAGTCTATCTTCTTCATTTTTTCTACTTAGTTCTCAACGATGGTTACTGACGTAATTAAAAAGCCTAAAGGTCCAGCACCCATAGCAGCGCCACCTCGCAAAATCAATGTGCAGAAGTTTGCAGAATCCCGTGCCCCTGAGCTTCAAAGCCTTCAACGTATCGTTGAAAATAGATTAAGCAATGATTATAAGTCTCAAAGGAACAAGAGAAGAAGAACAACATCATTTAATGACCAAATTGCAAGAAAGGGGCACAGGAGAAAGAGGCAAAAACTAGGAAAAGTTGATAAAGTCAATGCTGAATCAGTTTTGAAGGACAATATAACACAGCTTCCTCGACATGTTCGTCGAAGATATGAACTCAAGAGTAACCCTGAGAATGGCTTTTGCACTTCTGGGGATGGAACCAAGAGACTGAGAACACATGTTTGGCATGCAAAGCGATTTTCCATGACCAAGCTGTGGGGTTACCACCTTCCTCTGGGTCTTCAAGGAAGGTAGGTCTTTGTTGATTACATTATGTAGGGTTGATTTACTTTGTTGAGATGTATTTGAACTGGATTATGGTAACCTAATGCTACAAGTATATATATGTTTTACAGTTGTTGGTAATGCTAACCTGGATTTTGTGTTTATTCAGAGGGAAAGGTTCGAGGGCGTTGTTGAGAAAGCTCAAACAAGGAGTGCTGGCACACGATGCAAGCTATTACTCTGCTGTTCAATTGGAGGGTCCAGAGGTAATTTATAAATTTTGTAGGCTCAGCCTCTGAAAATAATGGTTTGGTTCATAGCTTTATTTAAGGTTGTTTTGTTTACAGGATTCATTACTTTCAATATTAAGAATGGTATTTGTGCCCTCTCCCATAAAAGCAACACATCCCAGAAATCACAATGATTCTATTCTTTCTGGTACAACCTATGGAACTGCAATGGTGAGTGATCCTTTTGCTGTTTCTTGTAGTTAAAAGAGCCATGTTGTTTTAGTCAAACAAAATTAACTTTTCTTTCTTGACAGCTTCATCAAGTTGGAGCACCAGTTTCTCAGGCAATTGCTCCTGTAACTTATATGTGGCGACCAACTTTCCAAGAAAATATCACAGACCTAGGTGTTAGTGATGAAAAAATTATTCCTGATGTTGATTTATGTGACAAATCAGAAAGAATGGGGTGTAGTTGTTCTTTTAGACACCTTTGGGTGTGGATACATGCTTCTGCCTTTGAAGAAGGATATGCTAATCTAACACTGGCCTGCCAGAAAGAGGTTCACTTTCTTCTTTAGATTCTTATATGGACATCTCAATTTTATTTTGTTTCTATTATTTTTCTTGTACTGGATAAAAATGAAAATAAGGAGAAGCTAGCGATCTCATTACTCATCAAGGTTTATGTAACAAATAATTTCATTTTACCCTGCTATTCCCTGATCACTTTGCCTATATGAAAGGCTTTGGCTCATTTCATCCCAACGTAAAATGCATTTTTGTGTGAGTTGACAACATATAAAAATTTAGATAGTTATAGATCCTTGCATGTCACTAGCTTGTCATTAATTACTCATCAAATGTTGTATCATGATAAGAAAATTTTTGCCTGAAATTACAATAACAATCATTCCTTTTGAATGGCAGTTCAAAATAAATTTTAAAAAATGTAAAATAAATTAGTCAGATGCATCACTAAGCAAGTTAGATTTGTTTGTCTAAGGTTTTAATTTCCCTGTTGAAGTTAAACTGTTGAAGAACTATGAATCGTAGACCGCATATGAACTCTCATTATATGTTTATTTTTTACTATTATTCAGATGGAAAACAGAGGCATTTCACTCAATTGTTCTTCTCTTGAAGGGAAACTTGCAAAATTAGAATTAATGGGATCTGGGACATTTCAACTTCTTCAGAAGATATTGCATCCTGTTAGAAGGTTTGTTGTTTAAATTTGAAAAGTAAGTCTGTTTTAATTTTTACTTGTTTAACTGATATTAATGATTCAAAATGGCCGATGTATGCGTGTCAGTATTTCAGAAAATCATTGGCAGTTAAAGAAACACGTGACTACAGAAGAAAACCATGTTTCTCAAAATACAGAGTCTTCTATACTGAAAAATGAGGAGCATTTTTCTTATCGTGCAATGTTATCTCTTACTGTGAAGGATCCTCGGGATTTACCTGTGAAAAAGACTGTTGTTCCAACAGAGCCAATTTCGACCAAGGCTCTAAGTGATGCACAAGAAACTAGTTGCAAAGAGCTTGCTGATTTGGGAGGAATGTTGGAAAAGAATAAAGATTTTGGAGACAGCCAGTCTGATGTTGATGATCTATGGTATGCTACAACCAGAGGCTTGAAGCCTCCAGTGGAAGACAGTGTCCTTTCTATGGAGAAGCACTGTGAACGCATGGTTAAATTCTGCTTAGATGACATAAATTTTGAGGAGGCAAACTCTTCCAAAGTGCAGTGCTCAAGATCTTGTCCTATTCTGCTTTTAAAAAATGATATGAAGGGGTTGACCATGGGGTAAGTTATTCTCTAATACATTTTTCCTTTTAGTGTTTTTGAAATTACCAATGTTGTTTATGAATATACATCAAGTACTATTGTTTTTTTTTCCCTTTGAAAGCAAAGGATAGATATTTGTGATCACCTGCTTAAGATACATAAGAAAAAAAGGAGATAACTTGTCATAAGTTTAATGAGCTACAAAGATCAATTGATCAAAACATTCTCCGTGCATTGTATTGCTTGAATAGTAGTGTTAAAACCTTTCATATTATGTACTCTGCAACTATATAATGAATTCTGTTGTTGTTATCTTCTAGATGGTCTGTTATACTTCCCTTAAGTTGGGTTAAGGCCTTCTGGATTCCACTCGTCTCTAATGGGGCACATGCAATAGGTTTGCGTGAAAAGCGGTGGATTGCATCTGATGTAAGTATTTGCTTGCCACTGCATACACCACAAAGAATACATTTTTTTTTTGTAGCAAGAATTGAATAACTTGAAAACCTTTCTCTTTACCCAGACAGGGATACCATTTTTTCCTCAAGATTTCCCGGATTGCAAGGCATACTCATGCTTCATGACTGCTAAAGCTGCCGAATGTAATCAAAAGGAAGAACTTCGTCCCCCTTCTGTAAGGAATTTGAGAGTTCCCATCCTGCCTCCATGGGGTATTGTTCACACCACTCTCAACAAAGAGATTAGCACAATGAAGACTCTTGACCTTTCAGCTAGGGAAGATTTGACCAATGCTAATTCCTTGTCCAACTCTTGCCCTGGCAACTCTAAAATTTCAAATTTCGACTCTGAGAATGCATTTGATGAAACTGTAGCAAGGACAGGTTGTATGCTGACTACTTTACTCGATGAAACTAAAACTGGTCGATTGCTGTTATTTCCTTATGCAGCAGATGGAAAGGCCAGAATCTCTAAGTTTATTAAGGGAGAAATAATGCTTGATACGAGGCATAAAAGTTCTATCATTTATGACCGTAAGCTATGTTTTATAAGAGTTCATCTTCACCCATTCAAGGAAGGCTTTTTTGAAGAGGGTGCAGTTATTTGTGCGCCACATCCTTCTGATACATCTTTATGGACTCTAAGGTAATTTAACAATTAAATTATGAGTTCCCGTTCTATTGATAATTATATTTATTTTTTCGCTGATTGGGAATTAAGAATTGACCATTATTTTTGTGAAATTTGTTTGTTATTGCTTTGTTTAGCTATGAGATAATGAGATATGGCTGCCAGTGTTTTATCCTAGGATTCATTGTTGTGTGTTTCTCAATAAATTAGGTTGTAATGTCTGATATATGAGCCAATGGACTACACGATATTAAATTTATTTCTTGAGGGGGAGAGTCTACCACAGAAGCTTGCTATTGGGCCTCTTGCGTGCTTTTGCGTTGCACTATAGCAATTGCTTGGCACACCCCACCAAAAAAGAAAAAAAAATTAGGTTGTAAATGTGGGGAAGGATTGCAGTGAACACAGACAAATTTGATTTTCTTCTATTCTTTTCACCATTCATGCGATGCATTCAGGATGAGCATAGATTCATCTCTTCTAGCTTGGAATAGATATTGAAATTTAGACTAAATTATTCCGGTTTCCCCTTTGTTTTTAGAATCTACATAAAATCCTTCATATTTTACAGGACTTAAGTCCATTTTTTTATAGAACACTTTGACAGGGCTGTTAGTCGATTGGTCAATTGTTAGTCATTTCCACATAGTAATTATGGTATACGACTCTTAAGTATAAACACAACATATTGGACATAAGTATAGGGTAATTATAAAATGTGAGGGGTTTGGCATAGCTTTTTGAAATAGAAGTGACAATATGGGTTGGTTGGAGTATTTTATTCTATATTTTGCATGTCTTGCAGTTCAGTGAAAAGTGAAGTGGGACTTAAACTGTCTGAGTCTGCTATGCGATCATATTTCAAAGAGAGTTCCTCCGGTGAATGGGGAATGCAGATACCAGATGATTCAGTTGGTAGAGAGTCTCATCGGTGGCCTATTGGCTTTGTTACGTCAGCTTGTGTTCAAGGAAGGTATGAGATCATATCTTTTTAGATTCTAATCTTTTGCTATTAGTCTGAGCATAAGCTATGTACAGAACATATACGCACCTCATTATAGAGAATCTAACTGTGTGCAATGTCATTGCAGCAAGAGGCTTGCAGCAGAGGGATTTTGTGAGGCAGTTTTACTATCTCATTTAAGAGAGGAACAGTGGAAGGAGATGCCCGTGAAGCAGAGGAGGAGCGAAATATACGTACTTGTCAGGAATTTAAGATCTGTTGCTTATAGGCTAGCTCTTGCTTCTATTGTCCTAGAATATCAGGAAAATGACACTGAGTTCTTGTAAATTGATTTTATGTTCGATTAAACTATGGAAGTTACATTGCTACAAACAGGGCCAAATTGGTAAATATTCCTTATTAGAAAAAGGGGAAATCAACAACATAGAGAAAAATAGCTTACTTTTATTTTTTTAAATATTTGTACGATCAAAACATTTGAAATTATGTAAAAGATTTTTTTTTTAGTTATCCATACTTGTAATTACTTTAAATTTGAGCCTGTTGTTTTTTCTAGCCCATCCTTACTTCCAAAATCTCCGGGTTTTCCAAGACCACTGCATATACTGTTGTTGATGTACCACGTGGCCTGTTCTACAAGCATTCGGAACTCCTGCTTACAACATTTGCTGCATTAATTTTTTAGCTTGGGCAATTTAACATTTTCTTCATGTGTTTCCTCCTTTTCTCTTTAATCTTGGTAGGGAACAGCTTTTACCTGATCATCCTCAATGCCTCCTGTTTTCTTTAAAGGAAGTGAAGGTAGAGAAGGATTTAATTGAATTGAATTTAAATTGAGGTTTGTGCTTTGATGCTCTAAGAACTGTTTGTGATTGATTGGTTTAATGTGTTCGGTTTGAATAATCTGAGTCTGTATGAGCTGATTTAGACTCTGAATCTCTACTTCATTTTGAATAATTATGCATTAATGGGAATAGCATTCATTGTGTGGAGTTTGTTTGCATCATGTTATAACAAGATTCTGAATGAATGTGAAAACTTCATGTAATGTATACATAATAAATTCTGCACATTCATTGTCAATTATGTTTGCCTGCTTATTGTGAAGGTCGTTGTCAATTATGTTTGCCTGCTTATTGTGAAGGTATTCCCTAATTTTGATACTTACAAATCTAGGGGTATTCTATGATAGCTCTATTTTTCCTTCTCATGCTCTCTTTCTAAACAATTCTCTTGTCAAAATCATTTTCTTCTATATGTAGTTGATGGCAGAAAATATCATAATGCTTGTAGAACCTTTTTTGATGTTCGATTTTGAATCAATCTTGCAGCATTTAGATAAATCATTTAATCTTTTGCTTTTATATTCTTTGTATAAATTGCATCCAAATGTAAGCAAAATAATACATGCTACAATTTTGGCAGAGACAAGCATTACTATCAGTGGTATGCTTTCTGTGATCAATTTTAGTAAAGAAGAGACCACTTATGATGATTTGAAGAAGTTGTGGATTTATTACTCGTGTAAGAATCTATTTGATGCCTTTGCATTGAGATTCATTACACTCTTCGCATTGATATTCATTACACTTTTGCAACTGCTGGATCTGATGGTGGTGCTAATTTTTTTCGGATAAAGAATAAAGACATTACACAAAGGCTAAAGGTACCTCCTTTTCTCTATATATATCTGTCTCACTTGTTCTTTCTCAACGAAAGTGATCTCTAGAATTTCCAAAGCTCACTTTTGTCATTTTTGTACGTAAGCTTTTACAAATTTCAATTATCCCCTACGCTTTTATGTGAGTTTAATTTTAATGCACTGTTAGTGTAAAACTTTTAACACTGAACTATTCACGAATAATTTTATGTGTGTCTTTTAAAGTAATTATTATGATTGAAGTGAAATATTTTTAATGATATCACATGATGATTTTTAAATGTGTAAAAATATGTACACTAACATTAATGCATATCAATATATCATGAAAATATTATATAGTTTTAGTTGTCAATGGGGAAGAAGGAGTTGAGAATCCACCCCTTAACATTAAATTTCCCTAGTGCATCCAAATTTCTAGTTGTAGATGTACCAAGGGTTCTTCTGGTCAGGTCTAGATTATCTTGGTTTACTTGTTTTTCTTGATACCAAGACTGACCCATTAGTGGATTTCTTATCAAGCATAATTGTTTTATGACTTTCCTCTTCTCGAAATGTGGACTACTTCTGAAAGTGAGGGGAGTTTATCCTTGAGAATATTATCTTGAATTGTGTTATACTCAGCATTCAAGTGTGAAATTCAAAAGTCTATCTACCTAAACAAACTTTGCAAGAGTGAAGCCCTTGTTACACTCCATTTTCAAGTTTTTGTAATGGTCTAACTTCATTCAAAGACCATCGAGGATCCCATAGAAGTTTGCAAACTTAATCAAATCATAGGACATAAAGTTGTTGGAATGAGTCCCAGTAAGAGGGACTGTGGCCATAATCATTTGGAGATGGTGTTCTAAACAGTCACAACCCGATTATCAAACCGAGAGAGAGGATTTCAATACTGAGAGATGGTGTCCTAATCATGGAGATGATGCATTTCAGACTCGAATTCATGATGATAATTACATACTATCATTGTGATATGTAGAAAGAAATAATAGGGAATAATCATCACACAATACTGTCATTTCAAACAGTTTTTATGATTGGAACTAAGGTGTAAAAATTAACAATCTAGAAATAGAAAAGAGCTACATTTTTATGCTCGTTTCAATAGGTACACTTGTGTATGTAGGCATGCATGCATGCATACATGCATACATGTGTTTATGGAGTCTTCCTATGGACATTTGACATTTGACATTTGATGAACGAAAGTGAAGGAACATAAAGGAATGAAACATAATATGAAGTAATGATATTATTTCATTTTGTTTGTGTATTTGTGTAAGAACAGTAGAAGTAACAATTATATATAGGTTCTTTGTTAAATGTTATGGAAGCATTCTTAAAAGATCTTTGAAACTGGAATAAACAGACTGGTCATAACTTAAGATTGTAACATTGCTACTCTTTTATCACATGTACATATTCAAACGATGCTGGTGTCTTTAATTACATTTTACGTGGATGTATCATGACACATTATTCTTCCTTTCATTTGCAGATACAATCTAGACTCTAGATTCTAGAGGCCTTGCCTCTTCATTTATAAATGGTTATGTCATGATCGTTATTATAATATGACATCATGTTCATCATATTTATATTTATGGCCTTAACATGTTTATATTTTTAGCCATCTTGATTGTTATTCTAACATTCTGATTGTTTAGAATAGGAAAATAAAAAAGGTTTAGTACGTGGGTGTATTATGTATTCATTTGTAGCAAAAACAACTTTGAAGCTTTATTTGTATATGTTTCGCCACAATAAGAAAAGTCAAAAGATAGTTTGTGATTGGTTGACAGTGTAAACTTTTTACACTGACAAGCACACAAAAAAAAAAATCTATAAAAATATATCAATTTAGCATATAATTTATATTGGGATACTTTTAATCCTTAAAAGAAATGAAATTTTGTTGGTCTTTTTAACTCCTCGACTTTAAAAAAAAGATCCTTAGTAATTTGGAGTTTGATCTAAATGCAAGTATTTAAAATTCTGGTTCTTCTGAAAAGCTTAATGAGTGGGAATTTAAACAAAAGTATGCAATACATGCTCTGCTTATTATTGTTACAATATTTGAAAAAGTTTAGCATGGGAAGGTGAACCCCACTAAAGGTTAAATGACTGAATGTGGCCCACAAGAAGTTGATGATTCAGTGATATCCTATAAATAAATTCTTCTATAAGGCTTTCTAAAATCTTAATGCGTGCATGGATGGAAGATAATCAAAGTGTTTGCACTGTTCATTTATGAGTGTTTGTGAAGAAAGGAACATACAATGCCAGGTAAAGTTTCTACTCGTTGAAAATGATAACAATTTTGGATTTCTATGATTCTGAAAGCACGCGTAATCTATACTTTTCTCTTGGTCGCTGAATGCTAGCATTTAAACTACTTTATGGCTGTCTAGAACTTGAAGTGAAGTAGTATAAAACAAATTAAAAGTTAAACTAACTAAACAATTAGGCTCAAATGGTTAATGTGCTCCATCAAACGACGAATTGTTCGAGGGAATCCGAGTTCAATATTTATGTGAAACAATTATTTGCTAGACTATGTTTACTTCACGGCTGAACATCACTTTACTAACGTCCCATTCTTTTAAGAATCCGAGGTTAACACAAAAACAATAATATTAAAAGTGAAAGTGATCCATTGAGAAGTTTATTGAATCTTCCTAAAATGCATGCTTGTTATTCTTTAAACAAGTAACTTAAACTCCTTAACTTAGTTTTTATTGGTCTGACTCAATTTAGCACCAACACTTTAGATTGAAGATACGTGATGTCTGACACATGTTTGTCTATATGAAACACTCATACATGTGGTTACATTTAATAACTTCTATTTTCTAAAATTGTTTTCGGTGTTGGAGTCATATTTAGTATTTTGCTTGCGTTGATATTTCACAGTTATAGTTTTAGACGTTACTTATATATAAGATTTGTTTTTTATTTTTTTAGTAAGTGAAATCCTAAATTGAAGTCATGATAACTTATAGTTGATTGATTGATACCTATTTTTCACTCCCCAATTCCCATGTTTACAGCAAACAAAAGTACTAGGCAATAGATGGAATACTAAGTTTTGTAGACTCTACATACAATATCTATAATAATTATGTAATAAGTCAAGAGTTGCTGCAATTTGCAGCTCTTTTCATGAATTGAAATTTATTCACTAGCATATGATCACCAGGTTTAATCATGTACTATCGGAGGGTGAGGAAAAAAGGGCTTTGTTATGGTCCTCCATGAATGTGCCTTTGATGAAGAAGTGTGCAAACTTAGTAAATAAAATTTAAGGCATGAAAAAAAATATTCTACCATATCATGAAATAACATTACTAGAAAAAGAAAAAAAAATATAAAATATGAAATGTGTCAAATTATGGAGAGAAATTTTATTTTTCCGCTTCCAATGTATTGGTATCAAAATTATAAGCGGAAAAATAAAATTTCTCTCCATAATTAGACACATTTCATATTTTATATTTTTTTTCTTTTTTCTTTTTATACAATATGGAGAGAAATTTTATTTTTCAGCAAAATGTAGAACTTTTTTTTTTGACAAAAAAATGTAGAACTTTTTTGTTTCTATACATATGACACATTGACTAAAAATAATTAATTACAAGAATTTTCCTTAATGTATAATAAACACTTAAGTGGTAACTCAAATTAAGTAACCACTAGCCAACCAAGCAACCTTTTTTTGGGGGATACTGCTAGCCAACTAAACTAATGATTTTTCGTTATAAGTTATGGTTTTTATTAGTTTTATTATTTACACTGAGGAGTCACCATAAATATTTTTTTATTGTAACATAGGACATGACAAGGTTCTAATCTTCATAGTTAATATGAAAAAATAATTTTTACCTCTCCCATTAAATTGAAAGTAGGGAAGAAGGCGAAAGAGACAGATTTCAATTGCATGATTTGGATTGAGATTATGGACGCATAAATTAAACAAACTGCAAAGCAAGTTCTAATAGTTTTTTTTATTCACAATAGCCATGACAATGGAATTTTTAAAATGCTCACCATTCCTATTTCCTAACTACTTGTCATTTGTTTAATTTATTTAGCTATTATTTTAGCTATCATAATATAGATAGTAAATACACACACAATTAATTGCCTAGGAAACCTCATCATATCAAAACTTGGTGACTATAGTTCCATCATTTGGCATTATCATAATTGTATAAAAATATTTTTTGGTACGAAGCATAATTGTATATTATTATGCATTATTAGTACTACTAAGTCTTTGTTTGTATCAATGCGATTCGATATACAAAATAATTCATTAATCAGTTTGCCTTACAAATGGAAGAGACTTTATATATAGTGTTACTATTATGATAAATGAATTCATGAAATAATTGGATAATGGACAGTGCACGTGTTCTGTTCAATCAACAGCCTTGGCTTTATTATATGTTATTATTATTTATTATATACAAAAAACTCAAGTAAATAATCAAATATTAGTAAGAAGATATACATTACGCAAAAGATAAAGACAAAAACAATAGTACTACTTAATAGTGTTGTTAATGCAAAACAAATGTCCTATGTAGCTAGTGACTGTACCAAAAGGGCTGAATTTAGGAAAACATAATTCTATATGGAATGTTTTATAAAAATTAAAAAAATTCTACTGGAATGTCTCATCAAATTGGCTTCATTTCTACCAAACACTAAGCTTTGCGTACATAATTGATCATGACCTTGACGTTTTTTTTTTAATAACAAGTTAGTGTCTGCATTTTGATTGAGAAACTAAGAGACATACATGTGTCTCACCGAGAACATAAATCAGTTGGTCTTGCCTACATTAAACCTATTTAAGTCTACATCTATTTAATATTTGAGTAAATCTTCTTGATCTTAAGTTTTCATTCAACGAACTTATAAGATCTGCATTATTATAAGTTAGTCCATGATAGATTATGATGTCTAATAAGGGAAGTTTCATAAATTTGTTGAGAAGTTTTTTTAAATCCAGTAGAAGACCTTTGTTTATACAAAATTATAGAATTTGTCATTTAACTTAATTTTAGATAACACTTTCGTCTTTTATCGAAAACCTAGAAAATTATCACAAAACTCATGATTTCATAAAAAAAATATAGAATTTCATCAAAACTTTATATTATTTCATTTTCTCTCTCATCAATCAACCTAACACTCAAAAAATTTGATTTAATTGATTTGGTTTAGATCTTCAAGTTTATCAAGTTATTATTTTGGTTCTTACAACCTTAACAAAAACCATCCAATCTATCAAATATCGTCTTTCAGTGGTGAATATCTATTCAACCCATTCTTAAATTATATCAAAAATAAATTTTCATTGTGTTAAAAAATAATATCATTTACTAATTATAATGATAATTATCCCATTCGATCTCAATCTGCCTCCACTCAAAACAAGGATCTCCCTTGCCCCTATATAAACCCAGACTAGCCTCACTAGTCCATGGCTTGCCCCCACTTGACACAAGTTCGCCACCAAAGTCAAGCAAGGGAAGGTCGAGGTCAAGCGGAATCTGGGTTGAGAAGGGTTTGATTCAAGGATGATCATGGTTGGGTTTGAGCATGGGCAAATGGTGACAAGCAATGGAAAATCGAGACCCGAGCTGAGGTCAAGAGGGGAGGACTTATGTCTAGAGGGGGTGGTACAAGGTCGAGCAAGGGTGGTCCCCACAGTTGGGGTCCACAATAATTTTTTAATTTTGTATTTAATGAATTTACTATATAATTTAAGATAACTCTTTGGGTTAAAAAAATTATTTGAATGGATGGATTGTCCAAATCTTAAACTAATTTTAGGTGGATGGATTTGATGATTAAATGATTGAATGGTGGGCTAGTGGATGTATATTGCCACCCTTAAACGGAGTGTTGATGAATCAATATTAAATTTTTTAAGTAGGTTGTCTGAAAGGCTTAAGAGACTTTTTATGATTCATGGCCTAATCATTTTAGCTAGATAGACTTTAAGAAAAGCATAAACCTTCTCTATTTTTTTTAAAAAAAACTAATCTAACTCAGCATAGACTAGGCCGTAGGCAGTTGTAAGCCAACCTGACTTATTTCCATATCTAATTTCCATATCACTTGTTAGGTAAAAAAAAAAAATTGTGCCAAAACCCATCCATCTGTATAACCTATAACCCCATCTGAAAATATATATATGTGTGCATTTGCATGCTAAATGAGTGCCGGCAGTTTGTTTTTGTCTCTTTTCATCTTGTGAAAATAATCGTTTTAGTGTTTTATTAAAACGAGAGTAAATGGTATATAAATGTATGAGAAATATTAACCGGTGCTCCCGGACACAAGTTAAGGAATCAAATATAGTAATAACACATTGAAACTTGTACGGTCAACTCATTAAAAGTCTAAAAAGTATTACTTTTAATTTAAAACTTTCTTTTTTTGGTTACCTTAACATGTGCCCCGAGGCACCGGTTAACATCACCCTAAATGTATTTACTGCTAAGTAATTTAAAATTTTACTATATTAGTTGCAATGCAAAGCTTTCAGTAAAACTTGACAAAAGCAATATTTACCATGTCAACGAGATAGACAGACATAAGTGAAGTGATGACTTCAATTATAATATATTTGGCTCCTAAACTAGTACGTTTATCATATTAATTATATTATAATGTCTTTTCATTCTTCCTAGAGACCCCATCACGATCTTAGAAGTGTAAGCGGAATAACTTAGAATATTTATTGTCTTTTTTATAGGATCAATTTCTTTATTATTTGAAAAAACTTAGGTACAATTTCTTAGGTGCTTTTCGTATGGTTCTTAACTAAATTCACCATGAATTCCTTAAATCCTTAATTTTCTCAAAGTTTGTTATATCCAAAAAATTTGTATTTTTAGTTAAAAATCATACGAAAAGCACCTAAAGAATTGTACCTAAGTTTTGTCCCTATTATTTTCCTTGAAAAAAATCCTTTATGTTATGAAATTAATCAAAACTATTGCAAGATATTATAAAGTATAGAAGAATAGAGAGAATAGGAACAAGAGAGAACAATAGAATATATTGTATTACTTCACAAGTGTATCATTACACTAAAATATGAGTCCAATTTATAGGACACAAAATGAGCAAATGAATGATCAAAAGTAATTAAGGACCACTATCTATCCATTCACTAATGAGAGTTATAGGAAGGTGGAAGACTAAGGATGGACATCCACTACATTATTATTATTCATAACACTTTATTATTTGTTTTTGAAAAGGACTATACCTATTGACTTTTCCTTCATTAAGAAAAAAAACTAAGTTATTCTACGATTCATTCATACAAATCACCTCCCTAGCTTATATTTATCGCCTAGATTACAACATATAGACGGTAACAAATGCATCTAATTTTTTTTAAGATACGTGTATATGTTCTTCATAGCATTTTCATAAAAATTAATTGTGTAGTTATAAAAATGATTGTGTGACATTTTACTTTTTGGAGTGTCTAAAAGGCTTGTTATTTGTCTTTTTTTGTTTTATTTTATGATTGGGATGGGGAAAAAAGTAAATATACTTATTAGGATGGGAATCTTCTACTAATGTTGGTTTTGTTTTATAAAAGTAAACATTCATCCAAGTCTCACATTAAATACTGAGAAGAAAAAACGAGTGTCACAACATAAAACTCCCTCAGAATCAATTTTAAATTCAGAAACTTTTCCTATTTTGATATCCTCGATAACCTTTTTTTATGTGAGGATCTTTATCTTGAGTTGCCTTAATGTTGTCCACTTAACTAAGAAATACATAAATAAATGATAAAGGCAGAAAGATAAGAGATAGAAATGTGTAAATATCTTGTTTGATTATTTGTGTGTTAAAAAAAATGTACAAGTCTATTATTTATAGGCAAACACTAGTCATACTACCTAAAACGTCATGGGCTACAAAAATTAGCATTGCTCAGTTGTTTAATCGGTTAATGCATGATTTTTCCTGCTGTGAAGGATATGTTGTGTCCTACTTTTGACTTAAAGTCCTCATTTTATGGCATATTTTGTTGATATTATCCACACGTGTGTAACTCTCCCAGAAACGTGGCCACGTGCTCACAACTTTTTTCGGTTAATGGTTTTATAAACATGAAACACGAGTTACTTGCCCAATTGTCTAGTTTCATTGAGTCTTAGCTAAGTCTGATGTCTTCACGATCTTCATATACCTTAGTGGAGTTGAGAAAGAATTGAGTAAACTGCATTCAACTGTATTTGCACTCGTCTAATCTATCATCGATCGAGAGAAATGCTAAATCAAGCGAACTTTTTGTTCGCTAAATGCATAGCGAAACCCATGTTTTGGTCATACTAAACTACAAAATGACTTAACTTTGACTTTTATGGAAATCATGGGTGTTGTTTGTGATAATAAGCCAATCTCGAATTGCCACCTCAATCGTGAAAATGTCGTGAAATGCTTTTTTTGCTACATCGAGCATTTCTCAATTTGCACAAAGAATTTTGATTAATGTTTTCGAAAATTTTGTTATTGACACAAAATATCCATCAATTATCGAAGAGCAATTGAATAAAATAGTAAGAGATTTCTTTCGGTTGATTCAGAGGTCATGAGTTCAAATTCAGCTCTCAGAATACAACAATGTCCAATTCTTTTAAGGAAGAGTTTTGTCATTCATTGTAGTTCTATCCGGCTTGAAGGATTAATCTTCATAGTTGCATGCAAAGAATACCCGGTCCATACCAAAATATATCCATCAATTTTATTAATATTTTTTTGTCGTAAAAAACTTGGTTTACCATCTTTAAGGAAATCTTTTTTTTTTTATTTTTTTTATCTATCGTAAGTAATCCTATTCGATGTGTATGAGACACGTACATTTCTCATCTGAAACTCTAATCTTAATTCATAATATTGAGAAAATTGTGTCTCTTCCACTAAATCCAACCGTAGTTGATAATAAAATATTCCCTTTATCTACAATTTTATTATCACAAGCTCAAATTCAAGATCTTATTTATTAGATCCAAGTTTCCACTCTGATCATCAAGATACATGAATTATGAATGGTGCGGTAGCCGTCTGATTTTCTCTTGCTCCCTCGAGGCTTTGTATGCCCACACATGCCAATTGCCAAGCTACATATTCCTATCTCCAAGGAGATTATAATTTATAAGCATCAACTAATTAAGTGTAAATTAAAGAAGTAAAAACAAGTACGTCTATGTTTTTTAGACACCATAAGTTTGACTCTTCTTGGGTAAGTAGAGATCAATTAAATTAAAAAAAGAAAAACAATAATAGATATTATATTTATGTATACTCATAATTAATTATTTTAATCATGTATATATCTGTTTGTTTTTAGTTAACCATCATTTTTAGAAAAAGGTTATTCCTATATTTAAAGTTTAATACAACATGAACTATTATTTTCTCTCTAATATATTTAATTATTTATATTAAAAGAGAAATATATACAATATAAAGCTCACTTGGTTCTAAAGTAAGTAATCATTTTAGCAACAAAAAAACAAATCTAAAATAAGTGCAAATTTTAATTTTAATGTAATATTAATTAATTTATTTCAATTCCACCCAAATTAACATTGTGAGTATCACTTGCAGTTTATTAAATCTCACTATGCAGTTATAACAATTGTTTGACAGTTAGTTAACGAGAACAATTTTGTAAAATTGTTGCAATTATTGATTCATTATCTATTTGATTTATGTGATAAACTTATTTAAAAACAAATGAAGTAAAAATAGTCAAAACTCAAAACTGTCATTAAAAAAAATAGTAAAATTTACTTTCTTTTATTTGTGTAAAATTACAACTCTTAAACAACTGATGGTAGTAATTGACATTTCTTACTATAAAGTAAGTAAAGTGATTAATCGATAGATCCAATAATTTTTATTTTTTGATTTGTAACAAAGGGGTGAAACACAACTATGTGGGCCAATATTATTTTCCTTTATTTATAAATTGACAAAGGACAATACTACTGCAAAAAGAACATAATATAAATATGTGCAAAGCTGCTTCAGCTTCACTTCACTTCACTTAAGTCACATTTCTTTGTTTCTTCTTCGTTTTTTTGTTTCTCATTCTCAAAGACACACTTCACAAACACGTTTTTTCATCATCATGGCAAGACAACAACAACGTTATAGAGGTGTACGTCAAAGACATTGGGGCTCTTGGGTCTCTGAGATTCGTCACCCTTTATTGTAATTCACTTTCCCTTCCCTCTTCAACACTTTAATTTCACTTTCTTTATCAAAATATAACATTCTTGTAACATAATTCTCTTAAATTTTTCTCATTCATTTTACTTGTTAAAAACTCTTTCATGTGTGTGTATATTGTTAATGTAATTTACTATAATATTACACACACACACACTTAATTAACTTGATCACATGATTATTACAAAGAGTGTTTATGGAAATTGGGTTTTTTTTCTTACAACAAAATTCTCTTTGCTTGTGAAAATTCTTTCATGTGTTTCGTAATTGTTAGCGTAAGTAAAAAATCGTCATATGTGATAGACCAAAATATAACTAACTTCGCTCTGTTTAATGTTATTATTTCCAAAATACTCTTCAATGAAATAAGTTGACAAAATCTAAATATCCTTTTGATTAAATCAAGAAAATTAAACAACGTTAATATTTTTTCTTAATTTGTGTTAGTTTTTTCTTATAAATTGAGTTAGGAGAAATTACATTATTACATAAGCACTTGACTTGATCATATGATTATTATATAGGGTGTTTATGAAAATTGATGAATATTATTTATTTTTTGGACTATAGGAAGACAAGAATATGGTTAGGAACATTTGAAACAGCAGAAGATGCAGCAAGAGCATATGATGAAGCAGCAAGGTTAATGTGTGGACCAAAGGCACGCACCAATTTCCCATACAACCCAAATGGACCACAATCTTCTTCATCTAAGCTTCTTTCAGCAACTTTAACTGCAAAGCTAAATAAGTGTCACATGGCTTCTCTTTCTCTTCAAATGACCAAACAACAACAACCACCACAGAAAGAGTCACAACAAGTTACAACACAAAGTTTCAATTCATCAATTAATAATAGCCCTTTTGTCTATGGCAATGACATTGGTGGAACAAGTGGTGAAACTAGTTTAATTAGATGGCTTGATGAAGGGAATAATTGTGTTGGGTTTGAAGGTCAAGTTGAAGTTTCTCATCAACAATTTCAACCTGTTCTTGAAGATGATCACATTGAACAAATGATTCAAGAGTTGCTTGATTATGGTTCAATTGAGCTTTGTTCTGTTGGTTCATCTTAGACTACATCTAATATAATATAGCATTTAAGCCTTTCCTTGGCATGAAGAGTCACCGAGAGCCAACTCGGCTAAAACAAAGTTCATATCAAAAGAAAATGTATCCATGACACCTTTTTGAGAGAGTGTGGTAGTAGGGGGTACTAATTCACCTGTAATAAATGTATAAGGTTTAGTAATTTTGGAAATTCACTTCACTCGTTATTGTGTGTTTGTTTCCACAGCAGAAAGGCTCTCACGTGCATCGAAGTAAACATGACAGTGTGTAGCTTTATTATAATTGCACGTCTAGAGTGTTGCCGCTGTGGTTTCAAACGTTCGTTTAGTTGACGATCATGTGGAATCAAGATGTAACAAATAATGCATATTATGAACTTTGATATATAAAATTAGTATCAAAAGAGTACAATTTTCTAGCTTTTGTTTTTGTTCATATTTGATATTACCTAAAGTTGTCCGAAATTCTTCACAAAGTGTTGGATAGTGGCGGGGTCAATGTTTGTTGTTAGATATGATATCCCTAGCTTTTATTTGTTTATTATACATTGTTTCTCACCAATATTATAGAGATAAACTTTGGATTATATGTCAAGAAAGACAATTACAAAAAAAGAAAAAGAAGAAGGAAAGAAGAAAAAAGGACTAATCAAGTTAGCCATCGGATTCATACAATAATGAATTTTATTGATTTTAGATTGAACGACTCAAATCACACAATTAGTAAATTAAATTTAAACGAACTCGATTTTTAATTTAGACAAGACTGGTCAAAGTTTGTATCTATATACTGCAGTTATCTCCATTTTTGTTAGAAAAAGGTAAATTATTTAATATATATGGTTAGCACTTTGTTGTAATAAAGCCACTACCAGCACTTTGGCTGTAGTAGGCGCTGCTATGATGAGAAGGAAACATAGAAGGCAACAATTTGAAAAAGATGATCACTTAGTAGTTTATTGTCCAAACATAAAAGTACTTTGGCCTTGCATCAATACAGATACTGCCAATTAGGACTAAGTATGAGAAATTGAAGGGATAATGATAAAGCATTGCTTTTTTGACAATAAACATTGCTATTGTATCTCTCTTTTCCCCTTTTAGTTGGATCTAAATTTCTTGTAATCAAATAATGTCATCAAGATCAACGGTACAAAATTATCAAATGCTTAAATGTGTGAAATTTCAGTAGACATTCACAATGGTAGTACTTACTTTCACAAGCATAGATACCTATTAAGAGAGGATCTCCAATAAGCATTCTTTTTATCAGCGTGTCTCGCACATTTTTAATATTGGTAGATGATTAGTTGTCTTCTTTAAGAAATTTGTGTGCGATGTTGAACTAGAGAGATTAGATGTTAATTAGATACTATTATTAAAAAATTATAAATTAATAATATGTACATGTGAGATCCATTTAAGTAAAAAAAAAATATATCCGCCACCATTGATGCTCTTATTCGTTACATAGAATTTTACGATGAAGGAAGTTTTCTCTATTCCAAAGCCCATCGGAGAAAGAAAAAATAACTTAAGGAGGATATGAGCTAGGTACTGAAAATTTATATTGTATACTAACAAGAGGTTCAATATGTACTAACTAATTTTCCTAAAAAAATACTAACAAATTAGAGGGCCATTTTATACTAAGATTATCTCTATCTTACTGCGACAAACATGAATATCAAATGGGTACTCTCGTTAAGCATGAATATAATTAAAATATAATAAATATACAAATTGACATCTCATCAAATGTAAGACTCTTTAAGCCGCAGAAATTGAATATTTATTATGTACTAACATTAATAAATTATATAAATATATTTTTTTGAAGAGAAATTGTATAAATACCAAGTTCTTATGCCAAAAAAATTGTAAATAAGTGATTTGTACGTCCGACACACCAAAATAGAAAGAGTTCCATTATGGATGCACATGCAATAAGAAGATTCAAGATTCAAACTCATTCACTAAAAAAGAATAAAAAAAAGTCAAACTCATTGTCATTCATCTGAATGTCGTCAATAAAAAAAAAGTCCACCAAGTGAGCCAAAACACTCTTAGCCGTTCCTATAATTTTCTAACTTGCTTTTTGCTGGTTTGATAGCATACCAGACAAACTTTTTTTATTTCTTTTTTTTTTTCTTCAACTTTTTCTATTTTTTAAGATAATTTCATCAGGTCTTTGATTGTATCTCATTTGTCATTTTAATCTTTTTCCTACCTAACAATATTCAAGTTAAAATGATCAATTTTATAATAGTGTGATGAACATTTTTTTTGTTTTGTTTTTCATCTTTGTGAATTACAGTTGAACGAGAATCATCTTTTTTTCACGATCCACATCTATAGCAAAGACATTTTTGAGTTTTAAACTATAAAAAATCACAACTTGTATAACATAATGGTTGAATTTACTCTTTTAGACTTTTCCTTATTTTTTTAGTTTGTTTATTCATTTATCTTATTGGTAACATATTTGTGTCACATGTGCTCTCAAACCTTTGCAACATTGGCCTATAATTGGGAACTGGCTTTCTCCGGTTCCAACATTAGCCTAATTTTGTATAGAATTGTGTCTAAGGTACCCATTTTTTTTATCCAAGAGTAAAACTCTAGCGTAAGAATAGATCAGACCGTCCAACAAGAATTTATGGCCTGGTGCCTATTCCAACCCATGTCATTAGTCTGCACTCAGTGTAAGCATTTTTGAAGTAAACATAAAGTTGAAAATTAGGTTAAATGATACTTCATCAATTGTGTAGATCCTACTTTTTTTTATCCGATTCAAGCAAAAAACATCTCTATCCCATTCTTAAATTAGAAAATATCAACGGATTTATTGCTTCACAATGTTAACTCTTCAGGACCATTTTCCTTAAAATATTGAAATATCAAGTCCATTGTTAGAACATATTTTCTTACTAGAATAAGCCTAAACTTGCAGTACAAACACACAGGATGTCTTTTAGTACATTTCTTTCCTTTTCTCCAAATTAAATAAGCATGAAACTTTATGTCACATTGGAAATGTAATACAGTTGTTTTAACAACTTTAATTAATGTGCATGGGAAGTGTCTTCCATGACCATGCTTACAATCACGATCATGTTTTCCAACATTGAGGACCCTTGTGTCCCTTGGCTTTGTAACCTTCTCAAGTATATATAATTTGCTTGACACCAAATGCATACAGAGAATATCAAAGATAAGATAAAAAAATGTGTCAAATATTGTGGCTGGAGATATATCAAGATAAAGTGCACGTTTTCTAACTTTATGAATTTTTTTTTCTACTTATTTTTGTCCAAGCATATGTGAATTAAGTGTTAGAGAATCAAAACAATGTTATAGAAGCTTATATATAGTTCATCATTTTTTATTTTTTGAGGTTAGTTTGAAAGCATAAGCCTTAAAGTCAAGACAAAATTTTGATCTAAAAACTCCAAGGACTAAATTGGCTTCCAAAATGTTTTTTGTTTGTTATTGTCTTCTATCAACCAAATTGGACTTGAACATAAATCCTCTACAGCTATGTAATTAAATTGGTCCAACTCAAATTCAGTCGTTGTATTAATCTAACAGCCGAAAGATGATATCTAATATTTTATTAGGTTGGATCAAGTTGTAGAAGATTTGGGTTCAATTTGGTTTATGGTAGAGAACATCAAACATGAAAATATTGATGGTTGTTTAATAGACCCCTCCAAATTGTTCAACCGATTGAGTGGTAACTTTCGATCAGTTTTTTTGTGTGTAAACTCCGATCGGTTGATAACTTCTGATCGATTATTTTTTAGAATTGTGAGCAATTTTACTGGGGGGCAATTAAGCAAGCATTGAAGATATTGAAACTCAATTGTGGAGGATCCAATTTGATTGGACTCAATGTTCTGGGATAGATCTTTTTGCATGTAAAAATTATATGGGTTAAAATATAACGGTTGTCATAATCATTAAAATGTGCTTCATTATAATACGATGTTGATTTTTATTTTGAGGGGTAATTAGGGATGGTAATGGGTAGTTTTTGGGCAAGGTACTATAGTGTCCATCTCTATGCCCGCGTTTTTAAAAAATCCCCATACCCGAGTCCATATCCTCGTGGACAACAAGTTTGGTGTCTGTCCCCATACCCTATGGGTATCTAAGCGCCTGTATCTGCGCCCATTTCCGCACTTTCACAACAAAAAGATAATAAATAGCAAAAATTATCACAACATAATTAAAATATGATCTAAAATCTTTTTTTTAGGTCAAATAGCCTAGTGGCTAGATCTCACACATTTACATGTGGAGAAGTGGGGTGTCCGGGGTTCGAACCCCGGCCCCTGCATATAATATGCAATATCCATACCAACTGAGCTAAGCTCACGGGGATTGATCTGAAATCTTTTAAATCAACATATAAAATATTACGCATCATATTATTTAGCCAAATAAAAAATATCTAAAATATAAAAAAAAACAAGTGCATATTACAATAAATATCAAAGACTTAGGATTAATTAACTAAATTTAATATTAAATAAAAGGCTTAAATGCACCTTTGATCCCCCTTTTAACTTAATCGGAATTTTAATCCCCCTATTTTAAAAACCACTATTTTAGTCCCCATATTTTATATTTTTTTGGTTTTTTTTAATCCCCACCAATTTTAGTGATTTGAACACAACCAAGCTGCAATAACTCTTTAATTTTCCTCTTAATACTCCAACCTCTAACACTTACCGTCCCCCTATACTGGTATCTTGAACACACTAGCAAACAACCATAGTTGAAAGTATAATGTACTCCTAATCTTCTAGCCATATTAACCTTTCTGAAGGGTCCCTTCATATAAACCCAATATTTATACCATTTAGTTTAGAAATTATTGCGTGGAGTGAGAAAGGAAAAATAGATGGAGATTGAAGAAATTAGGGATTTTAGAAATTAGGTTTCATGTTATCAAACCTGATTCATTTTAA
Organism: Medicago ruthenica; assembly: GCA_018208015.1. Lineage (NCBI taxonomy): Eukaryota > Viridiplantae > Streptophyta > Magnoliopsida > Fabales > Fabaceae > Medicago > Medicago ruthenica. The sequence continues at coordinate 68,473 of WNNG01000304.1, read as the reverse complement.
TTCTTATTATAATTTAATTCAACTTTTGTTTTTTTAATTATTAATCAATTAGTTTTTACATTTTGTATGTAATTAATTATTTATGTTAATGATATGGAAACTTAATTAGCCAACACACACTGCGACGTTACCGCCATGTCATTAATGACAATGACAAATCACTAAAATTGGTGGGGGGTTAAAAAAAACCAAAAAATGTAAAATAGGGGGACTAAAATAGTGGTTTTGAAAATAGGGGGATTAAAATTCCAATTAAGTTAAAATAGGGGATCAAAAGTGCATTTAAGCCTAAATAAAATCATTTGTATAGTTTATATAATGTGCTGGCATGGGAAGGGTGGACACTAGAGTGCCCGTACCCGTTCAAATTTGCAGGTAATTAGCCAAGCTCGGACCCGTACCCATTAGGGCGGGTATTTACCCGCCTATCGTTGGTATTTTTTGTGGGTGCCCATTGGCTTGGGTCCAATTGTCATCCCTAGGGGTAATACAATGTTGATTTAACTTTCCTTTTTTAAGTTTAAATCTTTGGAAAGGTGGGTAGTACGTAGCACAAAGAATTGTAATATTATATCGATCCTCATGCTTAATGATTATTTATGGTAATTCATTTTGTCTCCCACAACCATTTAAAAGCAAAAACTTGATAAGCCTAATGACATGACATGAAAAATCAAAGATTCAGATCATTAGTTGAGCAATCACTTAATTGGCTAGTAGGAGCAAGGATAATTAGCATAAACATATTTGTCTTAATTTAGCTAACTAAGATGCTAAGATATTGACTAATATCTCAAATAAGAAAGTGAAATGGATGAGCTTACTTAACACAACATAGGTGACAAAGATAATTACCTCTTATATAGGAGTACTTTGTTGGAATTTAAGTGCGAGTGATTAGTCAAATATCGACTAAGGGTTAGATGAATAATATATAAAAGAGTTGAATCATATATTGGGTGCTATAAACCTTTTGTGTTTAGAAGAAGATTTGAGGTAAATATAACTTAGATTCATGATATTTGGAGATATATTTGTGTAGAATTTTTTTTTTTATTCAAGGAAGATGATGAAGATTCAAATGAAGAAGATGATGAACATGTTCATCTTATTTCTGGATTTTTTTTATTTTTAATAAAAATATATTTTAAAAAATAAAATTATGTATTTTTAATAAAAAATGAGAAAAAGGATTTATATGTGCTTTTATGAGAGATAAAGGACCTAAACGGAAAAAAAAAAGATAAAAGACCAAATGGTACAAATAAATAAGATAAAAGACCCCTAATGTAATTTTGTCTAAAATATATAATCAGAACTCCGCAGTAAAGCTTGTTGGACGAAAGTAGTACTAGAATGGATGACCTTTTGAGAAGTCTTTGTATTACACCGATTTTATATCAAGGAGGAATATAAGTGAGAATATCGTTATTGTTTAGGAGATGCTTCATAGTATGGCTAAAATGAGAAGAAAAATTGGTTATTTTGCAATCAAAAGTTTATCTTGCTAAAGGTATATTATTAAGAAGATGAAAATGAATGTATAGAATATGATTTTTTTTATTACTTGAAACTGAAGGTACAATGAGTATTTATACAAGAAAGCTAGAGTATAGTAAACTACTATGGAAGGGAAACACTACATTGCTACTTAATCACTCTAAACTTAATTGTTTGTGATGCAAGTCATGTCCTCTATGTGTGTATTATCCAATAGCCCCCCCCCCCCCCCCCTATACCACACACACACACACACAAGATGGAGGTTGATAGATGTCTAGCAAGCCCAACTTGGATAGTAATATATGGAAATGTTGAGGATGGAGAGCTTTGGTAAAGAAATATGCTAGTTGATCTTGAGAAGTAACAAGAAGGAGCTTGAGAATGCCTGACTGGAGCTTTTCTCTGACTATGTGACAATCAATCTCCAAGTGCTTGGTGCGTTCCTAAAAAACCGGATTAGCTGCTATGTGTAAAGCACTTTGATTGTCACAAAAGAGGACAAGAAGTTTGGCACAAGAAACATGTAAATCCTTAAGTAGATAGAGCAACCATTGCAACTCACAAGTGGATGAATCTAAAGCCTTATGCTCAGCTTCAGAGGAAGATTTGGATACAATGATATGCTTCTTGGTTCTCCATGAAATAAGTGAATTTCCTAGGAAGAAGCATTGACCACATTCTTCTGGTATCAACACAGTCAGCCCAATCTGCATCTGAGTAGCCACGTAAATGTAGAGTGTTGCGTCGAATTTCGGAGATCAAGCTATTGACAAACATTGACTCACTAATTTTAATTCACGACTGAACTTTTAATTTTTCGGGGAAAAGGGGAAAAAGTTCTAAATTACCACGTTTTAAAGATTTTGGGTTCGGGAGTCGATTATGCGAGGGGAAGGTATTAGCACCCCTCACATCCGTTGTACTCAACGGGAACCTCCTAGTTAGTTAAGGCTAAAGTGTTTTTAAAGTTTTGCTTGTTATGCTTAAATATACAAAGGGAATAAAGAAAAGGGGAAAAATGATATTTTTTATTAATGTGCTTGACAAGATGTGAATCTTGCTCCTACGTATCTCCCGGTGCGATGGAGAAATCAAAGCTACGTAGTTCTTTGTAGCAAATATTTGTGGACGTTGCCTTCTGTGGAGTTTTTGCCTTCCGTGGGAATCGAACTCCGTACCTGAGGCTTAAGTACAAGTTCATTTTCATAATTAAAATCAACCAACCCACAAATATTTGCTACAAAGAACTACGTAGCTTTGATTTCTCTATTGCACTGGGAGATACGTAGGAGCAAGATTCACATCTTGTCAAGCACATTAATAAAAAATATCATTTTTCCCCTTTTCTTTATTCCCTTTGTATATTTAAGCATAACAAGCAAAACTTTAAAAACACTTTAGCCTTAACTAACTAGGAGGTTCCCGTTGAGTACAACGGATGTGAGGGGTGCTAATACCTTCCCCTCGCATAATCGACTCCCGAACCCAAAATCTTTAAAACGTGGTAATTTAGAACTTTTTCCCCTTTTCCCCGAAAAATTAAAAGTTCAGTCGTGAATTAAAATTAGTGAGTCAATGCTTGTCAATAGCTTGATCTCCGAAATTCGGCGCGACAAAAATGGCGACTTCACTGGGGAATATGACAGGTAAGTATGTGGTTGATAGCTTTAGAAAAGGTAACATAAAAAGAAAAGACTTCGCCTACTATCGGTGTGTGGATAGCTTAATGAAGGCAGACAAAACATTTTACCTACTACCGTTGTGGGGGGTAGCTTAATGAAGGTAAAATGTAAAGGAAAAGATAAGGTCTGTGACATCACTGGGGATATAAGGATCATTTTGAAAACTGATCGAAGAGTTCCGATGCCCATATAGGTTTGGTCAGTGCCGACGCCAACCTCATAGCCAAGGACGAAGAGTTGGAGAAAGTCTTGCATTCCAACCAAGAACTCAAAAAGTTTGGGGAGTTAGCCATTGAAGCTCAAAGAAAATGGAGGTTGAAATACCAAGAGAAAAATCAACAACTCCAGAAGGTCGTCCAAGACTACAAAGAGCAGCTACAAACCAAACGCGTCCAAAGGCAAGAATATGAGAACCTTTCTCTGCAAGGGAAGCTTAAGTGCAATTATCTCAAAGCCAATATCAAGAAATATGAAGAATATTTCGACCATATTGCAAGAGAGCACGGGGACCATATTGCACAATTACACGATGAGATTAGGAGTGCAAACACCAAGCTAGCTCAGCGCAAAGAGGTAATTGAGTTTGTGTGGCAAGACGCCGCCCGACTAAGTGAAGACTTCACGAAATTGGTCGCATTCTCAAATGTGGTCATTGCCCAACTTCCGAAGAAGCTCGCAAAGGCCGAGATGGTCATGCCTTACTTTGTCATCCCTAAGAAGATCCAGAAATTCATGAAGTTCTGCAAGGACACAGTGGACTTCTATAGGGAAGAAATAGACAAAGTTGAAAAAAGAGCGGATGTTTGATTTGTATTAGCATTAATTACACCTTGTAATCTAAATGTTATTCAATCAAATAATAATTTTTGAAGCAATATTAATTTCCCGGCCTTTAATATTTCTAATTGCTAATATTAACTGCGCGCCTTTAATTTCCTCGCAAAGCAAAATGGAAAAAAACCTTTTCATGCATTTGCATTAACATTATCCATAACATGCATACATTTGTTTTCATACTCCAAACTCATCCCCCTTCTTATCACCAGGATTTCTTACAATCCAATTCATCGGTGTTCGCATTTCTGAAAGTGGCTCCATTGATTGCATTGAACGCTTTCCCCTCTTTGTTAGCTAACAAGTCCCGAGCCTTAGCCTCCAAAAACCTTCTTGTGAAACCCTTAACGTTTCCTCTAGTTTCCAAGTGGGGTGCTATTTCTTGGACACTAAGGTGTAAAGATTCGTCGATGACTTCTAAAGTAGGGCATTCTCCCGAACCGAGATAAAGCCCATGGTCCTTCAAACTACATCCCAAAATCTTCTCAAATTCCTCTAAGGTTGGGGCTAATTGGAAGTCTTGGAATGTGAAGCATCGGAGAGGTGGGTCAAAGAATTGAGCCAATGTGGTTAAAGCCATTGAATCTATCTTCACGGGCAGGAGGTCAAGTATTAGTCCATAACTTGCTCGGAAGTTAGTCTTGTTGATTAAAGAGAGCTGATTACTCAAAGCTAACAAGCTTTCTACTTTGGGAGCCTTAACCTTGAAAGCAAGCGTGTTTCTATTTCCGGAAGCCATATTTCTTTCGTTAATTGCTGATTGCCTTTTTTTAATTTCCTATAAAGCAAAATGATATGCAAAAATTATTTTCATGAATGCAAATGTCATGGTATGCATAGGTATGATATAGGAACGTTCAAAAACTTCAGTGGTCATGCCTCTTTGGTAGGTAGCACCCGCATTCGTCAAACCAAAAGGCATCACTTGATAGCAAAAAGTACCCCAAGGCGTAATGAAAGATGTCTTTTCTCTGTCTTCAACAGCCATCTTGATCTGATTGTATCTAGAAAAACCATCCATGAAGGAGAATACCTTGGATTTGGCGGTACTGTCGACCAATATATCAATGTGAGGTAAAGGGAAGTCATCTTTTGGACTTGCTTTGTTTGGATCTCGATAATCAACGCACATCCTAACTTTACCATCCTTTTTGGGAACATGCACTATGTTGGCCAACCATTGAGGATACTCTGACGTAATGAGAAATCCTGCACTAATCTGCTTTTGCACTTCCTCTTTGATCTTGAGAGCCATGTCAGGGCGAGTCCTTCTCAATTTCTGCTTGACTGGAGGACATTCATGTTTCAGAGGTAAGCGGTGTTCCACAATCTCAGGGTCTAATCCCGGCATATTCTGATACGACCATGTAAAGATGTCTACATATTCTTTGAGAAGCTTGATTATTCTTTGAGAATCTGGTCCAAAACCCTCATTAATGCTTCTCTATGGGCATCGGAATTTAGTAATAAAGACAACATGGAGATCTTCGAAGGGGTTTGCATTAGCTGGTCCACCACCTTGTACTCACTTTTCTTAATCAGCTTCAACACCTCATTAAAATCAGAATTGGCACTAGTCCCGCTGGGTTGACCCGTGTCTTTGCTTGTACCGGGGTCTTGTATTTGTTTTGGTTCAAACACCGGAGTACTAGTCTTCCCTTGAACTGCTGTTGGGAGAATACGCCCACTCCTTAGCACTTTGCTACTGTCCGTAATATTACCGACAGGGGCTAAAGGGGGTATAGGTACCTCTTGACCATCGCTCAACATGGTTGCATTATATTTGTAAGGAACTGCTTTTTGTGAAGTGTATGGTGTAGGTCCTGGTAAACATATCACTAGTGGAGCGGCAACAGGCTTATGGCTGCTGAAAGCTAACTCCAAGTGCTCCGGGATATTGAATTTCGGGGTTATAACGCACACACTTTTGTCTTTTCTTGTAACAACAAGCTCCCTTCTGTTCATCAATCCTTGTATGTCATTCTGAACTTGCAGACATCCTTGAGGATTTTCAGAACAGTCCTTGCAATTAGCGTGGTCATGGTTGAACAAAGCTGCCTTGCACATCTCGATGTGCAGAGGAACCAAATGTGTCCTAACATCTCGGGCATTGGAGATGGGATTGGTTTCTTGATGATCCTGGACCATATTGACGGAGGACCCATGGTTCGGTAGAGGGTTGGTTTGGACATTTGGATTGGAGTCCTTAAAGGTTAGAACCTTAGTACGGATTAACTTCTGAACCTCACTTTTGATAGCATAACAATGCTCGATGTCATGACCCGGTGCTCCTTGATGGAATGCACAGGCGAGGTCAGGACGATACCATACAGGTAATATATTTGGTACGGGAGGAGGTGCTTTAGTTTGAACTAGATTCCTTGCGATCAAAGCAGGGAGCAAGTCCGCGTACTTCATTGGTATTGGGTCGAATGCCGTTTTCTGGCGATTAACTGCCTCAAATGTATGTCAAAGAAGGTTTGAAATGTGTAAAATTCACTGCCTCTGAACTGGTTTTTTTGCTGTCCATAATCCTTATGCCTTGCATTGCTTAAATAGGCAAAATGAGATCAAATGTCATGATGAAAATCCCCTAAAACCAAGTTGTTTTGGTGGGCTATAATCAGGCTATTTGCTTTGCATTTAATGCAAAAGGGAAGAGGTGACATTGCCTTGTGATTATGGTCAAGACTTTGGCCAATTTCAGAACCCAAAGCAGCTGAATTCTGACAGAAAATTGCTGGAAAACATGAAACAGGGCTGTTTGCAAAACATGGGCAGCAGTTTTGCTGCAACCTTTGAATGATTTTGATAAAGCCTAAGGCAAGGTGGATGCTGGAAGGTAGCAGGGTCAGTAGCAGGCAAAATGGTAGGGGAGAAGTGCTGCCCAAGGGCAGCCACTTGCTAGGTTCCTTGCTTGGTTTTGCTTCCTCTTCCTTCCTTTTCTTGCTTGGCAATTGGCACATGTTTTCTTCCTTTCTTTGTTGAATTAGATAGTAAAACATAATAATAACAGTGATAATAACAATAATAGATGATAATAATAATCATAATTGTAAAAATAAAAGAAAGATAAATCAGAAAAATCAAAATCTGCATTTTTCGCAGAGTTCGCAGAGCGATTAGAACTTCGCTCTGCGAAATCCCTTAATTCTCTCTTTTTTCTTTTCTTTAAAATAAACAATAAAACAAATAATAATAAAAGTAATGATAATAATAAAAGTAATAATGAAAACAAAAAAATAATAATAATGATAATAATAATAAAGATGATAATAATAATAATAACGAAAAAGATAATAATAGTAATAATGGTAGAAATATAAGTAAAAATAAGAGTAAAGAATAAAAATAAAATATGAAAAGAATAGTAATAATATTAAAAGGAAAATAACAATAAAAATAATAAATAATAAAAAAATAAGAAAAGAAAAAAAATGAGTCAAAAAATGGGGTATGACATAGATGAAAGTTTCTAGGGAAAAAAAGCCTCTACATGGACAACCCTTCAAATATCTCAGAACTCTAAGTGATGCAGTATGATGAGTTTGTGTATGAGCAACTAAGAACTGGCTTAATTGATGTGTGATGGAAGTAATGTCAGGTTTAGTGGTATTTAAGTCGAGCAATCTACCAACCAGTCTTCTGTATGAAGAGATATCTTCATAAGGTGAAGCAATATCATTATGTAATTTGAGAGAAGGATCAAAGGGAGTGGATGTAGGCTTATATCCAATAGTGCCAGAATCAGAAAGAAGATCTAAGTAATATTTCTTCTGACAAAGAGAGATACCAAGTTTGGAATGTTCTACCTCAAACCCAAGGAAGAATTTCAGCTGTCCCAAATCTTTAATTTTGAATGAAGTATCCAAAATAGATTTAATATGTTGAAACTCAATCAAGGAATTTCCAGCAAGAATGATGTCATCTACATAAACTAGTAAAACTGTGAAAGAAGTACTAGTTTTCTTGATGAAAAGAGAATGATCAGATGCTGCTTGAGTATATTGGTGATGTAAAAAGACAGAAGTAAGCTTTTCATACCATTTTCTGCTTGCTTGCTTAAGGCCATAAAGGGATTTGGTAAGTTTGCAAACTTGGTTAGGCTTAGTAGCTTGAATGCCAGGAGGAAGAAGTATATAACATCTTCCTACAATTCTCCATGAAGAAAAGCATTATTTACATCAAGTTGATGTAAATGCCAATGGTTAATAGAAGCCAATGCAATGATTAACCTGACAGTGGTTAATTTGAAAACTGGAGAGTAGATATCAAAATAATCAAGCCCTTCAATCTGTGTATAACCTTTGGCCACTAATCTTGCTTTATATATATATATATAAAGAGTGCCATCTGCATTACGTTTGATTTTGAACACCCATCTGCATCCTATGGGCTTCACAATAAGTGGTAAATCTACAAGTTTTTAGGTTCCAATCTTCTCAAGAGCTAACAGTTCAACTTGCATCACTTGCTTCCAACAATCTAGCTTGCTAGCCTCGGCATAAGTTTTGGGCTTAGTATGTGTATGCAAGGACATGACAAAAGAAGAGTGGTTAGCAGACAAATTATTATGATTAAGGTAATGTGAAATGGGATAAGTGCTGGAGTGAATATTATTGCAAACATAATCTTGCAAATATGAGGGGGGTTTTATGTCTGGTAGATTGTCTAGGTAAAGTTGGTGATGGTAAAGGAGGAGAAAAGGTTGCAGGGATATAGTCATCTATTATAGGAGGACTAGAAGGAGGGGAAAAAGTATTGTTGGTGGGAGGTAAGGAAGAAATACTAGCTTCAAAAGAAGATGTTTGTGTGAAATACTCCAAATCAGGAGATGTGGATGAAGGAGTAAATTTGTATGGAAGGAAATTTTCATGGAAAGTAACATGTCTAAAAACAAAAATTTATGTAGAAATCAAATAAAAAAGATGGAAACCTTTGTAACCTGACTTGTAACCTAAGAAAAGAGATTTTCTGGCTCTAGGTTGAAGTTTGGATCTATGAGAGTGTAATGTAGAAGCATAACATAGACAACTAAACACATTAAACAGATTAAGATCTGGTGCTTTATGATATAAAATGTGGTGAGGAGACATATGATGAAGAATTGGTGTAGGAACATAGTTTATAAGGAAAACAACATGGTGAATGGCATAAGACCAAAATGAAGGAGGTAATTTTGACTAAAAAAGCAAAGCCCTACCAACATTCAAAATATGTTGATGCTTTCTTTCCACCTACCATTTTGTTGAGGGGTCTCAACACAAGACTTTTGACGAATAATACCATGGAAAGAATAGAAATCATTGAGTAAGAATTCAGAACCATTATCTGTTCTAACAAACTTGGGAGTGGTATGAAACTGAGTTTTAATCATGGTGATGAAGTTCTTAACATGAGTGGAAACTTCTGCTTTGGTTTTTAATAAGATGATCCAGAGAAATCTACTATGATCATCTAATATAGTAATAAAGTATCTATGGCCATGAACAGAAGAGATGGAAATGGGACCACATATGTCAAAATGAATCAACTCAAAATTAGTAGTGGCATGACATAAACTAGAAGGAAAAGGTAAATGCTTTTGTTTTGCAAAATGACAAATGTCATAAACATCTTTATTATTGGAAACAATAGAGGGATACAATTGAGGCATCTTAGTCATTCTCTGATGAGAGAGATGGCCAAGTCTAAAGTGCCATAAAGCAATAACAGGTATAGAAGTACTAAAGTTACAAGTGGATTGAAATGAAAAATTACAAGCTTTATTGAATGAGCTAGTAAAAGTGCTATGACCAACACTAAAAGGAGGAATATATTTGTAAAGACCATCCACTTGATTAGCCAAACCAATCATCTTCAATGAAGTTTGGTCCTATATAAGGCATTTATCAAGAGAAAAATGTAAAACACATGATAAAGACTGAAAAAGCTTAGCAACAAATATGAGGTTAAGATGAAAAGAGGTGAATAAAGAAAATTTGTGAGATAAAATTGTGTGGTAAAAGAGACATTTCCAACATACTTAACAATAATAGAAGCACCATTGGGTAAGCTAACACAAACAGGTTTGATTTTATAAAAGGAAGTAAAATAAGAAATATTGGAACAAATGTGTTCATTTGCTTCTGAGTCAAGAAGCCAATAACTAGACTTTCTAGGTAAAATCTGAGATAGAGGTATACATGCAGTATCAGATGCATTTGCAGAAATGCTGGTGGAAATCAAAGGAGTGGCTTGGATGTGATTTATAGTAGGATTTGAAGAAGAAGATGCTGAGGGAACCAAACTAGCTTGTTGCAGCAAGGATACAAGTTGAGCATATTGTTCTTAAGATAAACCAGTAGGAGAACTTGTAGAAGAATCCAAGCCATGATCAAGGGAAGAATTGGCATCAGAAGTATCATTGGAAGCAACATTTACACATGACTGCTGCTTAGGAAAGCTAGGATGACCATGTTTTTGATAACAAAAATCAATGGTTTGATTATTGCAATGACAGAAAGTGCAGTATCTGCTAGGTTTTTTAGAATTTGAATAAGAACCTTTACCACGCCCTTGAGGTTTCCTAACTTCAGAAACATTCAATTGAATTGTGCTATCTTCAGAGATGGAAATGGAAGAAGGAGAAGAATTGTTGCCTTCTTGTTGAATTACAAGAGAGTAAACCTTATTAAGAGAAGGAAGAGGATCAAGAAGAAGAACTTGAGTTTAACAATAGAGAATTGATCATTCAAACCAGTCAAAAACTGCATAATTGGATCCTCAATTCTATAAACCTTAGCAACTCTAGTAGCTTCACAACGGCAAGGATGAATGCATATACAATTAGGTATAGGTCTGTGTGAAGAGAGTTCTTCCCATAAAGCTTTCATCTCAGTAAAATACTTAAGGACTGATTTGGTACCTTGCTTCAAATTGTTGATAGAAGAACATAAAGTAGCAATACGAATTCTATCAACCTTAGAAAAACGCTTATGAAGATCTTGCCAAACTTTAAAAGTTGTATCATAGAAGACAATAGTTTGAGCAATGGAGTCTGAAACAAAGTTGATAAGCCAAGATTGAACCAAGTGATTACAACGTTCCTAAGCATTGCGGTTAAGATCATCAAGATAAGGTGTAGGAATGGAACCATTGATGAATCCAAGCTTGTTCTTCGTTCCTAAAGCACGCTTCATGGAACGATTCCACGCAACATAATTGGATCCATCAAGCTTGGGGAAAACGATGAGAGAAGAAGGACCTTCGCTCGGATGAACAAAAAATGCAGAATCCTGATCAGGATTTTGCTGTTGATTAGCACGAGGAGTCATGCGTATGAAGAAAAAAGAAGCAAGAACAGAGTAAAATATGTAACAAATTCCAGAAGGGACAATAAAGTGATTGCAGTGCAGAAAATGCAACTGAAAACGATAAAAAAACAAGAGAAAACAAAGATTGAAGATGAATTCAATCAAGAACAAGTGCAGAAAACATGAAGATTTATACGCAAAATCATGAAAATGGTGGATGATTCGTGATGAAGATGAAGAAGGAAAGAGAAACGCAATAGAATCAGTCAGAAAAAACAATTATGGATCGTAACAACCTTCTCCTTGAAGCAGAAGGAATCTGATACCATATTAAGAAGATGAAAATGAATGTAGAATATGATTTTCTTATTACTTGGAACTGAAGGTACAATGAGTATTTATACAAGAAAGCTAGAGTATAGTAAACTACTATGAAAGGGAAACACTACATTGCTACTTAATCACTCTAAACTTAATTGCTTGTGATGCAAGTCATGTCCTCTATGTGTGTATTATCCAATATATATGATTGTATCAAATGGTCTTTTATTCATAATGTGCTAACGCAAATTGGTCTCCCCCCAACTATCGTGAATTTCATTATGAATTGTGTGACATCAGTGCAAATGAATGTCTTGTGGGTGGTGCTAAATCTAATTTCTTCATGCCAACATGTGGTATTTGGCAAGGCGACACAATGTCTCCTTACTTGTTTGTTCTTTGTATGAACCGATGAAAGCAGGTAGAGAGGGTCCATATATCTCCTATCTTATGTTTGCAGATCGTGTCCTTCTCTTTGGACAATCAACTACGAATAATCTTACAACAATGACGAGTGCCTTGAACAAGTTTTGCTCTCTATCATGTCAATGATTCAATCATGACAAATCCTCTATTTTTTTCTCTCAAAACATGAATGTGGAGATTCGTCGTCATCAGTTAAGCAATATGACTTGTTTTAGCGAATCCATGACCCTAGGGTCTTGGAGTTACTGCTTTTGGAAGATCTCGTAGGGGTAATGATTTTTGCTATTTATTAAAGAAGGTTAGAAACCATTATTTAACTGGAGAGAAAGCTAAAAAAACTGATTTTGGTTGGGCATATTACATTGTCTCGGGCAGTTTTCATGCTATACTAATGTATCATATGATGTGCATGAGTATTTGATGACTCCTCAACATGTGATGATTTTTAGTGTTTTATTGAGGATTTTCTTGCTTATTTTAGGATTTTCTAGAGGATATAGAGTGGGTTTCTCATGGTTTGGGAAAAGATTTGTAATGTTTTGCTTTGAGTTGTTGTATGTTGCTTTCTTCCCTAACTGGACAACTATATAAGTGTTTTTAGTATTTTTGGTATAAATCAAGAGATTGATCCAATCGAAGGCATCCTATAAGTTATGGAAGCAAGAAGATCAAGTACAATGAAGTTATTGAAGTCCAAACAACTTGGGAGAATTTTGTCCTATGTCCCAAACTCATATCAAGGATGAAAAACACATGAGGAATGAACAAAACAAGAAATGTCTTTAGTTTGTGCGCCCAACACATCTAGAAGGCTGGAGAATGCAGGAACGCTCTCTCGTCCATGCATCTCATGTATGGAGTCCACGTGCCCTGCGCACACCGATGATAGAAAAATGGTTTTTTTTGTTGAAGCAAAAATCTTTTTGATGAATGTTTTAATGATAACAAACCTCGTGGAATAAATGATAAGTTTTATGAATAGTGATCTACTGATGTTTGCACTTGAGTTTTTGTTATAAGAACAGGAATCACTTAAGTGGATAAGCTAGAAGCCACCCACATCAATAAGTGCATTATATCTACTCCACAATGAAAGAATGAGTATATCATCAGTTGAAACAATAGTATCATATCTCCATGAAGATTCATAGCTCAAGAATCATGATGGAAGAACTTACATCACAAGCTACACAAGAAGGTGCTTGAAGTTATGTGACAAAACTCACATTGAGTTTTATGTTATATGATGTGAAGATCCTCCATGGGTAAACAAGATAAAAGGAAATATGCATACAAGTTAGGAAGAGTCTCAGAACCTCCTCAAAGTATCACACTTCTAAAGCTTCTAAGGATAAGAAGTTCAGAGTTCAGAATGTTCATATGAATAATGATCATGAACAATTAACCCAGAATATTTCCAGAAATATTAAAGGATTACTTCATGGATAAACAAGAATATTTAAAGTCATCGGTTACAAGCAATGATGCAAAGAAATATTCTTTTGGACTTCAAAGAAAGAATCATCTTGTTTGTCAAAACAAATGATCTCTCATTTATATGCTTCAAGTAGATTTTGAAAGGAATAAATAAACAACCTTCATAAGGTTCAAAGTATTGAAGAACATTAGAATGTTTAAGATAATCAGAATGTTCAACATAAAGTACAACCATCAAAAAAGAAGGAACCCAGAAGAAACATTCTGAAGTTCATATGTATGAACCCAGAAGGAGCTCAGAAGGTTGTTCAGAAGGTTGCTCAGAAAGTTCGTTAGAGCAAACCCAAAATTCAATGTCCACACCAAGAACATACAAGAACAGATGTGATATGAACATAAGTTGGATCAAGAAATCATTAAAGACATCTATGGTGATTAAAGGATTAATGGACTTTGATAGTTCTTGGTATTTAATGTGTTCTTGAGTGATTAACTAAGACAGAAACAAAGTATGAACCATACCAAGATAAAAGGAATCAAAGATCATTAAGAATAAAGAACTCAGTCAGAGTTCAGAATGTTAAACAAGAGTTCAGAAGGTTGGACACAGTTCAGACTCTGGAACGTACTTCAGAAGCTGGAACAAAGTTCAGAAGCTAGAACGCAGTTCAGAAGCTGGGACGCTGTTCAGAAGCTGAAACGCAGTTCAGAAGCTTGTACACAGTTCAAAAGCTGAACATTGTTCAGAAGCTTGTACACAGTTCAGAAGCTGAACATTGTTCAGAAGCTGAACATAGTTCAGAAGCTTGTTCACAGTTCAGAAAGTTTGTCATAAGGCTACTTTTACACAAGCCCAGAAATTCAAGAACACTATCAAGAACATGCAAATCACATGTGGCATGAATAAATGTTCAGGAAAGCATACTTGCATGGATCAATCAAGCAATAAAGGCATTTACAAGATAAATGTCAAAAAGGATATTCAATGTTCATTTAAGACTATGAACATTGAATTAATAGGAATATTCCAAAAGGGAATATCATCCTAGATGTTCAAATTACTGCACTTCATTGATATTTTACTATTAGGATTTGATTACATCAAATGGAAGTCTTACAAATCATCCTAGGTAAAACAAAAGGAACTTTCGGAGTTCAGAAAGTTCAAAACAGCACATGCTTTAATTCTGACAGCAACAATAGAGTGGTTGGAAAAGCAAAGCAAAAGCAAGATTACAATCTCCAAGTCAGAATCAATAAGATTTTGACACATAAGGGAGTTGGTACTGTACAAGACCAGCAAAATCCCCTAAAGCATGGGCATGAAGTGACAGTTCCACTTTATCTGTCCTGCACTGTTTCCAAAGGCAAATCTGGGAATGTATTATCCAGCAACATTCTGATGTATGTGTTAAAGTCACTGCTTATGGATAATGCCCAGAAAATCATATGAGACGCAAATGATGAACCCAGAAACTCATATCTTCATTCATACATGATGAACCCAGATGAAGATCATCAAGAATGCAACAACGTTCTGAAGTATTCTCAAGAACACAACAAATTCTGAAGTTCAGAATGTTCACCCAGATTTTCAAGTAAAAGTCAGTGGGGCCCAGGACACATGGCACAAGACCATTGGTCACCCTCCAACGGCTACAAGAGACCAATAACTCTATAAATAGAAGTGAAAGGCTCAGCATTACAAACACCATTGCAAAGCATACAAGAAAACACATGAAAAGTGTTTGAAGCTTTAGCATTTCGAATTGATCATCACTGAGATTTCAAATTGTCTCTTAAAGTGTAAATCAATTCTCTTTTATCTTGTTAAAGATAATTTCTCCCTCCTTTCTTCTCTTCTGGTTGTCTTCATCTTGACAACATTTCTTCAAAACTCCAATCAATTGTAAAGAGCAAATCTCATCTAGTTTTAAGGGTATTAAAGTCTAGGTTGAGTAACATAGTGCAAGGTCTGGTGTGACTTAGCACAGAAAGTGGAGAGCCTACTGAGGCTTAGAGAATACAGGTTGTAACCGTTCCAAGGGAACAAGATTGTACGGTGCAGGATTTGAGAGGTTATCTCAAGCATTATAGTGGAAACTCTCACAAGATTGTGAGGAGTGGACTAACCCACATTGGGTGAACCACTATAAAATTCTGTGTGCCTTTCTTCTCTATCCCTTTACTATTTATTTTCAGCATAAATGTTTAAATTCAGTTTACACACCATTATCACTTTGTTCATCATTTATTACACTAACAGTTCTGAACGCACTTCAGAACGTTCTGAACTTAACCAAGTTTTTATTTCTTCCAAGTATCAACTTGAGAATGATTTACCACAAGTGCAGGTTAAATTTAAAAAGGGTCACAATTCAAACCCCCCCTTTCTTGTGACTATTATTTCCACTTCAATTGGTATCAGAGCTCTGCCTCTATGGTTTGAGCACTTAACAGTGTATGAGGAAAAGATCCAGAAAGAAGTGATGTCAAAATCTGCAAATCAAAGTACATGTCACATATGCAACAATGTGGGATATTTCAAAACTAAACGTCCTCTGAACAAGAAAGTGCAAAGATGGCATCCTGTGAAGACTTTGAAGAAAAAGAAAAAGTCAATACATGAGTAAAGACAAACACAGAAAGTGAAGAGGTAATAAATTCTAATCCTTATCTTTTATGCAAAGTGTTTAATAATATTTCATATGACTCATGCATTTTATCTTAAAAGTATGAACTTTTAAAAAATAAGTTTTCTGAAATAAAGAAAGAGAATGTGAAACTACTAATCTTGAATGAAAAATATCTTAAAACCATTCAAGAATTGCAACACTCTTATTTGAAAATGTTTGAGAAACATAAGATTCTCAATGAGCAAAAAAGTTGCAAGACTTAGAAAATTCTAAATTATTGAAACAAAATGTTATTTTGAAAAGAAAGTAAAAATTTAAAAAAAGGACATAACCAACTTTCTGAAGTCTGTTAATACCTTTTAAAAAGCTGGTTCAGGATTCAAAACCTCTCACAAACAAAAGGGAAGTAAATTTTTTTTAACAAATAAAAAATAACCAACTTTCTGAAGTCTATTAAGACCTTTTAAAATGTTGGTTCAAGATTCATAACCTCTCACATACAAAAGAGTAGTAAATTTTTTTTTGAAAAAGGACATAACCAATTTTCTGAAGTCTGTCAAGATCTTTTTTTTTAAAAAAAAAAGGGGCTGGTTTAGGATTCAGAAACTCTTACAAACAAAAGTGAGAATCTAAATTAAAAATGTTCATTTTACAAAAGAATTCATCATTCTAAATCTGTTTGCTGTTTTATAAAAGGAAAGTTGAGAAAATTCCTTATTTCAAAAAGACATATTATCCTATATCAGAATACTCTAAAAAGGTTGATAAGGTTATTGTGTTTATTATAACATATATTATTATCTAGAATCAGTTTGTTATCATAAAGATTTTTTTAAAAAAAAAATCAGATTATAAAAGTGTTTTCATAAAAGATCTGAATCATTTTTTACACTAAAATAGAATGATGTCAAAAGGTTGAGATTGGTAAAATATAAAGTTCTTATTACAACAAATCTGATCATCTTAAATCAGAATGTGGTCATAAGAAAGAATCTCTTGAAAAGAGAAACACTAACCTCTAAGGACCCAAAGTAATATGGGTACCAAAAGCTTTACCCATTTGTGCTGCAGGAACGTCTTTTGACCGTCTAAGAAAAGCCTTGATCTTGGACAACTGTTGTTCAAGAAATGCGTATGGAGATCATAATGATGATAATTCTCAAGATGATGTTGAATTGTTCTAGAACAATGGAACAATCCAAAATGAGTTCAAGTCAAACAACCAAAACTTCATTTATTTGCACACCTCTAATAAGCTATCATCTGTCATCACCTAAACATGAACCACAACCTATCCTAGAACACATTAAACCTGATCATGATTTCAATTCCACAAACTTTCAAGATGTCCCTAAAATCATCCATAACATGATTAGGCACACTTTACTCCCTAGATATGGAACCTTTGATGCTGTAACTGATACTGATTTATGTATCATGTACCATCTCATGACCAAAACAAAACTCAACCTCTGCTTCATAACTCTTCAATACATGATTGATTCTTGTCTGGCTGTCAAACAAAAAGTTGTTGAGTTGCCATATGGAATGCATATGACTCCCATCTTTAAGGCTGCACAAGTATCCCTAGAAGGTGAAGAAAGTAAATACACCTTCATGACATTCACAACCAAAACCTTAGGACAACTTCACATCACCACTTCAAACATGCCAACTCCTCCAACCTCAGGAACATCTGGATCTATGAAAAGACATGCAGATCAGAAAGTTCAAAAAACTAGGAAGAAAAGAAGAGTTGAGAAGCCCTGGAGTTGTTTCAACAAGTTGATGAGCTTGCAAGAAAAGCAGTTCAGAATGTTGCTGGTGAGAATGAAGAACAACTTCATAAAGAAGATGAAGTTGTTGAAATTGTGCAAGATGAGGTTGTCACTCAAATGAAAGATGATGAGATACCTCAAGAGGCTCATATGGTTGCTGCAATCACTAAAGAAGACAGTTAGAAGATTGACTCAGCTGGTGATGCATCTCTTCAAAAAGAAGTTGAGAATGTTGCAAAAAAAAAAAAAAAAAAGGGGAACATCAGAAGGTTGACACCTCAGAATGTTGAAGAAAACCCTCTTGACCAAGATCAGAGAGTTGAAGAAAATACTGAGCAAGTTGCTCAAGAAGTTGATGAAGATACTCAGGAAGTTGCAGGAATATTGGCTTCTAAGATGATGAGTGGAGAAAATGCTCAATCACAAGAAGATAAACAAATGGAATTTTTAACGAGTTTTGATCTCAACATAGAAGATCTAAATCAGACTTCAACACTGATGTGTTTCAAAATGCTCAGGAAACAGTTCAGATTGTTCAAGAAACATCTGAAACTGAAGATCAGAATATTCAAGATAATGTTCATGATGCTGAAGCTACTCAATCCAAAAAGTTGAAAGCTTCAAAGTTCATACCTCTATTTTCAAGCAAGGAATGAGAGGAAAGTTGAGTAAGTTGGAAATCTCTCAGAAAAAGAAGATGCATCTCCTCAAAATGATCATATGGAAGCAGATCCTCCAACAATGGATCAAGACATCCCTGGAGAAACCCTCCAAAAAATTGCTGATAATGCTAATGAAGCAGTTCAGAGAGCTGATGAAGTTCAGAATGTTGAAGAACTTCAAAAGGAAGCTGATGCAACTACTGAAACATGACTTCAAAAAGTTAATGCAGCTACTAAAAGATGGAACTCAGAAAGTTGATGAAATTGAAGAAGCTTCTGGAGAAATACCTCAGAAAGCTAACAAAGCTGGAAGCTTTTATTGAAGAAGGATCCTTTAAATCTTCTACTGCTAAAACAATTTCAAAATCTAAAGTTGATGTTACAAACATCATGAATGAACCCCATATAGATGAAAAAGAAAGTGTTCTAGAATCTAATATGGGAAATGACCCTCTGTCATTAAAAGATCAAGATATGCATGATGTTGCTAAAGTTCTAGCCACACACATGCTTAGTGAAAACACTACCACAAAGGAATTTGATGAAGACGAGCTAGCTATCAATCTGGTTTTGATCTGAATGTGGAAGAACTCAGCTCAGACTTCAATGCAAGAGTCTTTCAGGATTCTCATATGGAAAATGATGGAACAATTCATGCAACTTAAGTTCAGAATGTTCAAGAAAACATTCCTCATGAACAAAGCATTCCATCTATTGGTCATATGTCTGCAGATCCTGAAACATCTAGATATGACAAAAGACACTCATATCAGAAAGCTGGAAAGACTAAGAAGAAGAGAAAGCTACTGATGATTAAACTGCTTCAGAAGGTTATGCTTATTGATGCTTGGACTTCTCCATCCAGATGAAAAAGTATTTCAAAGAAAGAGAAACATGCTCTCTTCATTGAATCTCAAAGTAAGGGATATCATCTCATAAGGTACACATTTATTTGCACTATAATAAATGTGATGATTGAATGCATCAAATTATGTCATGTCTAATATGTGCATATATCAAATGTTTAAACTTAAATGCAATAATTTTTTTCACTCTTTGTTCATACTTCTTTCATGATGATATTATACCCATTTGCAACTGCACAAGTCATAATTGATGATTAAAATCATTGCATGATGCCTTATGCTTTAACAAGATATATTAAGGGTGCATTTAAAATAAATTAGTGTTATAATACTTGAACAAGGGGTTGTTTTTGTTATGTATAAATTCATGCATAATGTTCTCTCATTATTTGCCCCAAATCCCTTCTTAATTATCATGTTAAATGTTAAATGTGTTACATCATTTTGTGAATACTTATCTCTTCACATTTGAAATAAATGATTCTGATGCATTTTTATCTAAGTTATTGACATGAACTGCAAACTAAATCATCATTGTTGTTAAATGATTCATAGGAAGATTTATGTTTGATCATAAATGTTGAATCATGATTATTCATTGATATGAAACATAAAAAATGTCATAATTTGTAAAACTTCACAATAATCTGAAACGTGAAGATATTCACATGATTTTGATTTGGTTTATGAAAATACCATTCTTCAAACATGATTTCAAATGAATCTTATGTTTGAATTTATCATTAGAAGACTTTTTTATATACTTGATCTTCATTTTGATGTTGTGTGTGATCTTGTTATAATTCTCAAAAATTGTTCTAAGGTCTGCATATTTTGTTGACCCTGCTTTGAACATAAAAGTTTGTTTTAAGCATTGTTGAATAATTATCTTACTCTAAATTGCAAAAATTGAAGACAAAGATAGAGTTGTAAACATAAATGGCATATCAATATGTGTTTGTGCATAAAATTGTTGCATAAGACTATTCTGCAATTTGACCTTAAGTGTCTAACATACTTTTCAAGCATGAAAACTTGAAAGATCAACACTCAAAAGGTATCACTCACACACACCTACAAATGCAAGTAAACATAATCACATACTTGATTGTAAACATGTGTGTTTTCCACAAATTGTGTCAAAAAATTGTTGCTTGTAATTGATTTCTTTTAAAGAAACTATCTTGCATCAAATGATACTTTAAAGCATTTCATCTTTTAAAAAAAAAATCAGCAATATTTTCCAACACGAGAATACTCTAGAGAGAGAAAGATCTTTTCTAAACTCTGATTTCACCGCTTCCACAAATACTTCATTTTCTCTCAATTTCAGAAATTGCTAAATAAGATTAATTGATCTTTTCTCTTTTAAAGACTCAAGTTAGATTAGTTAATCATTTTCTAATTTTTAGCATGGCTTTGTCCAAATGAAAAACTTATATGCTATGACAATAAGTTAAAGAAAATAATTATTTTCTTAGAAAATCAAAAGATTTGAAATGTAATAGGACATTCATCTCTAAAACTTAGGGGGAGTTTTCTATACTTGAAAATATCAATCTTTTCAAAAACATTGAAATCAAGGACAAAAACATTTTCTCAAATTTTGAGAAAAATATCTCATATTTGGAATATGTTGAAATAGTTGCATGTGTTATCATTTTTCATGTCTTGTTTATACAACTGATTGAAATAATGATTGATCATGATCCCTGCAATGTGTTTTAAATTAAACCATGAGTTTGATATATGAATACACTTGTGAATTACATGTAATGTCTTATGATTCTTACCTTCCAAGATTATGTCACTTTTCCTTCATATCATCCCTAGTACTTTTTGATAGATGACAAAAGGGGGAGAGATATATATATGATGGGAGAAAAACCTAGGATGGGGAGACATATGTATTATGGGAGAGAAAAATCTAAAATGGATTTAATTAATGAAGAATGTTATGAATTAACCTTTTGCATATGTTGAGGGGGAGTTTAATTAGTTTGATAAGAATTAAACTCTTGCATGTGTTTAGGGGGAGTTTAATTGCATATCCATGAACATTCTTACATTTATTATTATATCCATCATAAAACTTAAGATTTATTCAAAAGGTTTGTCATCATCAAAAAGGGGGAGATTGTTGAAGCAAAAATCTTTTTGATGAATGTTTTAATGATAACAAACCTCGTGGAATAAATGATAAGTTTTATGAATAGTGATCTACTGATGTTTGCACTTGAGTTTTTGTTATAAGAACAGGAATCACTTAAGTGGATAAGCTAGAAGCCACCCACATCAATAAGTGCATTATATCTACTCCACAATGAAAGAATGAGTATATCATCAGTTGAAACAATAGTATCATATCTCCATGAAGATTCATAGCTCAAGAATCATGATGGAAGAACTTACATCACAAGCTACACAAGAAGGTGCTTGAAGTTATGTGACAAAACTCACATTGAGTTTTATGTTATATGATGTGAAGATCCTCCATGGGTAAACAAGATAAAAGGAAATATGCATACAAGTTAGGAAGAGTCTCAGAACCTCCTCAAAGTATCACACTTCTAAAGCTTCTAAGGATAAGAAGTTCAGAGTTCAGAATGTTCATATGAATAATGATCATGAACAATTAACCCAGAATATTTCCAGAAATATTAAAGGATTACTTCATGGATAAACAAGAATATTTAAAGTCATCGGTTACAAGCAATGATGCAAAGAAATATTCTTTTGGACTTCAAAGAAAGAATCATCTTGTTTGTCAAAACAAATGATCTCTCATTTATATGCTTCAAGTAGATTTTGAAAGGAATAAATAAACAACCTTCATAAGGTTCAAAGTATTGAAGAACATTAGAATGTTTAAGATAATCAGAATGTTCAACATAAAGTACAACCATCAAAAAAGAAGGAACCCAGAAGAAACATTCTGAAGTTCATATGTATGAACCCAGAAGGAGCTCAGAAGGTTGTTCAGAAGGTTGCTCAGAAAGTTCGTTAGAGCAAACCCAAAATTCAATGTCCACACCAAGAACATACAAGAACAGATGTGATATGAACATAAGTTGGATCAAGAAATCATTAAAGACATCTATGGTGATTAAAGGATTAATGGACTTTGATAGTTCTTGGTATTTAATGTGTTCTTGAGTGATTAACTAAGACAGAAACAAAGTATGAACCATACCAAGATAAAAGGAATCAAAGATCATTAAGAATAAAGAACTCAGTCAGAGTTCAGAATGTTAAACAAGAGTTCAGAAGGTTGGACACAGTTCAGACTCTGGAACGTACTTCAGAAGCTGGAACAAAGTTCAGAAGCTAGAACGCAGTTCAGAAGCTGGGACGCTGTTCAGAAGCTGAAACGCAGTTCAGAAGCTTGTACACAGTTCAGAAGCTGAACATTGTTCAGAAGCTTGTACACAGTTCAGAAGCTGAACATTGTTCAGAAGCTGAACATAGTTCAGAAGCTTGTTCACAGTTCAGAAAGTTTGTCATAAGGCTACTTTTACACAAGCCCAGAAATTCAAGAACACTATCAAGAACATGCAAATCACATGTGGCATGAATAAATGTTCAGGAAAGCATACTTGCATGGATCAATCAAGCAATAAAGGCATTTACAAGATAAATGTCAAAAAGGATATTCAATGTTCATTTAAGACTATGAACATTGAATTAATAGGAATATTCCAAAAGGGAATATCATCCTAGATGTTCAAATTACTGCACTTCATTGATATTTTACTATTAGGATTTGATTACATCAAATGGAAGTCTTAAAAATCATCCTAGGTAAAACAAAAGGAACTTTCGGAGTTCAGAAAGTTCAAAACAGCACATGCTTTAATTCTGACAGCAACAATAGAGTGGTTGGAAAAGCAAAGCAAAAGCAAGATTACAATCTCCAAGTCAGAATCAATAAGATTTTGACACATAAGGGAGTTGGTACTGTACAAGACCAGCAAAATCCCCTAAAGCATGGGCATGAAGTGACAGTTCCACTTTATCTGTCCTGCACTGTTTCCAAAGGCAAATCTGGGAATGTATTATCCAGCAACATTCTGATGTATGTGTTAAAGTCACTGCTTATGGATAATGCCCAGAAAATCATATGAGACGCAAATGATGAACCCAGAAACTCATATCTTCATTCATACATGATGAACCCAGATGAAGATCATCAAGAATGCAACAACGTTCTGAAGTATTCTCAAGAACACAACAAATTCTGAAGTTCAGAATGTTCACCCAGATTTTCAAGTAAAAGTCAGTGGGGCCCAGGACACATGGCACAAGACCATTGGTCACCCTCCAACGGCTACAAGAGACCAATAACTCTATAAATAGAAGTGAAAGGCTCAGCATTACAAACACCATTGCAAAGCATACAAGAAAACACATGAAAAGTGTTTGAAGCTTTAGCATTTCGAATTGATCATCACTGAGATTTCAAATTGTCTCTTAAAGTGTAAATCAATTCTCTTTTATCTTGTTAAAGATAATTTCTCCCTCCTTTCTTCTCTTCTGGTTGTCTTCATCTTGACAACATTTCTTCAAAACTCCAATCAATTGTAAAGAGCAAATCTCATCTAGTTTTAAGGGTATTAAAGTCTAGGTTGAGTAACATAGTGCAAGGTCTGGTGTGACTTAGCACAGAAAGTGGAGAGCCTACTGAGGCTTAGAGAATACAGGTTGTAACCGTTCCAAGGGAACAAGATTGTACGGTGCAGGATTTGAGAGGTTATCTCAAGCATTATAGTGGAAACTCTCACAAGATTGTGAGGAGTGGACTAACCCACATTGGGTGAACCACTATAAAATTCTGTGTGCCTTTCTTCTCTATCCCTTTACTATTTATTTTCAGCATAAATGTTTAAATTCAGTTTACACACCATTATCACTTTGTTCATCATTTATTACACTAACAGTTCTGAACGCACTTCAGAACGTTCTGAACTTAACCAAGTTTTTATTTCTTCCAAGTATCAACTTGAGAATGATTTACCACAAGTGCAGGTTAAATTTAAAAAGGGTCACAATTCAAACCCCCCTTTCTTGTGACTATTATTTCCACTTCATTTTTTTGTTGTTTTTAAGTCATGCGCCCCACACATAGGTCTGTGTGCACCATGCGCACACAATACAAGAATTTCCTATTTAAGAGTTTGTTTTACCCAGAATTAGGTAATCAAAACCTTGATGGTTCAGAGACCTAGATGTGTGACTAGAGCGACCAAAAGTGGCATTTTTCAACCTTGGAAAAAAGATTGAAGTCAATTCTCTTCATGTATGTTTAATTTCTATAATCTTTGTTAATTTATTTTGTTGCCATGAGTAACTAAAGACTTTTAGATTAGGGTTAAATGGTGAATCCATATTCATTTGTTTGAACCATGTAATCCATATTGCATCTGTTGATGCAATTTGAATTATGCTTATTTATTATTTCTTGTTCTTAATGTTTTTCAATTTTTGATCAATTTTGAATCGGATCTAGGTTATGGGTCGCTACTAACCATATGTTTTATGACTGAATCAAGATATAATATTTGCTAAGGTAATTTACCTTGACATACATATATAGTTAATTAGTACTCCCTCCGTCCCAAAATATAAGCAATAATTGGTCAACAAAAGTTAATGTATTTGGTTCAAAATTTGTACCAAATACATCAACTTATGTTGACTCATTTTTGCTTATATTTTGGGACGGAGTAGTATGACACAGTCTAACGTACCTTTATGCTTTTGATAATATATGTTCAGATACTAACCATATGGATCTATACTAGAGAAACGAGACCTTCAGTCGTAACAGGGATAATTTTAATTTTTTAGGCGTAGTGAACATAAACCTCAAATTGAAGTTGAACTAAAAACTTGTCATTAACAAACAAGGAGATAGAGAGGATTAGGAAAACCTTAATCACTTTCACCATTATGATTCATTTTATTTTATTTAATTTGAAAACAACAACTTCTATGAAAAACTTCCATTTTACTGTTTTTAAATAAGTCTAGTTTAATTGTTGAGTTACAATAATCCTTGTGGAGACTGCAGATATCTACCTGTTTTATTAATTGTGTGATTTGGTACACTAGTTGAATTTTTCATCAGTATTTTGAAGAGTGTTTTAAAAGAAATTGAGACGCTCCAATGATTAAACTAGACTCAAAGGTAGAAACTAATGAAGGATTGGCCAGAGATGATGATGGTGTTTTGATGTGGATTCATAGGTGATTGTTCAGAGTATCAACATTGGCAAAATTGAGAGTTATGTGGGATTAGGCATCATGCAGTAGATTAAGCATTTGATCTCTAAATTGAAATGTTAAATTTATACATAATTTAAATGGAAGCAAGTATATGTGTTAACCAATATAGATTTTAACTGATGATTTTGGGGGTGTCTTCTTATCTCGCCTAGAAGCTCAATAGTTTTTATTTTTTTTCTTGGGCTTCAGCCCCTTTGTATTAAAAAAAATATTAAATTTTGTTATATGTTAACATTTCTAGTAATCACCAAACCAATCTATTTGCAATATTTCTTGTACCAATTTCCATGCTTCATTGGCCTCTAAGGCTAATTAAGGATTTCATATTTGTAAGTAAAGAAATTGTTAGCTTTGCCTTTCACTGTTTTTCACTTTCTTTATTCTCTTGGTACCAAACATAACATATAGTGAATTAATTAACTGGACGTTTTCTTTGATGCATGCTTCTCCTTTATAATTTTTTTTTAACAAATACGTTGATTTATTTTAGAGTTCAATTTTTATGGACCGTCAGTACCAGCACATAACAACCAACTCAAATGTGTGGCGTTTAAGGTGTTTATTATAAAGTCAAACATTTTAATTATACAAGAATTATGATTTATTATGGATAGTATAAAATCTTTTTACACTGGTTGTGTACGTAAATATTAACATAAAAACCAACGTAATAAAGAGTAAGAAAACAATAAAAATATAAAAGAGGGTTGTTCTACAAATATGATTTCTCTTAAACTATTCAGCATTTATGTGTTCTCTAGGAATAGTAAAAATAATTGAAGTGCCGTTTGAGAATTGCTATAAACAATTGTCCATTTATCCTAACATGGCTAAGAAATAAAATGTACACGTAACATGGATGGACCACTGAATCACATGACAACATAACATGAGTGGAATTTTCCTGAACAATATAATTGTTTTTTCTTTGACTCCTTACTATTATTGTTGGGTGAGTTAAGTTAATGAATGATTTTTTTTTATGGATTCAGATTTGTGTTTGTTCCACTGAGATTTTTTGATAGTAACAGAAGAGGAGGAGATAATGGAAACAAGTGGGGGTGTTAATAACAATAAGAAGGTGTGTGTAACTGGAGCAGGAGGGTTTGTAGCATCATGGCTTGTTAAGCTTCTCCTTTCCAAAGGTTACTTTGTCCATGGAACTGTTAGAGAGCCTGGTACTATTTCTCATCTCATTATTCCTATTAATTATTAATTTTTTTAGAATTAATAAAAATATCTTTTATTATTGAAAAATATTCTAATACATTCATTAGTTGTTAATGTTCTATATGTATTGTATAAGTTTTTTTTAATAAGCAAAGAATTTCATTACTATATATGGAAAGAAACAAGCCTTATGGACATGTAATTTTGATGCTGTAAGAGAGATCAAGAGAAGGTCTAAACAAATTTATGGATACATACTCTAAACAACTTGTGATGACCTTCAATTTTAGGGACTAAAATGGTGATTCAATCCAAAATCTAATTGTCTATATGAAAGTCAACCAATACGTAGCAACTTGAAAACTAGAGCAAATTAACAATATATTTCCTCCATTTATGACCATCATAGGACTCCGACACAGACAAGTCAACATTGTTAATGTCAAAAACATAGGACACCGACAAATATATATTTAATCCCTGTATATATATTTGAGATGTGTCCAAGAAGTGTCTAACATGTGTCGATACAAAGAATAAAAAGTTTTTTTTAGGACACTTTTCGTACGAGTGTCGGACTGACTCATGTCAACATAGAGACGCCAAATCCCAAAGGTGTGTATGCTTCATAGATCATATGAAAAGTGAGAACCCTTTATGTTTTGTTTTCAACCAACTCCATGACCTGTATACTAGATTGATGACCCGTGCGCCGCACGGGTCTTATGAGCTGGAATACAATCGCGAAAAATCGAATGCAATAGTTTTGACTGGTTTCTAGCATTCCAAATAGTCCATGCCTCTCTACTGGAATAACAACAAGTTGGTGAACCTACAAATTGTAGTAAATGGCTTTTGCAATAGTTATGTAAAGCTCAATTCAGACCAAACCATCTTAAACAGACCAACATGTTATACTTGTATATGTAATATAAATTGTTGAATTTTCATCATTAGTTAATACTTAATATTATTTACTTTATGTTATAAGATTAATTACTCATTTCAGAGAACTGCATACCATCTTTCTTAGTATACTATTTTGTATACAAGTATTGAAGAGGATGTTGTTATGTCTCTGTTCTCTCATTCTTTTGAGGTACAAGTGTTGTTGCGATTCATTTGAAGTGCATGTCCGACAACTGCAGGTAGTCCGAAATATGAACACTTACTGAAACTGGAAAAAGCTTCTGACAACCTTACACTCTTCAAAGCAGATATCTTGGATTATGAGTCGGTTTACTCTGCAATTGTTGGATGCTGTGCAGTTTTCCATGTTGCTAGCCCTGTACCTTCAACAGTTGTACCTAATCCTGAGGTAACATTTCTAGTGTTCTCTTATACGCAGACTAATTTGATATGTCACCACGTGGTTCTAGTTTTGCCTTCGTGGTGAAAAGACACCAGTAAGTTGAAAGATTTTCCGCTTATCAATCAGTGTCATAGAAATTGGTCATGTTAGTAAACACGACATCCATGAAAAAGTCTGAAGTGACAAATAATGTACTTGAAGCTTAATCCGCAGGTGGAAGTGATTGAGCCTGCAGTGAAGGGAACTGCTAATGTACTTGAAGCTTGTCTCAAAGCTAATGTGGAACGTGTCGTCTTTGTATCATCTGCAGCTGCTGTTGCTATCAACCCTAATTTACCAAAAGATAAAGCGATTGATGAGTCTTGTTGGTCTGACAAAGACTACTGCAAAAATACTAAGGTCACTAAGATTTTATTATATTTATGCATGACATGAACTTATCATTAGCCTTATGATATGGTAGTAGTGTCTGTTATACAGCTTTTTTTTCAGATGTTTAAGCTGCAAAATATGCTATGTTTCAATCATCATAGAATTTTGTGTTATGTAAATAAACTTATGCGTCGCATATGATCCAGAACTGGTATTGTTATGCCAAGACAGAAGCAGAAGAACAGGCCCTGAATTTTGCGAAAAGAACTGGACTTAACGTGGTAAGCATTTGTCCTACTCTTGTTTTGGGACCAATTTTACAGTCAACCACAAATTCAAGTAGCTTGGTTCTCGTCAAACTTTTAAAAGGTACCTACTAATATGCCTTATCAAATTCTTATTAAAAAATGCATGTTTATGAACTTTACAATGCGAGTTAAAATCCTTGGTCATGTAACAGTGGTGTTTGATTTTTAGTGTGCATAACAGATTCAGAGTTTGGGCTTCCATATTTATTTGGATATTATGTTTGAATATTAGTAGCAATGAACTTTGATGATTAATTATAAATCTGTGTTTAGGTTTGTGCATTCTTCTATTTTTTAGCCATTATAAGTGTATGGCCATACCACTACCTGCTTCACCGTTATATTGTTTTGGGAGTCGGCTGCTATGCTACGCTATCTGCTGCTAACTAGACAGATCATGAATTATGAATATGCCCTTCATGGGGATATTTTTCTGCATAACATGTTCTCCTGCCATTATAATTTAACTAATTTCATGCATTATAGATTTCATATAAAAATTTAAATCATTTTTCATGTTATTCATCTTGTCTTTCTTAGAAGGTTGTGACTCATTGGAGAATAAGCTTCGTTGGATTGTTGACGTACGAGACGTAGTTGATGCAATACTTTTGGCTTATGAGAATCACAAGGCAGACGGGAGATACATCTGCACTTCACACGCTATCGTCACACGAGATTTGGTGGAGAGATTGAAGAGTATATATCCCAACTACAAGTACCCTACGACGTAAGCTTCATTTTCTAAAGTAGTGGTCATAAACCAACCACTTAAATTAAATATTATTAGTAATATTAATAATATCAAGATATATAAGAAATATGTAAGAAATGTGAAAAGTAAGAATTTTTTGTAACAGAAAACTAAAAAGTCATTAATTAATTAATTAATTAATCCGGAGTATATGTAAAGGAGATTAACTGTTAAGCATGTTCTTGTGAGATATCAACAATTGTATCAGGAAAATTGTAGAGTCATGAGAATGAGAAGGAAAAATTGCAAGTAATGTTGCGCGACGGAGTACTTGCAGTGTCAATCTTAATAGTTGCATTGTAGCATCGAAACTTCAGGTTGAATGTGTCTTGTGTCTGGCATCGAGACGATACTGACACATGTGTTTAAATTCAATACTTCCGTTTTATCAAATTATCATTGGTGTCAGTGTCGTGTTCGGTGTATGTGTCAGTGTTTCATAGCTACTTGCCTAAATAGATTTGATGATTGCAGTCATATGTTAATGCTTTCATTGATTTGATGATTGCAATCTTATGTTAAAGTTTTCATTGCTGGCAGCTATATTGAGATGGATGATTACAAAATGCTGAGCTCAGAGAAACTGCAAAGTTTGGGTTGGAAATTCAGGCCATTGGAGGAAACACTCATTGATTCTGTTGAGAGCTATAAGGAGGCTGGATTACTTCAATCAGAATAATTTTAGTTTGTTACATAGCATCTCCCTATTTGGGAGGCTGTTCTCCTCAAACCAAAATAAATGTGACTACTTGTTCAGCATCTCCATATTATAATGGATTTGTGAATGTCTTTTAGTTTATGTGTTTTCTTGTGCTTCTCAAACCAATTAATGACTGCTTTTAAATTTACAATGTGTTAATAAATATTGCACTTGTCAATGCTTGAAACTTGATTGTGTTACCAAAGAACATCAATTTTGTTGCTAACAAAATGTTCCTTTTATTTACACTTCCATGATTTGGATTACATAACACATAAACAAAGATAAACACACAACTTTCAACTTCTTTTATCACAAAAATGCTCTCCACACATGCAAGGTACTTATTAGAATAATATAGAACGTATAACAAACAAGACATGTTATATGTCACATTGAAAAATCAACCATAAAAATCAACACCAGAAGGTGTGATTATTTTTCTCAAGTAAGGCCTTGTATGTATTAGTCCACAAACAAAATCACCATCCACCAAACTGGAGTTCCTTAAATTTAACTCTTTCAATGCTATGCAATTTTCTATTACTTCCCTTACTCCCATAGTTGTAGCATACAAACAATTCTGAATGTCCAAAAACAATAGTCCACTGCACCACTTTGAGATTATTGAGAGTGATTCATCTTCAATTCTTGATCCTGACAAGTTTAACACCTTCAGTTGAGAAACTTCAAAGTTTATCTCAAACTTTTCAATTCCTGTATATGCAAGGTTTAAGTGCCTTATCTCAGAGCATCTCTTCATAACCTCAACTATACATTCTCCAGAGATACCTTCACAAGCATTTAAGTCAAGAAGTTGTAAACTGGAGCAAATTGAAGAAAATTTGATTAAACTTGCGTCATTAAGTAAAATATTATCACCAAAATAAACTGCTTTTACTTGATGGTTGACGACAAAATCCGACATGGAATTGGAATCTTCTTCACCTTCTACACCGATATACGTTCTCTCCATTTTGATCTCACGGAGAAAGGGACAATTTCTCGTGAGTATGAAAAAGGTTGAGTTTGTTAGCTGGCAACAGCCACTAAGGTTTATAGAGGTCAAGTTATGAAGAAATATCGATAACTTGTTGATACATTGATCAGTTAGAAAGTCGGCTTTTCGAAGATCTAAGCATTGAACATATTGACATTTGGATATAACATAAAAAATTCCTGAAAATGTAAAGTTGCAACAGTCTTGGAGGACAAGTTTTTTCAGAAAACCAACAGCACAGTTTGCGATTGAGATAAGAAACTCATCCGATATAAAAGAATTTGACAAATCAATAGCATTTAATCTTTTCAAGCTCACGAATGAGTCGATCAAATCCAAGTTAATAGGTAGGGGTGTCAAACCAGGTCCATGTATTCTTTTCTTTTCAATATTAAAGGAAATCGAAGTCAAATTTGGCCTCATTCGGATAGCAGAAGCAATTCCAATTTGGGATATCTTGAAGCATTGGAAGAATGAAATTTCTTCCAATGATCTGCAATTCTGGCATAGAGACAAAAGAGATTTATCAGAGATCAAGTGATTACCAGAAAGATCGATCTTGCGCAGATTCTCAAGCATGGAAGACAGCCTTAGTAATCCAAAATCAGATGCTTGAGAATCCAAAGGAAAGCTAATGTCAAGCTCTTCAAGAAATGGAAAGCAATAAGCTATCACTACCAGATGGCTATCGCGAAGAGAGCCAATGTTTGAGCAAATCAAAACCCTCAAGTTTATCATCTTTGTACCGAGTTCTCGCAATCCATCAACAGGAAGTGTTCTTTGGTTGGAAAGATTAATCAAATCAAGGTCCAACCCAGATTGTGAAATTTGATGAAGGAAGCCTTCTAGTTCACCATAGAAGTGACTAAAATCGATGACTTTGAGCCTTAAAAATCTCGAGAGGAGCCGAGGAAGGAATAGAACAGTATTATCTTGTACTGTTAGACAGAATTTAACTTGGTTTGTAATGGAAAGGAATTTCTTGCAGACCATAGAAACAGACTCCAAATCATGTCCTTGGCCAAGAAATCTGAAGATTGATTCCCAATATGCTTCAGGAAAATCTTTTACCAACATATTTGATATAATAAATATTGATCTAACAAGAAAGAAACAAGACTCCTTGCAAAACAAGGTTGGAACAAGAAGCAAAAGTTATTGTTAAGATGAGAATGATCAACAAATGTAATGGCTTAATCATTTATCAACTCAATAAACCAATCACATTGAGTGAAAGTTTTGGATTATGATGAGATAAGACGCCAGCTGATCAAGTTCAAAGGATGACATTCTAGAAAGTCTTTTGCTTGTTAGGTAGGCATCATCAATCATATATTAAGGTGACCTGTAATATTCACTTTTGAGGTATTTTGCATTGTGGTGTGGTTCCATGAAATACTCCATAACCCCACATGCCCAATTTTTTTATATGAACAATCATAACTTTAATGTGTTTTTCTTACATGGAGCCCAAACCTTATCCATTTTTTAGTAATTTATATGAATGTGCAACACATGATTTCTTTGAGTGCAACAATAATGAATTCATCAACAACTTTTAAAACTGGTCATGCTTTCCATAAAGTAATTTAAAACAGAAAACATTTGTACAAAGTAATTTCAAGAAGGAAAAACACATTTGGAAGTATTTTTATTCATTTTAATGACATTATATACTTACTCTGTTCTACAATGAATGAGTTATTTAAAAATAATATTTAATCTCAAAATGAGGGTTACTTGATTTTTAACAAAAATAAAAATAAAAAAGTGTCACGTTTAATTTTCAATGTAGTGTTTCTTTCAATTATACCCCTATAATCAATATTATATGCTCCATTTCCAAGTTAATATCTTCTACTTCACATTTAGGTAATAGTGTTAATAGTGAAAATGAGAAGGCAGAAAATGAGAAGGCAAAATAGTTTACTTGCATAACAAGTAATGTACTAGTAGCTTAACTAACTTGCAGTTAATTGGTTAGACAGTTAGTTAGATTGATAACTAAATCTAGTTTGCAATAATATAGGAGTATAACTTATATATATAGTGAGCGTATCATATTGTAACAACTAGATTGGTGTATTTCTCATTTTTTTTTCATGCTTCTTTTTTGTTTTCTATGCATGTTTGCAAGCTTTTCCATTCGTCCATAGAGTCTGAGATCATCCTTTCACAAATAGTGAATATATCAAACAAACACAATTAAAAATGCTGCCAACGCACAAAAACTACAGCTCCACAATGAGCCTAACACAAGACTAAAGCCTTAAAAGCAAAACTGCAGCAAGGAGCAAAACTAGGAGCAGAAACCGAAGCCTTCTACCCATAACAGAACGAAACAGCCCCAAACAAAACTCCAAAGTGACAGATAGCATACAACAACCAAGAGCCACAAAAAACCAAGACTAAACAGCAGAAAACACAACGTGCACAATGTTGAACATCACAACATGAGAAACCACCAAGGGCCAAACAGCCCCAACCAAAAAGAACAACGGATCGAAATGGAGTTAAGGCAAACCGACCATACAACTTTGCGGATTCCACAACCATTCAAGCACACATCCTAGCTTCAAATCAAGGAAAGAAAAACCGCTCCGGCCAGTTGATCTGGGAACCGGACCCGTGTCTAGTACGGAAGACCATAAAAACCAGTAACAAAATTGTATAACCGAGCAAACCAGTGGAAACGGGCAGTTGGGCCAGTTCTAGCAAGTAGACCAAATTCTTTACCTTTTTAAAAAGATAAAATAAAAATTATAATGATGTTGTTTTGGTCCAATCCCTGGTCCGAATTTTAAATCAATGAGCACACTAACTCAGTGGCCGATCCGATTTTGATTACCTTACTTCTAATGCATACATAATAAGATAACTGTTTTGAGACGACGGAGAGAAACTTCAAGGAGACGTGGTTGTTGCCGTCATCGCCGTCGATGAGGAATTTGATGACATTCGCCCAACACCCATTCTGGTGTGAGGAATTGGTTGAAGAAGAAGGTTGCGTCAATGCCTAATTTCTAGAACTTCAATTATATATATAGTTTATGCTGCTGAGTTAACAATACATAATCTATTCAAACAAAAAGGCTTGAGTTTTAAAATTTGACGCGCCTTATTTTTTTTACAAAAAATGTCAATGGTATTTTGGATTCTATAATTCAAACACAGTTCGGATGTTAAAATCTTAAATATGCTTATATATAAGCAACAATCAAAATCTCTAATTTCAAAAGTTGCGAATTTTGCTTTTAAAAACAACAAAAAAACAAAGTAAAATATATCAAATAAAATCCAAAAAAAATATAAAAATACCATCAAAAAAATCTAAAAAAACAAAAAAAATTAATTCAATTTTTTTTGGTTTTTTTTTTAGAATATGAAAAATTAATAAAATAAAAAATGTGTCTAAACGATGAAATTTTGGATTTTGAGGGATGGAACACCGTAAGAAGTACCTTCTATGAGAGTCTTAATCCTTGATTTTTTTTTCTTCTGATTTTCTGGAAAATCGGATTTGGGTTACAAAATCCAAATTGGTGAAAAACTCATTTTCGACCCCAAAACAGGGGAAAACTCATTTCGGATTATAGAATCTGAAAAATCTCATAGGCATTTTCGTAAAAACAAATAGGGCACGGGAGAAAGTTATAGGATAGAAAAGTAATAGTCTTAATATTTTAGTCTAAATTTTCTTAGGTTTTCTTAGGATAGAAAATCTTAAATATGCTTATATATAAGCAACAGTCAAAATCTCTCTAATTTCAAAAGTTGCGAATTTTGCTTTTAAAAACAAAAAAAAAAAACAAAGTAAAATATATCAAATAAAATCCAAAAAAAATATAAAAATACCACCAAAAAATTCTAAAAAAACAAAAAATTAATTCAATTTTCTTTTTTGGGTTTTTTCTGAGAATATGAAAAATTAATAAAATAAAAAATGTGTCTAAACGATGGAATTTTGGATTTTGAGGGACGGAACATCACAAGAAGTCCCTTCTATGGGAGTCTACATGCGCAATTTTTTTATACGAACAATCATAACTTTAATGTGTTTTTCTTACACGGAGCCCAAACCTTATCCATTTTTTAGTCATTTATATGAATGTGCAACACATGATTTCTTTGGGTGCACCAATATTGAATCCATCTAGAACTTTTAAAACTGGTCATGCTTTCCATAAAGTAATTTAGAACTCAAGAAACTTTTATTTTGTTGCTAAACAAAAATTATTTTTTCAGTTCTAAATTACTAGAAATATTAGCTCAAAGTAATTTCAAAGAGAAACAACAAATCTAGAAGTATTTTATTTGCTTCAATGGCATTATATAATTATATACTCACTCAATTCCACAATGAACGAAATAAATAATATTTATCATGAGATATGATTGAATATTTAATATCATAAAAAACTAATTGCTATTGTAAAAACTAATAGAGGAATCACCATAGTTGTATTCACATCTTTATCCCCCTTTGACATAGTAGTTAGTACAATATAGATATATTTTTTAACTCTCTTTGATTAATTTGATTGAAAATACATTTTAAAAGAACCTTGATTAGGAATAAATCTTTTGCAACAAAAAATGAAAGAAAAAAGACATTTAAATAATTAAAAATGTACAACATTATTAATTCGTCCGAGGCATAAAAAAATTTAGGACTAATCCTGACTATAATAATATGAACAAGACTACACCAATTTAGTAAAAATGAGAAACCCCAATAATCATAGTTAATCATCTTTTACAACAATGATTAATCAGAATTTGACAACACAAATTAGACCAAAGTGATGATTTTTTTTTGTTTGGTACAAAAAATGATGCTTTTGTCTTGTACACTATTACATATGATGCTTTTCTATATTGTGTTCATATATTCAACTTTTGTGGATTGCTGAGATAACAGACAAGAAAAAGCATGACGAAAGCATCACAAATTTTACCAATAGATAACAAAAGGAACCAATAAAACCAAACTCAATAAGTTCTAAAACAAAACTCATTGCCATGTAACTCAGACCAAAATGATTTTCTAAGACACATTTTATCATTTTATTTTATTTTGTTCTTGACCAAATTAAACCTAATTCATCACTCAAAGCAAAATAGGGGATAATCAATATAATGTCAAAGAATATTTTCTCAAGTGTCTATCAAAATGTAGAGGATAATCAATAATTCAATTTGTAGAATAATATTAACATATCAAACCAAAGCTAATATTCACAGCTTGAAGGCTGAATCAAAATATAAATCAAGTTTTACTAATAATTGTTTAGTTCAGCCAACGATGTTCAGGATTTCAAATCTCATGAATATAAGAAAACAAAACATGCCTATGTTAACCTTGCTATGTAGAGATAGTTTCAACTCCCAAGCCCGGGTAAAAGGAGAGGGTTGTGTTAGGCTTCGATAGCGAATATAAAATTTTGTTGAACCTCTACGACATGGACTAAATACATCCCACTTAGTGGTTGTTGTTGTTGTTGCTGCATATAAGAAAACAGACAGGTAATAAACTTCTAGTTGCTTGTCTGATATGGAATATATATATAAACCTAAGTTGCCAGTGATACAATTCAAGGGAAAGTGGAGAAAAAAAATGCAATTTATACCAATGTATAACACTTAACTAATTGCATTACATTGAGCATAATATAAAAATTTAAGTTTCAAAGTAAAAAAGTATTAGATGTAAACTCGTAAAACATAAACATCTTACTTACTTCCAACGTACTAGCAAACGACACATCGATGATGCAAGAAGAATTTCCTCTTTTTGAATACCATCAAGTCAACATCAGCAATCACTTTACGACAATAGTTACGACTTGCATCACTCCCTTCTCTGTGACATGATAACAATATCCCAAGTCAAGTTGCAGTAA
Organism: Medicago ruthenica; assembly: GCA_018208015.1. NCBI lineage: Eukaryota > Viridiplantae > Streptophyta > Magnoliopsida > Fabales > Fabaceae > Medicago > Medicago ruthenica. The sequence continues at coordinate 31,229 of WNNG01000304.1, read as the reverse complement.
CTCAAAGCAACTCATTGAGATCGCGTTGAGTGATCTATCATCAATTGTAGACACCTCTAACATGGAAACTTTAAAGTTCATTCTAAGTCGCTTCAGTCCTGATCTTACTTTCAAATTGGCTAATTTCAAATATCTAATCTTACTACATTTCCTTAAAACTTCACTAATACTTTCTCCAGATATGCCATTGCAAGAGCTCAAATCCAAGAGCTGCAAATTGGGGCAAACCAAAGCAAACGTATTGATATCTTCATCCCTGAACCATGTGTTGTGAGCTAAACGGAGAGACTTTAATTGAGGGAATACAGCAAAATTCGTCAAGGTATAAGAATTCTTTACACTCTTTTTCCCAATATTTGTGTATTCCATTTTGACCTCACTAAGTTTAGAACAGTTCGTAAGGAGTGCAATCAAGGCTAAATTTGTGAGGCTACCACAGTTACTAATGTTTATAGACTCCAAATCAACAAGAAACGAAGACAACTCAAGGACATGTAAATCATTTAGAAAATGAGCACCTTGAAGATCCAAATATTGAAAAAATTGACACTTAGTCAATAAGTTAAAAAGTCCAACATAACTATAGCCAAAGCAACCTTGGAGGATGAGCCTCCTTAAAGGAAGACCTTCCTTCGCAAGAGTTGAAAGCAATTGATCTGAGATAAATGAATGTGACAAATTAAGACAGGTTAAGCCCTTCAAACTAACCAACGAGTCAATAAAAATGTTGTAATTTCCAGATAAACTCAAATTACTGATTAGTAAAGGAGAGAGCCCTTAAACCCGGTCTCTCACGGATGGCAGAAGCAATGAGAAAATCAACGTCATCGGTTATGAATTTGCATTCCAACATCACAATCTCTTCGAGAAACTCACAATTCTTACACAAGTTCAAAAGCAATGATCACTTATTTACATAAGAATGACCAGAGAGATTAACCTTGCGGAGCCTAGGAAGCGCAATAACCATAACATTCCCTAAAACATCAACATCTATAGGGTCACTAAGGTCGAGTTCTTCGAGGAAAGGGAAACACTGGGAGATAAGAATTAGGTCGTAGTTACGTAGATGAACAATGTTGGAGCATTTGAGAGAGGTCAAGTTGTAATCTTTTGAGAGAAAGCTTGCATCCCTTTAGTGGGAATGGTGGGTTGATAGGAGAGATTGAGTGATTTGAATTTCAATGGGAAATAAGAGATTTGGCTGAGAAGCGCGTCGAGGTTGCCAGAGAAGCGTGTGAGGTCAATGGAGGTGAGGTTGGGGAACCTGCGGAGTAGGCTAGAGAGGAAAGGGAGAGTTGGCTTCCAGATACTAAGAGAGAATCGGTAACGGTTTGTAATGGAGAGGAACTGTTTGGAGAAGAGGGAGAGAGATTCCAAGCAGCTGATTTCGCCTCCGTCGTTGAGGAATATTTTAAACACTTGTTCCCAACAATCGTCTAGTAAAAACAATTCTTCTGCTGCCATTGTTTTTTTCTTTAACCGATGAAAAAGCAGCCAAGAATGTGATACTCTGGTGGTGATGTGAATTGTGATACTCTAAAATACTTATATATAGAAAACAGAGTCTACCTTGTATTTTTATGATCCAAATTGTAGATCCTAAACTAACTCAGAATCCTATAAAGTTGCCTTTCACAAATGACATGCTAAATCAAAGCATATCTATTACTCTTAGTTATTCTTTTTCAATAAAAACTAGTTAATGTTATCTATTCAAGTTTGTTTTTTTAAACAAAGTTTGTTTTTTTTTGTTATCTGCAAATTTAAACAAACTTTTGTTACCTATAATTATAGTTTTATGAAGATTTGAAATTGTATAAATCAAATGAATAACATTGTTAATAATTTCAAGTGAAAATAAAAGAACAATTATGATGAAAAAAAAATAAAAGATTATGTATGCAAAAAAAATAGGAATTTGTTGGAGAGAGGGTAAGTAACAATTGTTTGTTACGAGAAAAAGATAACACAAAAAATCTATTAGAAAGAAAAAATGTATGCAAAAAAATAGGAATTTATTGATAGATTAAAATAAGGGTATAATAGAAAAAAATACTCCAAAATTGTATAGGAACAATAACCAATTTTAGCTCGAATGGTCTGTAGATGAACCCTACCTTCTCCAATCCATTCGACACGTGCAATTTCTCTTCTGTCGATACGTCCCGCAATTTGTACTTAAACTACTTTTATACCTGCCAGTTTAGTTAATTCTATAGCTTGTTTGATTGCTTTCCCAAACAAAATTCTATTCTTTAATTGTTTGGCTATAATTTCTGCAAATACGTTAGGGTCTCTATAATCATTTGGAATTCTTGTAATTGCAATGTTAATTTTTCGGCTCACACAATTAAGTTTTTTTTTTTGCACGTTAGTTTGCAATTCTCCGATTCTCCGAGGCTTACCTCTATTAATAACTTTCGAAGTCCCATATAGATTATGACTTGAATAAAATCGATTCTTTTTTTAATCTTATCATCTAATTCCCTCAACACCAGAGAATATTCTTATCGTTTTTTGTATATATTCTTGATACAATCTCGTATTATTTTATCTTCTTTTAGATTCTCGGAATAATTTATTGGTTGTGCAAACCAATCACAATCACATTATACACAATGGTCATATTTTGCAGGTTAAGTTATGCCCAAATTTCATGTCATTGAGCTTTGTCGCTGATTTTCTAATCCTATGGATTGTATATATGGAGTACATAAGGAGTGGTTGAATGTTTCTATTTTTATGTCTACAATGAGTGGTTTATTAGTGTCCTTTTTTGTTTACTGCAAGATTTAAGTTAATATGGTTTATGCAGTATTTGACTTGCGGATTTTGATGAAAGAGACTAGTTTTGATTAATTTATATCGAGTAGAGTAAAGAATTGTTTGGATTGAGAATCATGTTGTAGTGATTTTGGCCTATTTGATATGGTATTGGAAGGTTGTATTATGGCCAATTTAGTGGTTGTCTGAAGCAGAAATTTTGAGCATGATCTCTGCATGGGTATGCTGGTTAGATTTTGAAATGGTGTTTGGGAAGTCTTTCAGGTATCATTGAAGTGCTTTGGAGTTGTTTTGGGATGTTGACATGATGTTCAAACTCTTAGATTATGGCTTCGACTTTGGTAGAAATGGAATTTTTCGGAGCCAACAAGAGACATGTTCCGAAGAGGTTTGCTTGCAGGGTCGAAAATTGAAATTTTAAAGTTGCCATGGCAAGAGTTTGACAAGGAATTAGCATTGTTCATGTAGTAAATGTATTGTTAGCGTTGGTGGTGTTTTAGTGTTTTTTTAGTCCAATGAGACATGTATAGGTGAGTTGGAAAAACAATGATGCGTGCTTCATGCATGTCTTAATCTTTCTAAATGGTAAACTTTTCATTTAATTGGCATCATCAGATTATTTCTTTTAGCAGAGGCTACATTAAATTAGCATGATGCTTTTCTTTAGTAACTCTTGCAAAACCTTATCTTAAGGACTGCCAAAAAATAAGTGATAACTGATTGGAATTTCACCACACTTGAGCTTATTTAAAATAGTGAAATTACTAAACCAATCTATTAATAATTCTTCTGTAAGTGTTTAACTAGTGCCTTATCATTCATTAATTTATTAATTGTAAATGCAAGGTTTAGTGTAACTGCCAAAGGCAAACAAACCCTTAGTATCAACTGCAACTATTATAATAACAGCAGTAGCAAAGAAATTGAGAATCATTTAGAGACCATTTAGTGATGCTATTGTAAGATATTTTCACCAACAAAAACCTACCACAAGAAGAGGTATCTCATCATGTCTGCCTTCATTCAAAGTTTCCACCAATCTTCCCCATTCAGTCCTCATAGACTATATAGCATGATTCCAACTCTATCATGCAGACTTTTATATCTAGTACAGAAGCTCACTCAATTATGCTAATGAAATTTCACATCTCTACATCTATTACATGTCAATCTATAAATCTTATAATCCTTCCACACAGTTGCAGCTTTATATTTCCTGCTAATCTGCCAAATCAAATTCATGTTTATACACATTTTTGAAAATCAAGCAGTATCATATTAAGATGAATGAAACATGTATAACAAAAGGTCGTTTAACATATGTATGTCATAACTATATGGGAAATTTTTCATTAAATTGGCATCATCAGAGTATGTATTTCTTTTAACAAGGGACACATTAAATTGGCATGATGTTTTTCTTAGTTACAAGGAGAAATGCAAATCACATTAGAAGGGGATGCAGTCTTTCACAATTACAATCTTACATTGAAGCTTCACTGTTGGCAGCTATATTGAGAAACTGTTGTTTTGCATTTGCTCCATCATCAAATTGTTGGTTTTGGATTCTCAAATTCTATTTTGATAGAGAATATCTACCGAAGTTAAATTACACATGAGGTCCTTTAAGTTATTTAATTGTAACAAATTAGTCCTTTACGTTTTTTCATACCAATTAGGTCATTTAAGTTATTTAACCGTAACAATTTGGGAATCTCAGATCTTAAAAATGTAAGTTATTCGGGACCTAAAAGTTACAATTAAATAACTTAAAAAAACTAAGTGGTACGAAAAAAACCTAAGGACCAACTTGTTACAATTAATTAACTCAAAGGACATAAGTGGTACAAAAAACACTTAAAGGATCAATTTGTTACAATTAAATAACTTAAAGGACCTATGGTGTAATTTAACCCTAAATATAGTACATGTTATTTTCTATTACCTTCGTAAACTATACTGAATTCTGATTTTCTAGTTTTGTAAACAAATCTTGACCAGCAGGAACAGAAGTGATATGGATTAAGAACTTATCCTTTCATAAAATATTTCTGGGCACTACCTATTGTGCAGGCTTACATGCATTGTAAGGGTTTTAGACAAAAGTGAAGAACAAAAAATTAAACAGTTATTCCAACAGTGTCTCAAATGAATGATTCCAAACACACCAAAATATAAGAAAATCACATGTATAACGAAGCATAAACCCTGTTTTTCCTTTAAAAAAGATGAACATTAAACTAAATCAGTAGTCTATGAATAGAAAGGAAAAAAAAAGTCAGAAACCAAAGCAAAATTCAACAAAGGCTTGAAACCATTACTTTTCTCCTTCTTGCTTGTGATATATAAGAAAATTCATCAGTTTTACCTTAAAAACTGGTTTAATACTTGTCTAATTTTGACAAGCATAGCGTTTTTTCCAACTTCTTACCCTTGATTTGTTAAATTATATGATGCATTTAGAACCAGCCCCCCCTCCCTAAAAAGAATTCATGTTTCATGATGCAATGTAGCCTTATTTTTTATGTACTTATGAATCTTATAACCTTGATTATTAAACAGAACTCTCATGTCGGAAATATGCTTGTAAAATATTCAAAGCATAAAAGTTCATCCAAGAAGTCAATATCCAAATGTTGCTTTTACACTTCCATGCTTTGGAATACATAGCAATGCATCAACAAGCATAGGCAAAGATAAATACACAACTTGCAACTTCTTTTACCAAAAGAAAACTATCTACAAATACACGGTTATTAACACTGAAAGATATAACACTTAATAAAGAATAGATGATTTATGTCACATTGAGTTTCTTCTACTTCTAATCAATAATAAACACCAAAACCAGAATGTGTGATTATTGTTCAAAAAAGGAAAAATACAGTGGGCAGAATAAAATTACAAATAACTGTTTTAGCATTTTCAGAAAGCTATCAAAGAAAGCACCCATGATCCAATATACGGGTTTCCACTTCCTGTTACTAGGATGAAAATGGGAGGGAGTCATAATGTACACCCTATTTCCGGATGATAATCATTAAATAGTAAGAATGTATTTAATAAGGAGGATGTTACAAAACTCAACATTATATCACGTAATAAGACAAAATATTCCTTTTAAGATAATAATTACCACAGTGGAAAAGAAACAATTCACTGATCTCAAATATAAAATTATTCTTGTCCTCCAACAATCGTAAACAAAAAATAAATAAGGTTTCAAGATTCAACTCTAATGCAATTAAATTCATCGTCAACCCCAACCCTGGTGTTACAAGAATCAGAGCTCATAACGACTACATGTTTATTCAACTACTAATAAAGAAAGAAGACGGAATGCACTTCCATCGCCACAATTTTGAATCGTCCTGCGACTAATCTTCCTCAACCCGAGTGTCTATACCCGGAAGTACAGTCACCACAAAGAAAACAACACAACAACAATAAAAGGGTGAGAAATCCTGTCATAACACAATATTAGGGAAAAACACGCACAACAAGGCAATGACGGTATTTAGTCGTCATCAGAACATCCTCAATTGTTATATCCTCAACAGGTTACACGCTTCATATCACAGTTAAACAAACATAACAAGTAGCATCACCTTAATGCATATGGACTCAATCCTAAGACCTATATGAATGTGTCACCACATCTATCATCACCGAGTTGCAAGAGATGTATTGCTGGACTTTTCATCACCAAATTGCCAGAGATATATTACTGGACTTTTTCATCACTGATTCATCACCATTTTTCCTAGACTCGATTCTAGTATGCATGCATGGGAACAGACTCTTCAAGTAATACATATCATCACGTCATCAACACATCACTTATTAACGCAAGATTCTCCCTAATATGCACAACATCACAACAGAAATCAAGAACATCATCATAGTTAATCGTCACCATTTTCATCACCAATTATAAATATTCATCACCATAATTTAAATAAGCATCACCATTATCAAAATATAGATCACCATTATCATCACCATAATTAAACGTCACCATTTTTCATCATCTTTAAAGTATAAACATCATCACTCTCGTCATCGATACATTTTCAACCTCATCACTCTCATTCTCATTAAAGGTATACATCATCTCTATCAATCTTATACTTTATAAACATATGTACTCTCATCATTATCGTCCTACTCTATTATCCTCATCTCTCCCTAGTTCCCTTCTAACGTTTTCGATTATTTATCTTGTTATAAATTCATTATGACTTAGAAAACTTCTATTACAACTCGTATACATTCCTCTCATCTAAGTTTATTGGTTTGGGATCTTATTATACATCTTGGGAACCTTTTGGAAGCATAAAAATGGGTATTTTTAAGTCTGGGAAGGGTGCACGGTCGTGCGCCCAAAATTCATGAAATCTGGGTGTCAGGATCGAGGCACACGCACGGACCATGCCACTAAAGTGCACGACCATGCGTACCTGACAGGTACTGGAAATCGCAGTTTCTCTATGATTTTGCTTTAGGGGACCTCATCCGACTCCGTTTTCGACCTAAAACTCACCAAAACCTACCCCAATCACCACCATAAACTTACTCTATCATTCACACCCTAATTCCCTCTTAATCTATCCAATTATCCACTAATTTTACCATTAAAATTCATGGTTCACTTTGCCCTATGTTGTTTCTCTCGAATTTTAATCTTACATTACACTCTATTTCTGAAATTTCTGGCGGGACTGGTTCTGAACCGTAAAACAGAGTATGCAAACAGCAGTTCAGAAGCAGAAATATAAAAGACAGAAAGTAAAGGAACACAGTTGATTTGTTAACCTAGTTCGGTGCAACTTCACCTACATCTGGAGGCTACCAAGCCAGGAAGGAAATCCACTAAAATAGTATCAATTCGAAGTCCTATGACACAGCCCCTGTTTCACAGCCCCTATGACAACAACCCCTGTTTCACAGCCCCTTCTCACTTAATCACTACCTGTGGTATTTCTACCTAGGAACTTCTAGATATAAGACCCCTCTTACTTCCCTCAGTCAATCACTGCCCCAGTGATTATCAGACTCTAACAAATCAAACAAAGATGGAGACACTCTCCTAAAAACTCAATACATCACTTTTGCTCAAAAGCTTCAAGTGAATTACAACTCAATAAAAAAACAACCAACTCTAAACACTTGAGTGGTGTACAAAAACAAAGCACAAAGCTTACAGACTCAAAACCTAAGTATGACTCTATATATCTTCTATTTTGAATGAATTTCTTCAATAGCAGCGTCCTCTATATATAGCTTCAGCAGCAACATAATTCTTGAATCAAATCTTCTTCAAAGATATATTCCCAGAATTCTTTAGAAGAAAATAGAAGCAATTATATTTCTGAAATATATTTTCCAAAGATTTCTTTGAAAATATATTCACAAATAATTGAATCCAATCTTCAGAAAATATCTTGCGAAATTAATCTTTCTTCTAGAAAACATCAGCTTGGAGAATTCTTCAATTAAATCTTCAAAAGATAATGTGAGAAAATAAAACAGCTCCAAGACACAAGAAAGAACGCAGAAAACGTGCTTCTGAAATGCAGCTTCTGAAGGTCAACGAAAGTCAGTGTCTGAACAGTGCGTCTGAAGGTCAACGAAAGTCAGCGTCTGAACAGTGCGTCTGAAGGTCAACGAAAGTCAGCGTCTGAACAGTGTGTCTGAAGGTCAACGAAAGTCAGCATCTGAACAGTGCGTCTGAAGGTCAGCTTCTGAACAGTGCGTCTGAAGTACTGTTCCAGCTTCTGAAGACCCAGCTTCTGACCTAGCTTCTGAAGACATACTCCTTGAGATTTCAGCCTATGAAGCACAAATTGCTTGTCTATTTGATTTTAGCAAACATGAAGCCAACAACCAAATATCCAACAATTTCTAATTACAGCAGCAACACTAATCATCCTCTTATCATCATGAACCTCATAACAACACTTACAATCAATCTACCACACAGTCCCACAATTAAGAACATAATACCCTAGAAATGAAGAGATTCTCCCCCTTACCTCGAATTCTTTGAAAGTCTCCGGTTTGGCTTGACCTTGTTGCAGCTAGGGTTTCCCTCTCGCTCTGTTCTTCTGTTTTTGTTTTCTCTAAGTTCAGCAATTCTGACTTCTCTAGCTTCTATTTCTTTCTATTTATATTCGGGCCAATCATTAGTTGACAACCTCTTTCTCTTCAGCCCACTATCTTTTTACTTCCTTCCTCCCCCACTAATTTAAAACTTGTTTCCTACACCCCGGCTCTATATTTATTTCATTTTATTCCTACTCTCAAAACATTTGCCATTCATCATCATAATTCCATTCTCCGACAACATAACAAAATTCAAATAGAAAGCATCTTCATAATAATAAATAATATTATACCTATCAAACATCATCAAAATAGAAAGCATATTTCGGATAAGACTCCCTCATCTTACTCTCCAGCTCCCATGTTATTCTTCCTCCGGCCGGTCCTCCACACATCACCTTGACTAGCGCGATCTCTTTGCCCCTCAAGCTCCTCACTTCTCGATCCTCAATCTTCAATGGTAAGGCTTCAACGGTAAGGTTCTCCCTCACTTGTACATCATCCATCTGAATTATGTGAGTTGGATCAGGAACATATTTCCGAAGTTGGGAAATGTGAAACACATTGCAAAGATTTGCAAGTGACGGTGGCAAGGCAACTTGGTAAGCCACTGTCCAAACTCTTTTCATAATCTGATGAGGACCAATGAATCAAGGAGTAAGCTTCTTAGACTTCAATGCTCGACCAACACCCGTCACCGGAGTGACCCTCAAAAACATATGATCCCCTTCCTGAAATTCCAACGATTTCCTCCGCTTGTCATGATAGCTCTTCTGCCTACTTTGTGATGCTCTCATCTTCTCCGCTTGTCATGATAGCTCTCCTGGTTTGAGATGTCTTTTCCTAAGTTTTACAATTTGTTAACAATATGAGTGAACCTCGTTTGCATATAGGAAATGGACTCGCCATCCTCCATGTGAAAGAGTTCATATTGTTGAACGAGAGTATTAATCTTAGATTGCTTGACATCGTCGGTTCCCTCATGAAGAGTTTCCAACGCGTCCCACATAGCCTTAGTGGTTTTACAATGAGAGACGGAATGATACTCATTTACTCCAAGAGAAGACATGAGTATGTTTCGCGCCTTCATGTTGAATTAAACCTTCTTTTTGTCATCATCACTCCAATCAGCTTTTGGTTTATCTTGTGCGACATCGTCAACAACGTTTTGAGGTTGAAAATGTTCGTTGAGAATGGCATCCCACACACATCCATGTCCACCGATTGGATATGAACGCTCATGCATTCTTTCCAATTGTCATAGTTTTCGCCTTCGATAATTGGTGCTCTATTATACGCCCCTTTTGGCTCCTTACTTGCCATATTGACCTTGACTCTTCTGGTGATTAAACCGTAAAAGAAGAGACCAAGCTACTGATACCACTTGTTGGTCTATATGGCAACAAGGTATTCGCTAGAGTGGGGCGAATAGCGCGTTTTAAAAATCCTTTTAAAATCGACGAACAATGTAGTGAAAGCGATTTAAAATAAATGACTATTCGACAAAAATTATAAAGACTATGCACAATGATTTACGAATTGAATTGAGAAATTCAATTATGGTAAATCACAAAACAATCTAATATCAATACAAGTTACAAGTTGCAAAACTAGACAAATCAGACTAAACCTAATCACAATAAAGCACACTATACTAAATGAAAATACAAAGATATAAACTAGTTAATTGAGACTTAATTGAATAACAATGTGATCAAATATGTTTTGAATAAGTTTGATTCAAGGAATCAAACCAAAGCTTAAGATAAAAACTTGATCACACACAATTCAATCAATATTCAACTAACTCAATTTATATATGTATTGAATGATATTAAAGGAGTAAGGGAAAGAGAGATAACACTGGATTTTTACAGTAGTTCCCCCTTTCTTCCTCGCTTCGGGGTACGTCTACTCTTCTTGGTGGAAAATGCCTCCACCAAGGACCTCCACTATGATTTGAATGTTGAATTACACAAGATTACAAGAGTTCCTTCAAACTATCATAGGTTTTTCAACCCTTATGCAATCCCAACCCCAATCTTCAAGTAACCCTTGAAATTGGTGCTTCTTGTATCTTCGAATCCTCAAACACTTGTGCAACCCTTCAAGCTCTTCACTCGAACTCTTCGATGCTCCATCCGGTGAGTGGATCCCCTTGAACACAAGAACAATTAGAAAGAACCCCCAACCCTTGGAGGTGGAATGAAATCAATCAATTCACTTCGGATCCTTGATTCCCAACCAATATCCTTGAAAGTAATCAACTTACAATCCCTATAGCACTCTAGCAATCTATGACTCAATGAAACACAATGATTCTTAGAAAAAGTGTTTAATCTGAAGAACAAGAAGAACAATGAGCTATGAGGACCCTAGAGGGAATAGATGTAATTGATTCAGTGAGTATGAGGTTTGGATGATATGAGTATATATAGAAAAGGGTGGCAAGTGCAATATTTTGGCCAAAAACAAAGTGTTGATTCGAATCATTAAATGAGTGATTCGAATCAGACAGCTAAAAGACAAGCAAGAATTGTATGAAGATTGATATGATTCAGACACATTGTGAATCGATTCAACTGCCCAGAAAGAGGATTGATACGATTCACACATCTTGTGATTCGAATCACACGGCCTAAAACACAAGTCAGAGAGTTTTCATGATACGATTCAGCAGTTTGTGATTCAAATCAGACATGATACGAATCACAAAAGTATGAATCGATTCAAACAACTATATGAAATGTTTTGACACAAACATGAAGATTTCAATGCACAAAAACACACAAGACAACTAGGGATCATATGACACAATGAGGAAAAGATTACTAGGTGCTTTAACATGTTTCTAAGTCTAAAACTAATCAACATAAAAACATCATCAAATAAACATAGCTATAGGAACATCATCAAAACACAAACCACCTATAACTAAAAGCAACTACATCTTCAGAAAGTTCACTTTTGATATAATCAATTACTCCCTGTATCTCAAAATAATTGTTTCTTTAACATTTTTCTATGTCTCAAAATAATTGTCACTTTAGAATATCAATGCAGCACTTATCATTTTTTTCCATTATTATACCCTTGTTTATTGAATTTCATTAACTTAACTACTCCACTAACTATAATACCATTTTGAAAAAAACGCGGAAATTAAGAAAGTTGATTGTTGTATTAATTTTGTTGACAATTGCTATTGTTTTACAAGTATATCATTTAGGAGAGAGAATTAATTAATGTTTTGAAATAGTATTTATCACATATTGCATAAAAATTTGCAACATAAATAAGGTTATATTGGTAAAGAAATAATTAATGCACTTTGAAATTTGAAAGGGGTCTTATAAAAAGGGACAAAGAAAAAACTCAAAAGAGTCTTATAATTAGGGACAGAGATAGTAATAATTTTATCATTGAAATCAACACAATTAATTATTTCCTTAAAAATCGTTCACAAACCTTAAACGACTATTATTTTGAGATGGAGGGAGTATAAATTACTATTATTATCATTTTATGTTGGAATTTTCGTTGAAAATGGTTGGAAGGTGGAAGTTTAAACATCAAATCTTGAGACTTAGAGCTACTGTTGTGTGAATTTAAAAAATGAGCGCGGAAAGTTTCACATTGGAAAGAACACATGTGGTAATAGTGGGACTCTAAGGGCGTACCATTGGGGATAGTTAGGGGCGTTCAAAACAGAACAAATCCAAGAAAAAACCGTAAATTGAACTAAGCTAAATCGAAAACCGCAAAAAATTGTGTTTGATTCAGATGTATTCAGACCATTTTTTGGCTCAACAACACGGTTCGGTTTAATTTACGGTTTTTATTTTACCAAACTGAACCGAGCCACAAGATAAGATAAATGTCACTATTACTAAGCTCAAACTCAATCAGCCCAAACACAATCTCTCTGTCACCTTTGTATAATATTAGAGATTGATTTTCAAATGAGACAAAAAGTGCTATCAAATAAGAGCAATAAAACTTGTTGAAATCGTTGAAGAAGACCGGTCAAGTTAAATTTGTTTATAGTATTTGTGGGCTTTAGATGACACCTTTTTGTACATACGCATGTCTGAATTATTGTATTAAGATTTATTTGGTTAAATTTGTTATTTTTTTACATTGCATTGTCCTGGTACTGTATGTCTATGTTCTATTTCATCTTGTATGGCTCTTGGTAATTTGAAAGGGATATCGGTTGCTATCTACTTAGCTCTTCATAGACAAAATCGGGTGAAGATTTGTTTTCCAAGAAATTGGCACGATTTGATTTTAGTGGTGACATTTCTTTGTTATGAATTTGTTAACTCTGCCCTCATTTGATGTTAAAAAGTTGGTGAGTGTGGTGACAAGCATGATTATCAAAGTGTTCCTGTAAATTTTTAATAATACTAAGAAACCTTTTTTTATGATGTTTTTGAACAATGCTGTACTAATCCAAACCACATTGGTTTGGTTTGGTTCGGTAGCTTATTTAAAAGTTAACTAAACCAAATTAAACAACATTTTTTTATATTTCGGTTCGGATGACTTTTACTTTCAAAACTGAATCAAAATGTACTGCGAACACCCCTACTTGCGAGTACACAATTTTGTGAACGTAAGAAAATGCACACAAAATTAATTACCACGTGCGATGACACCACAGGCCGGGCTTTGGCCTAAATGTTAATAACTTTTTGGTACCCAAAAACTGAAAAATTATTATAAATTTTTTAATTCATGCGTATTTCTTCCTGTATTTTTTTTCCCACAATTTCCTCTTCTTTTTTTCTCCGCGTCCATTTGTTTTCGCGGGTAGGTTTCTTTTCGGATGTGAAGTCACTCTATAAAATAAAGGATTCTGCATAACTCAGAACTTAGACAAAAGTGGCTATGAGTTTTTGAGTCTCTTTCTCTCTTATCCGACCCCTTCAGCTTTTGAGTTTTTCAAATTGTTCTTCTCTCTTCTACTTTTTTTTTGCCCTTTTCAATTTGAGTGGTCTTCGACCATATATTAAAAGTGATTATAATAGTCGTAAAGGGGTGCGATTCCGGAATGGTTTTTCGGTATTATGATAGGAACACTATCAAATTTCCTATAGATTTTTTAGTTTTTTTTCCTTTTGATTTTTGTTGTTGGAGATTATAGTCCCCCTTTTCTCCATAAAAAAAAAAAAAATCCTATCATACCATTTTTTGATAAAAAAAAAAACTCTTCTCATATCTGAGTCACACCTAAAGTATATATACTCCTATATTCCCTATTAAGTGGATTATCATCTGCAAATAAAACATGTTCTAAAATAAATTGTTTTTCATGGAAACAATCATTTTTTTGTGATAAAGGTTTTACCATAGTTTTTTTTTTTAAATAAGGTTTTGTCATAGTTAGTAATAAGGAAAAGGACTTCATCATCTATATTATATATAAAGAAAATAACATGTTTTAACTCTTTTGGGCTGCCTTTTTCTCTTTCCAAAATAACCTCAACTTTTAATATAAATGGCACATATAACAAATAGATAAGAGTAAATTCAAATATTAAAATAAAAGTGTAACAAACACGATATATATATATATATATATATATATATATATATATATATATATATATACTTACTTTTTCATTATCTCAATTATAAAATAAAATTTAGATTATATTTTTTTGCTATATTGTTGGTGTCATTGAAATACATAATCATAGTTTGTTTGGTTTGTTATAACTTAAAAGCAACAAATTAACATCTATATTTTTAGTTTTAATCAAAATTTCATAAAAAAAACAGCGTTCATAATTTTCAAACGTTAACGCAATAAAAATAGTGGAAAGACGGACATGTGAGTGACCGTCTTTTCGCTAATAATAATAAGGCTTAAATGCACTTTTGATCCCCGTATTTTAACTTAATCGGAATTTTAATCCCCCTATTTTCAAAACCACTATTTTAGTCCCCATATTTTTCATTTTTTGGTTTTTTTAATCCCCCACCAACTTTAGTGATTTGTCATTGTCATTAATGATGTGGCGGTGACGTGGCAGTGTGTGTTAGTTAATTAAGTTTCAATGTCATTAACATAAATAATTAATTAAATACGAAATGTAAAAACTAATTGATTAATAATTAAAAAAACAAAAATTGAATTAAATTATTATGACAAGAAAATGAATCGGGTTTGATAACATGAACCCTAATTTCTAAATTCCATAATTTATTCAATCTCCATCTACTTTTTCTTTCTCACTCCACGCAATCCACGCAATCTGTTGGTGCTCTCTTACTTTTAAATAAGTTAAACCGGTTGAAGTGATCATGTTTTGATCTGAAGCAATATGTTGAGGTATGTGTTCTACTGCTTATAATTATAAGCTGATTTTTTTTATTGCCAATTGGTGTTTGTATGGATATACGCTATTAATTTGGTTCATGCACATTTCTCACCTAAGGTTACTCTGCTTTCATTGTTTATGTATTAAAAATTAGAAACTCCATTTTCTTGAAAATTGTAATTATATTATATGGTAATGGAATTTCTTTTGGATGTACCTATTCTTAGTTCTTAATCTCTGCCTATGGGATCTTCTTCTTCTTTAAGTATGATGTGCTATAAGTTTTGTTTCCTTGACATACTATAAACAACATGTCGTAGATAAAGGTGCGAGTTGTGAGAAAGGAAAAGTAAATGGAGAATGAAGGAATTAGGGATTTTAGAAATTAGGGTTCATGTTATCAAACCTGATTCATTTTCTTATTATAATTCAATTCAATTTTTGTTTTTTTAAATTATTAATCAATTAGTTTTTACATTTTGTATGTAATTAATTATTTCTGTTAATGACATGGAAATTTAATTAGCGAACACACACTGCAATGTCATTAATGACAATCACAAATCACTAAAACTGGTGGGTGATTAAAAAAACCCAAAAAAATGTAAAATAAGAGGACTAAAATAGTGGTTTTGAAAATAGAGAGATTAAAATTCCGATTAAATTAAAATAGGGGGATTAAAAGTGCATTTAAGCCTAATAATAATAATTCATGACTTACTTCTTGTTTTGTTTTAGGGGACTGACTTCTTGTTGTTGGTAGCACAACTATAAAGAAGAAGAAAAAACATGTCATTTACTTCGGATAAAATCACTCAATATGTAAAAAAAAAAATCATTATTCAAAATAATTGAGAAGTTCCATAAATAATAGTACTAGTAGTATTAAGAAACTTTTTCATTGATTGAAGATAGATAGTAAAACAAAATACCAACAAAACAAAATTAACATAAGCTTTACTCTGTGCAAAGTAGTAGTGCAAGCTAAGTCCTAATACGAGAACTGAATATAGCTGCAATTAAGGATAAAAAGTGCATTCATGGTGGTGAATCAACTGGTGGCGGAAACACTTCTGATGGCGACGGCTGGTCTTCCCACGGCACAGGATCAGGATTTGGAATGGGATCTTGTGGGATGCCTGGAAACTCAGGAACCACCGGTGACGCGATAAAAGCATCAGGTGCTGGCATGGCAAAAATTGGTGGTTCCTGTGGAATCTCTGGAGGAGAAAGAAAAATATCTGGTGTTGGATCTGGCATGGCAAAAATCGGTGGTTCCTGTGGAATCTCTGGAGGAGAAAGAAATATATCTGGTGTTGGGTTTGGCATGGCAAAAGTTGGTGGTTCTTGTGGAATCTCTGGAGGAGGAAGAGAACTATCAGGTGTTGGGTTTGGCATAGAGAAATATGGTGGTTCCTGTGGAATCTCAGGAGGAGAAAGAAAAATATCTGGTGTTGGATTTGGCATGGCGAAAATCGGTGGTTCCTGTGGAATCTCTGGAGGAGAAAGAGAACTATCTGGTGTTGGGTTTGGCATGGAGGAAGAAGGTGGTTCTTGTGGAATCTCTGGAGGAGAAAGAGAATTATCTGGTGTTGGATTTGGCGTGGTGAAAGATGGTGGTTGTTGTGGAAGTTCTGGAACCATAGGAGGAGGAAACAAAACGCCTGGTGTTGATGGTGGTGGTGACAATGAAAATGGATCTTGTGGTGTCATAAATGTAGGGACAAGTGGTGGTGGAATAGAAATGCCTGGTTGGTTTGTGATGGGAATAGGAGGAGGTGATAGCATTGGAAATGCTGGTATGTCTGCTAAGGGAGGAGGAATTACAAGAGGTGGTGGAACTACCAATGGTAGTGTTGGTAGAGATGGAGATGGAGGAGGCGGGGACGGGACTAATGGCGGCGGAGGTGGAGGTGGTGATGGAGAGGGTGGAGGTGGTGATGGGATTGGTGGTATTTGACAACAAGGTGTGGTAGTAGGTGGTGGTAATGGACAACAGGGTGCAACAGGTGGTGGTGGACAGGCAGGCGGCGGTGGTGATGGTGGTGGAGGACACGCTGGAGGTGGTGAAGGTGGTGGTGGTGGTGGAGGACAAGGTGGAGGTGGTATCTGATCAAATGGGTTATTTGGAGAAGGAAAAGTAGGGAAAGGCCAATAGCCACAACATCCAAATAGATAAAAGTAAAATGGATCACAATATAGACTTTTTATACTTTTTCCTACAAAGTTTCTACTACTTATATTTCTAGATCCTGTTAACTCTTCTGCATGTTTGTGTTGTTTGTGATTGGAAGTTTTATTAGTTTGAACAAGAGTTTGTTGTGTGAACAAAACAAGTGCTAGTAGTAAAGCTATAATCACTGCACTTCCTTTCATTTTGTGCTATATAAGAGTTTGGATTAAATTTTGGTTTTGTTGAGATTGTCTTACTATAAGGTGTCTAGTGCCTATATAAGAGGCACAAAGTAGTTTTGTTCCATTATTTAAGTGTACTTTGTATCAGTATATGCGTGGAAGGCTTAAATGCAGCGTGTAAATTTAGACAAGAATTAAATACTTACTAAGATATTATTAGAACATGGGCATGGCCAGTTACAAATATACAATTTGATGGAAAATTATTTTCTATATGCACAAAATGAAGTGTGAGAGGGAAAAATAAAGGATTGAAAAAAGAAAATATGAAAGGAGTTTTGAGAAAATAGTAATTAATTGCATTTTAATGTATCTGCTCTATACCACCATGCATGCACTCTATCTAATTGACACACATACACCATAAAACATGGGTCTTCTTATTTTCGTTAACATTTCTGTGTATAACTTAGATTTGCAGGAGTGATTGCTGTAGAAGGGAATTAATGGAAGGCCTAGTTGTACGTGCCAATTTAATTTAACTAGAAAAATTTTGATTTGATATTAGTAGTGTTTCACTATATTTTTCTTCAATGTTTTTGTAACTTGTAAGCATCCTAGTCCTATGCGTGTCAAATTCTCATTTCATTTATTTGCATGCATGGAATCATTAATAATGTTTGTGAAAAACAAAACAAATGTCCAATTTATTGGTTGAGGGCAAAGAATATTGATAATTTTTGTTCTTTCATAATTTTACTTTCACCCCTCATTTTTTTCCTCTTATTTTCTTATTACATTTATCTATATTTACAGTACTTTCAACAGTTTGAGCAAATCACTGACAAGTATAACAGAGTGCAGTTAGAAAAACTGATAGTAGTAAAAAAAGCAAAAAGAATCTGCAGATAAATGAAGAATAGCAGACTGATTTACCTGATATGTAGTCTGTAATATTTTTTACCCTCTTGCTTTCTAACCTTTAATTCTGGCCTCTGGGTATATGGATTCTTCTCCACTGAGACGAGTAGAGTAGAATCTAAACCCTTGATGAATATAAAAGGATGGTAGAGGTTTTAAATATATAAAATGGGAGAAAAAAATTTCAAGGGGTGAAATTTGATACTCGTGAAAATAACATGAAATAGCAAAAATATTAGAATTTTTCTTTTTTAATTAAGGACATAAAATGTTTTTAAAAATTAACTAAGTGTGATTAAAGGATTAATCATTTATTATGTTGTTCTTTCAATTTTTTTTAAAATTTTGAATATATATCAAAATATAAATTTAGTCCTCCAAAACTCTTCCTTCCAAATTACAACTTGCAAAAAAAAATGCCTTAAAAATTAGGGGTGTTCCAAAAAAAAAAACACAGAATCAAACGGAACCGGAGAACTACACTGAATTGAACCAGTCCGTAACACATTCAGAACCAAACTGTTTTTATCAATACGGAAACGAGAACTGAACTGTGACATAGCTGACACAAATCCTACAACTCAAACTCAGATAAGCAAAATCAAATTAAATAGAACAAATCTAAAAAATTAGAGAACAGTAAAATCACTAATCAAATATTCCTAACATCCTAAAATCAAATTTTTGTGGGTTTTGTTTACTTTGACACTTAGATCCTCCCTCTCTATTTCCATTACATCTTTAGACAAGTGTTTCAATTTTCTAAGTTATTCAACACCGATTATATTTACAATTTTTTTTATATGCATAATATACCAGTTTAAGGTTTCAATTCTATCTTGGTTCATATTGTTTAAAAAAAATATATCTTGGTTCAATTCAGTTCAAAAATAATTAACCGGTTCACTGAACTGTTATGGCAGTTCGCTTCAGTTTGGAATGAATCATCAAGAGTTTGGTTCATTTTTTTGAACTGTTGTAAAATTCAGTTCGGTTCAGCTTAGTTTTCTCTCTGAACCAAACCATGAACTGTCAGAATATGTTGGCTTAACAAGCTGCAAAATTGGCTTAACAGGTTATAGAATTTACTTGAAAAACTATTGGCTTAACAAGCTACAATATGTTGTAATATGGTACTTATATACTATGAAAAGTGAACCAAACAGAATTCTTTCCCAACTTCATTTATCCATTTCCAATTATGATACATGAAATTTTACGGTGGAAAAGACAACAAAAAATCCCACAAAATAAATAATTGATAGGAAATTCAACAGTTACCATAAATTAAACCTAGATCTGTCAAAAATAATATAATGGGCTGATAACAATATTATTCTTATCTTCGTACAGAAAGAAAAAAAAATAAAGCAACACATTTCTTCAGCCATGGATATATGGAACAACACTTGTAAAAGCAAAATATGGAAAACCATAACTAAGCTGCTTGAACTTGCTAGTCAGACACTCAGACTGGATAAAATCAGCTGGGTGTTCTTTTTTTTCAATTAGTTTATGTTGGGGTTTATTTAATTGGCTACATCACCCGATTTACCAGTCCGGGCTTTATAAGTATATTCTGGATTATCACGTAGACCTAACTTAGAGAGAACAAAACAATAGGAATCCCAGTCAGTTCTTCTGAGGTATTTCAGCAACTTTTTCCTCTTTTGAACCATTGCTATCAGACCTTTCCGAGAATGCACATCCTAAAGCATCACAGAAAGAATTTAATCAGGGATAAAATAGTAATAATACTTTCCTCTTTTACTGGCAGTAATTAAGGACAGGGAATAATTCATGTGACTAGTGATGAGGGCTATTCATTGCACACTAGGATGGGCATGTCAACTAGCATAAATCGCAGCAAGGTGAGTAAGACAAAGAACATAATATATAAATGTTGACAGCATGCAGTTACCAATTCAAAATTATATTGAAGGACATGGTTAAGATTTTGTTCACATAAGAAGTCATAGCAAGTGTGAACATATTTGCTCTGCACTAGGGATCAAATGGAGCCGCAGATTACATTGTCCACCATGTTAAACTAATGATGAACTCATAGAACACAGAAAATTACAACTTCCAACATCGGAACTAAAATGGAGTGGAAGCTTATGAGAAATGAAATACTAGGGTCACATCACACTCTTTACATACTCCTGTAAACACACTCCGATCCATTAAGCCATGTCACTCTATTTTTAATCATGTAATTGGTTACCGGTTTCAAAGTGAATGATCTAAACCTTTCTTTTATTAATTTGGATATACCTTCTACACTCACCATCTCCATCTCCACCAAAACTGTCCTGCTCTTGCAAGTTCTCTTGGTTGGTCACTGCATTTTTTTTCTGTCAAGAGATCCCGGCTTTCATCCAATCTTCCACCAATATTCTTTTTCTAAGATGGTTGTGTATAAAAAAATTGTTTACTCTTGCTTTTTGAATTTTAAGTTTGTTGGTTTGTTCGCAAACCTCGCACTCATTCTCGCTACTTATGTTATTGTTACTCATGTCTATGGGTTATTGTTAATGTTATTGTTACTCATGTCTACGGGTTACTGTTAGTGTCAAATCTCTTCTATTCACACCTTTAAGCTATGATTTTTATCTGGCTAAGATTGCAATATTTGAATTTACCCACCTTCATAGTAATACCCATCTTAATTTGTCTGAGATACAATGAAACCTAAAAATTGTTTTAGTTAAACAACATGGCCACCGGAGCTTGCTACATAAACAATATGTTGGCAGCAGAGCACATGATAGAGACAACCAAGGGAGATTGAGATTGAGACGGTAGACAACGGAAAGGGAGCTCGTGTCGTGGATATGAGACTCTGGAACGACTAAATTTCAACAAATGTTTTTATCTCTCTCAACATACAGGACCAGTTAACTGGTAAAGATTAAAAATAGGGGCTGACGTGACTTAATAGATGAGTGTGTGTTTAAAGAAATGTGTTAGAGAGTGTGACCCTAGCATTCCTCGGAAGCTTTTACTAACTCATTTGCAACATACAGTTCAATAGAAGACCACCACAAAATAAAGCTCCCTAGCCGGACTAAATCAAGTCAAACTGCCATTTTATAATATATATATATATATATATATATATATTTAAATACTAGCTCAAGATAAAGTTCTAACTTAATGACAGAAAATCCAATCATGGTCGTGCATTATGGACCCAGTCTCCTTTGCAGAATATTTATAAAGTTGTACAGATATGACCAATGTTGTTAATGGCAGATGGCCAAAAATCCGCCATATAAACAGACCATTGCGGCTTATGGCGCCGCCATGGCGGACACCTCTTCACAAAATGCCTATAGTGCTTGTCAGAAAATCGGCTAAACCAATTCCATTTAACAACATTGGTTATGACTCGCCATACAGTAGGGTGTTACAAAAAAAAAATAGTTCTAGAGTTGGTTGATTGTAACTACAAAATCTACTCCTACCGAGTTTACATCTATTTGTTACTGCATATACTCAAATTATATATATAGAATAGATCTATTTTTTGTACATAGCAACTTTTTAACGAACAATAAATTTGATTTACCTAGTGAGTATAGTTAAAAAAATGATTATTTTTTTATATTGGATTGGATAAATATCAATGGAATGGTTTTTTTCAAAACAAATTCGAATTGAAATCATCTTCATCATAACACGAAATTCATTTCATTGCCTAACAGAAGAACATTCAAATATCTGCAGCCAGAAGAAAATTTTACAGACTATGAAAACTGGTAAAAGAACAGCACCTTTAAACTTGATTTAAAAGAAACACGTGACAGAATAAAACAGTCTTTCATAAACAAAGCACAGCAGTAGACACTATCAACAATGTTTGTACATCAAATAGTTGAACATACAGATATTCTATTGAGGAGTATTCTAGTCATTGATCTACAAACGCGATAATATATCAGAAAAATGAAAAACAGATAAGCAACTCACCTTCTTGTGTAGAACTGATGATAGATGCTTAATCTTGGTTGTGAGTGTCGCAACTGCATAACATTACATTAGTGGGTTAGTATTAATTCATTAACAAGTTCCTATTAATATTCTACACACTCGATCAGATCATGAAAGAAAATAGGTAACGTAAAGCAAACCTATTTGATCCCGTCTAAATTTAATATCGAACACTTCACAAATTAGTTAAAGAATAGTTGTTTCCTTTACCTTGAACACGAGCAGAGCCACAATCTGACTCGGACATCTTAAATTCATCTCTAACCTTTGTGAGCTCAATTTTCAACTTTTCAGCAGAGGACATGTTATCTGGATGAAAATACTGGAATAAAAATAGAGTGGAAATATTAGGACAATGAATTAATTAACACCATTAACAAAACAAAAGGTGCTTATCCATCGACATGTGAAGCAAAATAACCCAGACATCACGAGGTTAATTCAATAATATAAAGCGACGTACAACTCTCAATCACAGAAATGACCAAAGCAATCAACAAATAGAAAGAGATAGACAATAACTTGATGAATTCCATCATGAGGCTGTAATAGCTTAAAAAAATGGGGAGAAAAATGTTACAATATATTAATGTTTGACTATGGATTCAACACTCACTAGATAAGCAGCATTTTAGATTAATTGAATAGAGAGAAAACAGAGAACAAATAAAATATAGAGTTATAAACCACAGGCTTTGACATTTGACAATTGTAGCTATCAGATTAAGGTCAAACCTCAACAATTCATGAAGGACAGACAACAAATCAAAATTATAAATAAGATATATCAAACGAAACCATGCTTGCCTTTTCAACAAGATGCTCTTTAGGAGGCTTTGACAAGTAGCTTGGAGTCCCGCCAATCAGGGACAACATATCAATTCTCTGCACTGAAAAATTCATACCATTACTTATTTTTTTTCATATAAAACCACATCATAATAGCCCAACATGATCACAACCCTCCAGCTGGCAAGGGATTTATAAAACAAGACTACCATCTATTATATATTTGTTTTACATTCAATCCTACTACGACATGACCAAAGATGCAATATACATAGATATATTCAATGTTGTCAATTGCAGCTCGCGGAAAATAGTTGTTTCTACTTTCTTCTAATTCCACTACACTATAATGGTCATATAGCCCCTATTTGACAACACTTTATACTAAGGCTATGTTTGGCAAGACAAATTTTTGAGGTTATAGCGGATAGCTAATAAGCCCATATGACTAAAATAGATTTGTTTGGCACAATTTTTTCTCACAAGCTTACAGCTTTTTTTTACTAGCTTATATAGTTTTTTGATAAGCTACTTCAAGTAGTGTTTGAGCTTATAGCTTATCATCTCTTTTCCCATTCAACCCACTAATTTATCAATTATGAGCTAGTTTATCTGCTATCAGCTATCTTATTTAGTATCAATTATAAGTCCATTCGCCTATCAGATAGCTTATAAGCTATCCACTAATTTTTACCATAGTGTAAATACTGTATTGCAAAACAATAGCACTTTGTTCAAATTCTACTATGCTATAGTGCCGCTATTCGACAGCACCGGATATAATAACTCAAAAGGGTTCCTCTTTAGAAGAAGATGAAACGCCAAGCTTCTCTAATGTATCATCATCACCAACACCTATCATAACTAAAAGGAACAACTGAAACAGTATCAAATCAAATAACCAAAACAAAACTAAAAATATTACTAACATGAAGCTATGGTTGGTTTCTCAGCTTTCATATGTTGAACAGAATCTTTCAAAATGTTAAGCACTTTTGTATCGGCACCGGATTTACGCTGATTTAGCTTCAATTTCATCCATTTCCCTCACTTTCTTCAACCTCTCACTCAATTCAGCAATTGAAAACCAATCTTTTCCTTTCACTTGAGGTCTCAATTTCTTCAATTTCTCACCCAATTCACCATGCATATATAACCTAACAGTACCAAAATTCCCAGAATCATTCACCTTCGCTAACCTATCCCTTATCTCCTTCCCAAACATCGAATCCGGTAACAAACTAGTCCCACTATTCCCCGGCGAAATATTCGGTATCCACCTCGGCGTCACCGGCGTCTGATTCGTCGTACTTTTCAGCTGATTTAAACTTCCACGAATCACATCAAGTCCAATCCCACCACCACCGCCACCACCACCAATGGTAGTTTTCGACGTATCCAAACCGATTTTCGCAGAATCTTTGGATCGATTATGCATTTTGCTATACATATCCTGAAACGAGATTGGCTTCTTATGAGTTAATAGATCATCGGGAACCGGTGCGGTGGTTTTGTAACGGAAGCTTTGGATTTTGCTCATGATATCATCAACGGATTCGCTTTGTTGCGATGGAGAGAGAGGAGAAGGTGTTGTGTTTGAGGCTGGTTGTTGCTTGAATGAGCTTCTGACGTGTCGTAAGGATTCGGAGAAGGAGGTTTTTTGGTTGCCGTCGCCGCCGTCATTGTCGCCGGAGTTGGAGGTGGAGAAGAGGTGGTGGAGTGGAGGAGAGTAGGGTTTGGGTTTTGTGGTTTTGAGACGGAGAAGAAGCGCCATTGTTGGGGGTGGAGAAGAGAAAGAGGGGTTTTTGTTAGATTAGGGTTTTTGTGTTGGGTTCATTTTAGATGCTGTGTAAGTTTGAAGAAAAGAGAGAATGGAGACATTAAAATTGTAGATTAAAGAATTTTTAAAAATTAAAAATAAAAACTTTAGATTTAAAGATGCGATCTGTCTCGACAAATATAACTAACTTGAGTTTTGATCTATGTAATTACTAATCTTTTTAATTAAATTATGTAAATAATAATCACTTTTAATTTGATATGTAAGCTCATTTTCATGTTGATGTGACGTGTTTTTACTTACGTGGAAGTGGTGACTGTGCAGAAATAGGCTTGATACTCATAGGTGGAGTTATTATGAAATAATTGTTATTGTGGAAGGGATCTTAAATTAATATATATTATTGGTTGTGGTGGATGATAGATGAAGATGTTAATGTTTGGCTTATAAATTAGATATGAAGATGCCACAAGGTTAAAGATTGTGATGTGAATAAAATTTGTGTAGTTGACATATTCGTTGAGCATGATGTGATGTTTCAAACTGTGTTAATGGTAGTCAAGTGAGTGAAAATTCTAAAGTTGTTGCACTCACGAAGGAAAAGAAGTTTTGGTTTATTTTAACCTTGACCAAAAGGGAAATATTAGTGAATATGATGGTTCAAATAGCAATGTTGATAAGGGCAAGAGTGTTTCCTTTGATCACATTGAAGATGAGAGAGCCTTATGGATCAAAGATGGGTTTGGGATATCATATGGTTGTCTTTTGAATGGTACTAATAAAATTATAGTGTTGGAACAAAATGTGTAAACAATGCCTCTTTTGAATTTTGATGATAACAAGATATTAAAAAGAAAACTAGATATGCTAATACTTGTTTCAAGTGTGCAGGACCTTAGACTAAAAATTATTCAAGTATAAATCAAGTTTGGTTCTCAAGGAACAAGTTTAAGAGCAAGGAAATATTGTTGGAAGCTTGTGTTGCAAGTCTGAAGCTGAATGATCAGAAGATGAAGACTCAGACTCTGATGTATCAGAAGTTAACTGGTGTCACTGTCATCAAGGACATAGTACAACCATGCCCTCTGCAACTTCTCAGAGTTAGAAACGTTCCCTGCAACTTTGTCTCCTTAGACAAAACATTCAATCCATTTTAAGGAAAGGATTCAAACGATATTCTTCATGGTATGCAGTCCAAATCAAGGAACAAATCAACGTTGGATCAAGCTTCAAATCAAACGACTCTATTGATGATCTGACACCTTCTCAACGTCTCTCTACTCCTCTATATAAAGGACTAAAGACTTGAAGAAAATTAAGAGACTCTAAAAAGTGCCAAAAATCTGCTAAATTCTATACGCATCAAATACTTAGAAATTCTTACAAACTTTCTTATCTTAGAATTTCTTAAGTTTGGAGTCTTAATATTGTGTTGTATTTTGTGAACACCACTGATAGTATATCAAGTGTTCAATTCAAACATATTACTTTGTAACTCTGTTTGTTTAGAAGTCTCTTGCTTTTGTGCTTGATCAGTCAGAAGTATCTTGCTTGTGTGCTTGAGCAATTAAAAGTCTTTTACTGTGTATTTGAGCATATAAAAGTCTCTTGCTTTTGTGCTTGAGCAATTTGTAATCATTGGATTATAGTGAAAAATCTCTTGTAAGTGACAAGGGGATTGGACTACTTCCGGGTTGTGGAAGGAACCAGTATAATTGCTTGTCTCTCTCTCTCTCTCTCTCTCTATTTCTCTCTCATTTACTTTCAATCCGCTGCATCTAAACTCTGAACTTAGTTTCAGATTCTGATCTTACATCAGGAGCTGAACTAACTCTTAGTTTTTGAGAAAGAAAAAGCCAACACAATTCAACCCCCCTTCTTGTGTTTTTCTCACCTTCAGTTGGTATCAAAGCTCCGGTTCTGATATTCAATCACTTAACCGTGTGTCAGTAAAGATCCTGAGAAAAGCATGTCTTTTAGTGAATCTGGTGGTTCCTCTCAACCTGCTCTTAGATCTGGAGATGTTGTATCATATGACTATGGTACAGATGATAAGCAATCTCACTCTCACCATAAACCTCCTATGTTTACTGGTGATCCTGAAAAAATTTCTTGGTGGAAAAGCAAGATGTATTGTCATATCATTGGAATAGATGATAGCCTATGAGATATCATTGAAGATGATATAACTATACCAGTTGATGAAGAAGGAGTAGCCATTGACAGAAAAAATCTTATTGATGCTGAAAGAAAAATTTACAAAAAACATCATAGAGTAAGAGGTATCATTGTGGATTCTCTGCCTCACAATGAATATTTGAAGCTAAGTGATAAAGCTACTGCAAATGCCATCTTCACATCCTTGTGCTCTAACTATGAAGGAAACAAGTAAGTTAGAGAAGCCAAGGCTAATCTTCTGGTTCAACAGTATGAGTTGTTCATGATGAAGGAGGACGAAAAAATTGAGACTATGTTCTCAAGGTTTCAGACTCTGGTATCTGGACTTCAGATTCTGGTATCTGGACTTCAGATTCTGAAAAAGTATTACTCAACTGCTGACCATGTTCTAAGTCTAGAAAGGAGCCCATGAGTGATTCGACTAACAAGTTTTCGACAAAGAGGAAAAGATCTTTCCTTGATTTCAGTTATTTCAACAGAAGGGAAGAAGCTTTCAACCAGTTTTTCTTTGAGGAGACAAGTTGGAAGGTTCAGACACGTGGAGGCCATGTTGAAGCTGTCGAAATAATGTAGTTTTTAGCAGTTAGGATTTAAGTTGTTTTTCTATGTATATATAGTAGTTTTTCATAGGAAAAACGGGTCACAAATCATAAGCAAAAGTTCTAAACACTCGAAGTACCAGCGTCCAGAGAAAAGAGTGAACAGAATGTATGTAACATGATCTTGTGAACCACTTTTACATTCAATGCAATGCAATTTACATTTCTTTAAGTTTTTGTCTTCTTTAAAACTTTAAGCCTTTCTTTTTGTTTATTTTTACAACTTTTAAACAACCAATTGCTGGTTTCTGTCGAAGCTAGACAGTTATCTTCATACAAAAACGGTTTTCTTCATCTTTGTGTAAGCAAACTCATTAAAGGTGATGAATGTTAATGCTTTTATGGAAATAACAACGCACAAATATGTCCTATGATTTCTAGTTTGATTGTGCTTGTAATAAACAAAGTTAGACTCTTCGTTTACCAAAAACCCAGGTAAACACCCTCGTAAGTATAACTTAGTCTGCAGAGACGTTGTAATATACAAGCGTCGAAGTTCGAACCCCGAATTCTCGACTTATTCATCTTAAGGGCGAATTTCCAGCCGCTAAACTATTTGATTAAACAAAAAAAGAAACTACTTGATTAAAAAATCTTTATAACAAAACTGTATTTTTTCTTTTAAAAGAAAGAGATGAATTAAAGATGATTTTTAAAGTTATTAACACTTAAAAATTCATAATTTGTTAAAATTCTAATTTTTAGTGCACGAGACTGTTATAATATTCTAAAGTCCATGTAAAAATTCATTAAAAAATCTATCAATTTAAAAAAAATCATTAAAAAATATAAAAGATACACATGAATATAGGCTAAACGTCATTAAAAATATAGGCTAAAAGTCGTGACAAATAATATTCGGGAGACTAAAACCTGATAAAAAAAATTGAAGAGACTAAAAAGCAAAATTTAAATTTTTTATAAGGACTACAAACTTACTTAACCCTAGAATTTTTTTTTTTTCTGACAAAACGTAACCCTAGAATTTTTTTTGAGTAATCTGAGATATTGATGAATTAGGAAGATAAAAGAGAAATTTCATACACAACTCACAATGCTAGTATGTACCCGGCTAGCTTTGAGATTTTTTTACTTTGGTAAATACCAGCGTTGAGAAATTACCTCGGAAAGAAAAATCTGGTTTTGTGATATTTTGTTAAAAATTTACGAAAATTAAGGAAACAAGTTTCTCATATTTTGTTTAAAAACTAAATTAAAATTAAAATAAAATTTATAAATTTACCCTTTCCTTGAAACATGTTTTATATGGATAAAATTGGGTTTTTTTTTTTTTATTAAAAATATGTTGGAGTGGACTTGCTAACATACTCTTTCTTGTTAACAACCCCTTGTATTTAAACCACAAACAAACACTAACATGTTAGAAAAAATAAATAAGAACAAAAAAAGAAAGAAGAGAGGAAAGAAAGAAAGAAAAAAAGTTCTCAACATGGTAGAGGACTAGAGGAGAAGAAGAGAGCAAAGGGTCATGCATCACCATTCTCGTCAACTTTCACCATCATCATAACCATCTTCATCACCATTATCATATTCATCACAATCATCATCTCCTTTCTATATATTCTCAACTAAAATATTAATACCGGCCTTTCGAAGGATTGAAATTTGAATACTCATCACTCAATACATAGTTTTGAAGCCCGATCAAAATCTGAGTCTAAATTTTTTTTTTATGTAAATATTTTATCTGTCAAGCTTCGGTAGTGTTTGTAAATATTTCTAAAGTTTCCTTTAATTTATAAATTTACTCCAAAGATTTTAAGTTACTAAACCAATCAGTTGTAAGTTTCTATTAAAGTATTTTATAAATTTATTTTCAATAGTTGTTTTTATTTTGAGAAAATTACATTTAAATTTTTTCAATATTCAAAATGGGGTGTTATACTATCCCACTTTTTGGTATAAAATGGGCATAGGATTATATTGGCCATAAATCTCTTCCTCAATAATTTTAAAATGAACACTAGTTAATTTTTGACTAATTATTTTACGTTATAAAATAAAATTTGTTTAATTGTTTTTCTTTTTGAAGGAAAAAGGAGTTATAGACCATCAATTATTTAATTAATCTAAAATGTGATTTTTTGATTATAATTGTGACAAGAGAGAGTATATTGTTAATGTAAAATTATTTTACATATATATTTAATGATGTATTGTCACATTAATTAACGAATATGACAACTCATATGTTTTATATTCATTCTTTAAATTAAATGATATACCAACACATTGTTAGATGCAAGTCTAAAATAGTTTTACACCGAGGCCTCATACAAATTAAATCCAAATAAAATACACAAAATAATTTTCAAAGATAGAAATCCAGAAAACTAAAATGTTTACATACGGAGCATTATTATGTTTTTGCATCCTAAACTACTCGAATCGACCATAATGATCATATATCGATCTATCCCGAGATCTGAAAATATTATATTAATTAATTTATATACATATCTGAATTTAATCCCAAATTATTATTTTCGCAAATTTAATTTAATTTATTTAACTTCTTAAATTGTTTTTTTAACTTGATATCCGGTTCAATGATCAATTAAATTGATAAGTCCAATTTCACTGTTCATTTATGGTGCCCTATTTAAAGCCACCCAAAACAAACTTATTTATTGATTCACCCATCAAAATTAACAATCAGAAAAATCGATCTTAATTGTTTTTTAGTATGATTCAATAGGTAAATGCAAAATGTTAATATCCAGATACCCGAATTTGAACATGAGATTCAAGACATCTCCATATTTACGGTGTGCCACCGTGCCTACTCAACTGTATATATTTTTTTTATTTAGCATCTTGTATTATTTAATACCCAGATTATAAGCATTTACTTCTATTACACAAACAAATCAAAATCACCCTCGAATTTTTTTATTTCTTTTTGTGACAAATAAATCACCGTAGAATCTAAATCTTTTTTTTTTTTTTTACAAAACCGTGGAATCTAAATCTTTAACTCCACGCTTCTCACATGTAAGTAAAATTAGTTTTCTGAATATCAAACTCAAAATTCAGTCAAAAAAACATCAAATTTACAATCATAAAGGAAAATTTTCCTTTCAAGAAAAAAATTCCATAAAGGAAAATTTTGAGAAGACAAGGTAAGCAGCAAGGACAGCAACATTGTGTTTGATTTATGCCTCGACGAAAATTAATTTTAAATAATTAAATAAATTTATTTTGTAATAGTATAATTGAATTTTGTTAAAGTAAATTGAATATAAAAGTTATTCTATTTGAATATAATAACATTTAAGTGTGAGTTGTCCATGTGAGTTAACTCGGTTGGTAGAGACAATGCATAATTTACACAAGAGTCGGAGTTTAAATTTTAGACACCTCATTTAT